>CAOLHI010000731.1:0-534417 GCA_948474755.1 Ctenosaura bakeri
GCAGCTTATGTCTTCACAGTTTAAACATGATGTAAGAATGACATATATAAGCCCACCAAAATGACATATACAAGCCCACCAAAATGTCAATTTAACTGCAAAGTAAATGTAATATCCTCAAACTGAAACTATCCATTCCTATTTACAAACAGAATTTTCAAATCACTTGGTATGCTGTTTATTTTACTTTGTATGTTACTTATAATGTTCTTATTTTTAATATCTGCATTTTATATGCAAGATTCCCTGACAAAAACATCAAATAAATGGAATTTGGAATAATTATAATGTCCCATGACACCTAACAAAGAATAACATTAGCTACAACAACCTGGTTGTGCTTATTTCAAGGACAAAATTCCTTTCAACTTTGCAAGAGTGTATTTCAAAAACCCTGACTGACAGCAGGGGCAGTGAGCCACACCCATTGCATTTTTGAATCTCTGGACACTTATAGGCTGGATCTTGCTATATATGCACAACTGTAAGTCATACTCTGGTTACTTCTTTTGGTCCACATTTTGTCCATTTGCTGCTGTTTGGGGTGGGATAGATGCCTGTATGAATTATCAGACCTCAAACAGGACATGCTGGTCATACCTGGAGGTATGATTTTGAGTTTTTCAGCAATTTTTGTGGGAAAAAAAATTAGGTTGGTGGTGTCAGACCCCAGGGACGACAGGATTATTGTCCTCAATTTACAGCAGGTATAGATATTCTTCAGAGGTACATCTGTGCCTCCAGAGAGCCACAGCTGAACTTTTGCACTCACCATACTTTGGCAATCAGAACTGATGTTACAACAGTCTTTTGTCATTTTGGGGAGCATTGAGAAGGTTCTTGCTTTCTTGGGTCAGAATAAGACAGCATGTTTTACCATTCTGACGTAGTTTAAAGCATTTGGGTGGGGATAGATGCTGGAGAGGGTCGGTGAAGATCCAAGGGCCATGCTGAACTCCCTTGTACCTGATTTTTAGGAACCCAGGCAACCATGTTACATTGAATCAAACTACAATCCACACAGCTCAGTATTGTTTATAATAACTGCCAATAGTTCTCCAAGGTTTCAGTCTCTGCCAGCTCTATCTAGAGATAACAGTGACAGCCTGAGATCTTTGGCATGTAAAGTTTTATATTCTCTACCACTGTGCTACAGCCCTTCCTCCTTTTAAAATTAAGGTTGTAGAAACTTTCTAAAATTGAGCGTTCAATAAAACTAATATTCCACATAACATTAGTACACTACAGCTGCAGCATAACTGGCAGCAACTCTTTTAGATTTCATTCAAAGTTAGGAGAGCAGAATACCCGGAGTGCTGTGATTCTAAATGGATCTCGGAGTCTTCCATCTTCATCTTTTAAGTTATAACCTTCAGCTCTTTTATCCCTTTCACTGATTTTCCATAATTTAATAGTTTTATCTAAAAGAAAAAAGAGGAAGACATTTTCAAACAGCTGAAATCCAACAATACTAAACATTTCCTTAGTATAACAAACATTCTTTATTTCATCTCGGTTTGCAAATAACCCAGCATGATTTTCAAGCTTCTGAGGCCGATAAGCCCATATATATTCCATGCAGTTCCTCCACCAAATCTGTGCCCCATGCAACCTTGTAAATGCATAGTCTACATCATATACCTTTTTCTGTATAACTTACTGTTCAAGTCTTTTTATCCTGAGCAACAGGGGCCCACAAATTTTTGCAAGGCTTACTAGTACACCACCATCTCCCATCACTATTAGGTCTTCTGCACATGACAGAGAATTTGGAAAAGGAGGCACTAACTGCCAGTTCATGGGGGGGGGTTTACAAAAAGTAAAACCAGTGTGTTATAATCTTCTCACAATTTCCAAAGTGAAGCATGACTCACTGACGTATACAGGTACTGGTTTCCTGCACAAGCAGAGAACTTGGGGGAGAAAAACTGTGTCTTGGGGTTTTAAGGGAGGAAGGATGTAGTACAGGTCTCTTGCCTCTCCCTCAGTGCTCATGGGAGAGGCTTATGTGCTGCTTCATTGCCAGCAGGGCTAACAGTTCACAAGAAGATAGACCAGGTCTTTTTTGCATCTTCTCTGGAAACCATGGAGAACTTTGCTGAGTGGGTGGAAAGAAACAATGCTGGTTTGGTAAAGGAATTTTGAGAGCCAAGTGCACAATTTATTTTACTCTGGGTAATAATGGGGAGGAACAAAACTCTATGGAGGACACTGTGTTCCTGTTTCCAAAGACTGGAAATCACAGTCCCCCTTATCAGCTTCTGGGTTGACCATACACTTTCAAGGATGTTTTTGTAACCAGAAGTGGCCAGAGAACTGTGTTAGGTTTGAAAAGAAATAAATGATTTTTAGAAAGTGGAATCCCACCCTTTATATTGGCATTTTGGTAGAAATTTCTTAATATGCACATTTCAGAACAATGCTATGTAGGACCTTCTTGTTCTCTTCTGCTAAACTATAACTTCTCTAGGGAATGGATGCATCAATTTCTTTATAACTGAATACAGAAATGCATTAGGCCACTAGCATTTATATTACGTCAAGAGTGCCTCTAAGAGCTTGAACAATGAGCCTGTGTTTCAGCAGTGCCTGCCACAATAAACTGAACAACTACAGATTTTACAATGTCAGTAAGCAACTAAGAACCCTCTTCCATAAACAAGAAAAATATATATATTTTCACAAGATGCATCTCAGTTTGGACCAGCTTAGACTATCTTCTATGATTTATAATAGGGGTAAGAAATGATTTATTATAGGAATTGATTTATAATAGGAGTAAGAAATGTATTTGAAATAAAAATGGTTCTTTTATACTTCAGTTATATAAGAGAGCATTTCTTTAAATATTTTCATTGTATGGTAGTTTTATTATGAAGTGTGGTATTGTCATAAAAAACAAAAAAAATGCCTTCATTTTAATAAAAAAATCTATTTTTAAACTACCCTGATCAAAATGCGTAAGAAAACTAGGGCAAAAAATAAATGAAAGACTAGCTTGACTCAGTTATGACTCTCATAGCTCATAATGAGAAATAATCTTCTGAAGATATACTGAACAAAGAACAAGAAGGAAAGATACGATTTAGTTACACTCCATAGTAATGTGGGGGTCATGCTCTGTTCAGAAACACAGTATACTTGCAGTGGCACTATAATACTTTCTTCTTGGAAAGTGTCAGTTTGGCAAAACACAGTATCAGAACTTAAATAATGAACAGTAGCTTGTTTAGTAATCTACCATATGGCACAGCCTGATCTTTAAGGGTTTAATTCTCACTGAAACAGATATAATTGATTTAATATTTGTTTAATATTAATGTTTAAGATAATATAATTTATTTAAGATCTTAATTAATCTAAAGACATATTCATGACTGTCCTCTTGTAGCCTTTTAAACATTTAATAGTTAATATTTTAATTATAAGGAAGTTTATGCAATAAAGAGTTGTCGGAAATTTACAATATAACTAGAATTATCTAAACCAGAGTTTCCAAATTTTTCATGTTGGTGACACACTTTTTAGACATGCATCATTTTGTGACATAATAATTCAGTAAGTAATTCAGAAAAGTGGAGGCAGCCCCTCTACCCGTGCTGGGCCCGCTGCCACCTTTGCCGGGGTCTTCCTCGGTCTGGGGTGGCAATGGGAGAGGCAGCCCCTCCACTCGGGTCTGGCTCACCATCGCCGATGCCCTCGCCAGGGTCTTCATCAGCCAGGGGCAGCAGCAGGAGAGGCGGCCCCTTCACCTGGGCCGGGCTGGCCTGCTGCAGCAGTGAAAATGCCAGCTCCTCCAGTTGTTATATTTGTGTGACACACCTACACACTACAGGTGACACACTAACGTGTTGCGACACACAGTCTGGAAAGCTCTGATCTAAACTGTACTCGTATGCTCACTTGCACAGGAATAAGCCACATTGTAATCAACAGGATCTGTTTCTGAGCAGACATGTACAGGACTGCTCTCTTCACTACAACTAAATTAAAAACTGAGTGTGTGTAATCACTACTGAAATATCCTGAAGCAAAGTTAGCAAATGCACATAGACCATCTGAACCAGTAAATATTACATAGTAAAATGTTCTTACCATTTGTAGATAATAAGAAGTGAGCAGCATTTTGTTGCGGTAACCACCTAATTTTGTTAATTTTTTCCTCAATTTCTAGACTTTTCAAGTAGTCAAACTCAGGTTCATGACTCTGAAAGGTACTGTAAACATTATATTCTCCCCTTGAATGAGGACGGCTTTTATTCTGCAAGAAAGTAAGAGTAAGAATATAACCTTTTTTGGTAAAATTTTCATACTGGAGAGGGTGAATTTACAAAGATTACAACCAACAAAATCATACAGGTTTGAGATATAGCAAACCACATTCTCTAAAGGATTAGAATCCTCCCTCCACATTTGTGGATTTGACTCTTATGAATTTGATTATTTGCGAGATGTCCATGCCTCCCCCCACTACCTTGCATTTTGCCTGCACAGAGAGAAGAAAAGCATTACTGGCGATAAGTTATATCACGTGCAAGTTTCTTTATATATGTGAACTTTAAAAAACAGTATTCTTTTATACAGTGGATGCTCCACATTCCATTCCAGGAATCCCCACAAACAGAAAAAATGTGATTGCTTGCGTCCCCTATTATTGAATTGTGGTGATGTGCACATGGATGCTTCAGTGTGTCTGTATTCACCTTGCTACCATTTTATGTATAGGTTGTAGCTGCAGATTCAGAGGTTGTTCATATTGAAGTGTATTTGTGTATGTTCCATTGTAGTCATTATTAGTTAAATATGAGGGAAGTATATCTGATTCTCTTCACATTACAAATATTTCAATAAAATAATGTCTACATAATGCTTTTTTAAAATATAATTTTATTCAAATTTCAACAAATAAAACAAACAGTGATTTCTACAATGTTACATGTAATGTTTTTCCTTCTTCCTTTCCTTTCTGGATTACAATTATTGATATTCCCTCTATTTGTTATATCACGTATCGAAATAAAATGTTAATAATCTATAATGTGTTAGTTCCTGCTATATCTCTACTTTACTTGCTACATGATATTTCATTAACTGCTAACTGTATAATAATTGTTATCATGAAAAATGTAATGCTCTCTGTCTACCCCCAACCCAAATCTGTAACAATCTTCCACTCTTTGTTTATGTCCTCATCTGATTTCCCTTTCAATCTGTGTGTATGTCCGCATTTCTATTTTCCATAAAAGCTGTCCACCACTGTTCCGTTATAGGTGTAGTTTCATTTTTCCAAAATCGTGCATATTCAATACGAGCCGTCGTCACCATATACAATATAATTCTCCAATGTCTCTTAGCTGGTGTTGCATCTAGAGTATGTGTCATGTTTAACAAGTAAAATTCAGGTGTCATCCTGAATTGAATCTTCAAAATTGAACTTATTTTCTTATGTATTTCTTTCCAGTATTTTTGTGCTCTAGGACATGACCACCACATATGAAATAATGTGCCACAGTTCTCTTGACATTTCCAGCATTGACCTGTACCTGTCTTATAAATTGTCTTTAATTTTTCTGGTGTCATGTACCTTCTATGAAATAGTTTGTAATAGTTTTCTTTTAAATTTTGGGCAGCGGCAAATTTCTGTGCATGTTGCCAGCAATGTTCCCACCATTCTAACTGTATTGAGTGTCCAACGTTTTGTGCCCATTGTATCATTGCAACTTTAACTGTCTCTCTCTCACATTCTTGTTGTAAAATTTCTTTGTACAAATGTGTTAGTAAATGTGGTGGATTTTCTCTTAACATTCTCAGTAAATGAATTGTTCCTTTTGTTGTATTCCATAGGTTTGTACATCCATCTGAAATCTTTCCTTTCCTGTAGGGAAACCAGCTTAATTTTATTCCTTCAGTTTCCAATTTCTCTCTTGATTTCATCTTCACACCGGAGTCATCTGTTATGCCTAATAAGTCTTCATATCGTAACCATTTATCTGTATCTTTCCGTCTCCCAAAAAAGGCTTCTTGCGGTACATAATGCTTTTAATGAGTTTGTAAATAATATTTAAAGCACAAATGCTATATCAGGTAAAAGCAGAGCACTAAAGCATTTCTCCAGAAATTTTCCAATTTTACTTTTTCCAGAAAACCTGTACCACTCAATGGTAAAACTGTAAAGTACCCCTGAAGCCGTAATTTCAATTCCAACATCTAACAGTAGCAAAAGCAAGCCATTTTCAGTTTAAAAGTCAGGTTGCCTCTGGCCATTAGCTGCTGCAGCAAAATATGCTATTCTGCAAATCTTTCAAAATTTGTTTCTGTAGACTCAGTATTTTCCCTTCTCCAACAATGGAAAGTACACAGTAATATGAAGCTTATGGATTTATTTTAAATCAGTAAACCAACCAGTAATCTGCAATAGTGCAACCCCCCCCCCTTTAAGAGCAAACAGTATTCCCCACTCTCCTTCAACCACGCAGATACTATATGTTATATGGCTTCTACTGCTTATATGCTAATCACGTATATTATTTAATTTTTTTTTCTGTTAAGTTTTACAAAGGTGACATACCTACATTCGTATTGCCTGGATGCACACATAATCGTAGAACTGTAATGTCTCACTACTTGCTTCAGGAGAAAAGATGACCAAGACGAAAATAAAATCTTTTAATAGAATTCTTCTTTTGTCTTGCATAAAGGAAGGCAATTTGCCAATGCATGCTTGGATGGAGCCACTCTTGGCTGTCTACTTGTTTGGCAAACTATTCTAAAGGTCTCTCAGTTCTCAAGAGATTCAATCATACATTCTCCTTTCAATTTGACTTTACATAATTGTCAGTATGAAGTATCATTTATGGAATTAAATTCAAAGTCTAAGATTTCAACAGTTCTCATGTAGAGCAGCACGCAGAGTGCTGAGAGTGCTTACTGTTCTTATTTGTACCTTTCAGGTACAAATTTAAATACAATCTCAAGCAATAATTCAAAATATGACTACAAAAGGTATCCATAGGCTCAACATGATTGTCTTTTGCCCCATTTCAGACTCTGTACCACACAATGATCTTCTATTAAAATTAGATTGATATTCAGCAATAGTTGCAAAAGAGTACACAAAAAGATGATATTGCTCTTTCGAGGAAAAAAAAAGTCACCCAAGTGTACGCAACTAGTAGCATGGTTCCTGGTCCAGTGGCAATATCTAGCACACAGCTTTGGTATGAAGCCTTAGATCCTTAAAAGATTTTGCTTTGGAATAAATCAATTACTTTTTATTATGAGAAACTATACTCATTTGTAAAAAAGGAACACAGAATGGCATTTTAAAAAATCCATGATCAATTGTTAAAGGTACATATTTATTCCTTAACATCCCCCTTAAGGTGTCTGAAGAAGGAAAGGACATTTTCCTACATTGCCTACACTTGATGGTGGATGAACACACATCTCATATACATATAATCACTTTAAAAGGAGGAGTATGAATGAACAACTTCCAGAGAAAAATATTATTTGATCTACTAATGGTTGCAAATTCCATACCAATTTTTAAAAGATAACCGCACAATAATTTCCGAAGGTACCAACATATTAAACTTGTTGATGCAATGTCATTCATTTTAAGAAAAAACTGCAGAGAAGTTCGAACCATCACTTTTCATTGTTTTTAATGGCACTGACCTCTGGTTCCCTTTGAAATATAACCACTCTGCCACCTTTGTCTCCTGTTGCAAGAAGATCTCCAGAGTAATTAAATTCAACTGTTGAGATAATGTCAGCTGTAAACATAAAACAGATACAGCAAAATTATAATGTGTAAACTAAAATTGAGTGATTTAGGAATTAAGTTCATAACTGAAAAGGCAAACACTATACATTAACATGCTAGCTGATTTTCGGCACTGTTAAAATTGTCTGTTCTTTTCAAGTCTTTATCACCCTTTAAATATTTCAAAAGTAGTCCCAATTACATGAGGAATACAGCATAATGAATACATACTCTAAAATCCTTGCAGGTAACACTGGATCTAGGAATCTGGAGAAACTACCATCTGGAAATTCACAAGCATCTTAGGGAATTATGGGTGGTTAAAACAATAAAAAGGTTGATTGTATATAACAGTAACCTCCCTCTACATAACATGACAGAAATTAATATGATAGATAGCCTAAGCTAGCATAGATATTTCTAATTGTGAATACTGCCTGAAAGGCATGCATACACAAGCCACAAGAGATACACGGGAAGAGTAACTTGAGATTTATCCTGATATGGCAACAAGACTATTAAAAAAAAGACTATGCAAAAAATAAAAATATTAAAAAAAATTCAACTAAACAGATACAAAGGCATCAAGACTGTGTAGTAAGCTGTCTAAATATGGAATTTGTTTCCATTTTAAAAATATTAAAATTACTGGAAGAGATGCAAAACTTACAAATTACTGCCAAGAGATGGAAAATAATCAGTCCTCACATTACTGGAAGAGATGCAAAATAGAAGAATAAATTCTATTGGATATAAAAAATCTAACGGTGGGGGGAGATTCTTTTTCCAAATATATATACATATATATAAATTATATATATTAAATATATAAAAAAATATATACCTAAAAAGTCAAGTCCTTAGCTTTGGCTCATCCATTGCAAATTACTCATCAAAGTTACTTCCGGAAGGAAAACAGGTTCTATCCTTGAGCTCTCCCTGCAAAGTGGCCACAAGACACTGCAGAAACGTGCCTGCACTTGCAAAATGTGATCCGCTTCTAGCATGACAGATAAACTAGAAGAACTACTTAAAAAACAACAACAACCCAGAATTGCACTGGGTGGCAAAAGGAAGGGCCACATTTATATCATATCCCTTGCTACTCCAAATTCCAGCTACTCCTCTGCCCATAGTGCATCTTTACATCAGCCCTAGAATCAAGTGGAAAAAAACTTCTCACCTACTGATTCCAATGCAAGGGGTAGGGGAGTATAACAGTCCATGATAATGACTGATTTTTTTGTGTGAACAGAGAACAGATGTAAATCAGCAGCACATCTAGCACACCATCACCAGTATCTAAACCCCACACTAAGATTATAACTTAGACAAAGTATGCAGTTTGGGGTTTCCTCTATGACCCCATTCCATATACATCTAATGCACACACTGGGCCAATGGTACAATGACACTTTACAGAAAGGATGAACCAATATATTAAAGCACGAAGTCTTTGAAATGCAGAGGATTTTTGTGAAATTACTACAGTGGAAAACTATTAGAAATGTAATACTAAAGACATACAAAATCACATACTTGGTATTATTTAGCACAATTACAATCCTCCTTCTATAGTTTAAAAATGTACTCAAGAAGCACAAAAAACATAAATGAAACTCCTGTTTTATAGCACTCTTCTATCAGAATGGTTATAGTCCCTACTACCTTTTTTGTCAGAATATATGTGTCTTATTGTGGTTTGCATATTTCAGGCATTCTTTTCATGCTGCTCCTGTTTCTTCTATCACAGAGTATACTGCCACATATTTCCAAGGAGAGTCACTAAATTAAGCTGCTATATCCAATGTGAAACACTACACACACCCCAATGCGGACAGAAGGCAGTCTCAAGTCAAAACGAGTATAGCCTCTTCAACTGCTTTGATCAGGCTACTAAAAAAGTCTGCACTAAGGGGGGAAAAATACCTAGGAAGCAATTTTAGCTGAATTAATCATTTTACAGTGGTCTGGCATCTTTCATATTAAACTATAGTACTGTAAGGTATTGTACATGAAGCTGTCACTGAAGCCTCTTTGGGAACTGCTGTTAGATCACAGCTGCTAGACTGCTAGCTAGAGTAGGCAAAGGGACCATATATTGTCAGCTCTTAATTTCAATGGCCTCTGGTCTGTTTCTGTGCACAATGGAACCTCTATTTGAAGGATGATATGGCTTGGGACTTGGACAGCTAAAGGACTGTCAACACATGGACCTGCACATGGACCTGCACTGTCCTTGGATGCTCTTTTCCCAATGTTTCCATCTCAGAAGAGGCACGTAACAACCACAGAGATGGACTTTCGGTTACAATATCCTGCCACTTCATGCCTATTCCAACTAAAGACACTCCACCCTACCTCTTAAAGCGCTCATTGATTTTATTTTGCTGTTCCAGTTTCTGTTTTTAAGTTTTTCTGCACTTACTGCTAGATGTACCATTTGCTTCTAGCAAGGATGTGCAAGTAGTAATAACTGAGGCAACACTGTACATACACGTTTTAAAACACTTGTTCATAACTTGGAGTCAGTGGACCCCTAGGGGTCTTCAGAACCTTCACAGGGAGTCTGCGAAGTCCTGCTGCTGTACGCTACCAGCAGAGGCACCAACAGAGATGTGAAGTGGAGTGGATGGGTGCCAAAACTGCTCCCTTGTTTGCCTTCAAGACACTTTTGGCTTTTCGCAACCCCAAGATGAACCTACCACACAGCTCTTTGGCAAGATTTGTTCAGAAGGGATTTGCCTTTGCACTCTTCTGAGGCTAAGTCAATGTGAGCTGCCCAAGGTCACTCAGTGCCTGAGTTGGGATCTGAATCTCTTTAATAAATAAATATTTGAATATTTAAATAAATATTTGAATATTTAAGTCTTAAGCCCTGGGGGTCACTGGCAACAAATTATATTTACAGGGTGTCCCCAGAACCACTGTTTTTTTAAAAAGATACACCCAGAAATATACATATACAATTCATCAGTTTATCTTGTAACAGGACTTTCAAAATAAAACAGCAGGAATATATGGCAGGCCAAATTTAAAATTCAAGCAAACTGAAAGGATACACTCATTTTATTCATTAATGAAATCAGGGCCAAGTACTTCTTGCGAATCTTAAGACTATCCAGTGCTTTTACAGGTCTTCTTTGACAAAATGCTGTTTCTAATTTTTAACTTGGCTGACCAGAAAGGTGACGTTGCAGTTACGAACCTTTTGACACAACTGTAACGTTTGCCTCAGAAAACTGTCCTTTTTAAAAGCACACATCCAGAGGTTGGTATTTTACATAAATATACTATTTTGTATTATGTGTAGAGACTCTTCACTATGATTTCTCAGAACCCACATATGATTATTATGAGGGAAACTTTGTCCTACTGGGGGAACCACTTTCAAAAAAAGTGATAAGAGTCCCACATAAAGTACATAAATCAACTTTTCTGACTTCTGCCCGAAGTAGATATTGCTTTGTTGATCATTCTCCAGAAAATTTTTAGCAATGTATTTTTTTAATCAAAGAACTAGACAGGGTTCCTTCAAACTTCTGGTGGGCTTTTAAAAAGAACTTATCAACCTGATCTAAGCTTCTAGCAAGGTATGAATAACGCAGTTTCAGTTTTGAAACAACCTGGCTTTAACAAGTCAGAATATAAAATAATTCCACTGAGCAACTAGGTGTTTCAAAGGTACTACACTTTTGGAAAGCTCAGAAAACAATAGTTCAGAAAGGTTTTTGAAGATCATAGAACAACAAAGAGGCAATCAGAAGGTCATTTATATTGAACGATACAGGCATCCAGAGCTATACTGAGCAAAAACGCTAGGAGCAAAGGCCATGGCAGCATGGTAACACAGGATAACTACTGCCTGCCCACACGCATGTGACAACTGTCATTTGGACAATGTAAACTCTACCTGTACCCTATGGTCCTGGATGCTATGGTGTCAAATATACAAAAATGTCCAGGAGGGCCAATAACTTGTCTGCTGCTCTAGCTTTGTAGGATTTACTATTATCTTTAAACATATAAAGATGTGAAAGGATTTCACAAGGGCAGAAATGCAGTCGCCTGGATAATCTGCCAGCTCAGAAGTGGGCTGGGGAGTGATCTGGTAGAGGTGTGCTCTTTGGAAACTATAACATTTGCCACTGCAAACTGGAAGAATCACAAAGATTCACTAAGGTTGCCTAGACATAAGCTCCTCCAAAGACTTACAATATTATTAAAGCACCTTGGATGGCCCATACTGAACAGGGAAGGGGAAGACACCTGCACCCTGTTGGTGATCTATTATTCTCAAGTGAGTATAAACAATTTGTACATAAATATTTGTAAGTTCACTCTTCATAGATAAAGTACTTGAAAATGAAACTAAGTGGCACTCAAAAATTGAAGATCATGGAATCACAGAGTTGGAAGAGACCACAGGGGCCATCCAATCCAACCTGCTGAAATGCAGGAACACCCATCAAAGCATTCCCAACAGGTGGCCATCCAGCCTCTGCTTAAAAACCTCCAAAGAAGGAGACTCTACCACACTCCCAGCAGCATATTCCACTGCCAGACAGCTCTGACCATCAGGAATCTCCTTTCCTGCAGCTTGAATCCATTGCTCCTTGTCCTAGTCTCTGGAGCAACAGAAAACAAGCCCGTTCCCTCCTCGACATGACATCCCTTCAAATATTTAAACATGGCTATTATGTCCCTTCTTAACTTTCTCTTCTGCAAACTAAACATACCCAGCTCCCTAAGCCGTTCCTCATAGGGCATGGCTTCCAGACCCTTCCCCATTTTGGTTGCCTTCTTCTGGACATGTTCCAGCTTGTCGATATCCTTCTTGAATTGAGGTGCCCAGGGACACAGTATTCCAAATGAGGCCTAACCTAGACAGAATAGAGTGGTACCATCACCTCCCTCGATCTAGACACCTCACCTCCCTCGATCTAGACACCATACTCTTATTGATGCAACCAAGAATTGTGTTGGCTTTCTTGGCTGCCGCATCACACTGCTGACTCATGTTCAGCTTGTGATCTACCAAGACTCCTACATCCCTTTCACACATACAGCTATCCAGCCACGCGTTCCCCTATATTTGTGCATTCCATTTTTTCTGCCTAAGTGTAGGACCTTACATTTCTCTCTGTTGAAATTCATTTTGTTAGCTTTGGCCCAGTTCTCCAATCTGTCAAGGTCATTTTGAAATTTGATCTTGTCCTCTGGGGTATTAGCAACCCCTCCCAATTTGGTGTCATCTGCAAATCTGATCAGCATGCCCTCCACTCCTTCATCCAAGTCATTGATGAAGATGTTGAATAGCACTGGGCCCAGGATGGAACCCTGTGGCACCCCACTAGTCACTTCTCTCGAGGATGAAAAACAGCCATTGGTGAGCACCCTTTGGGTTTGGTCGGTCAACCAATTACCAATCCACCTAACAGTAGCCCTGTCCAGTCCGCGTTTTACTAGCTTCTTTGCAAGAATGTCATGGGGAACTTTGTCAAAAGCCTCCCTGAAGTCAAGATATGCTACGTCTACAGCATTCCCTCAATCTATCAAGCTTGTAACCCTATCATAAAAAGAGATAAGATTAGTCTGACATGACTTATTTCTGAGATAAAACAGAGTAGCAATTTGGTCTGGAAATAAGAAAAATATCAGGCATCCCCAAGATTCAAACAATTAAAAAGTCTATTTGGAAGCCACATTTTAGAAAAAGGGAAATAAATACGGTTTCTGATGTTGGAAGTTAAGTAGCAAGTGAATTACAAGATGTGGCCACTAAAAAAGTGTCCAGAGTTGCTTATGACAAAGTGAAAAAGTTCCAAGAGATGTGATAAATCACTTTACACATAAATGTATCACTGTAAGAAAAGGCTTAAAATGAATAAGAATGAAATAATTAGCTTTAAAGTAATTGCTGAAAGAATGCTGAAGAAAAACATTGACAGTATACACTCTTGGTGGAGGTGCTCAGGAAAAAAAGAAACAACCTTTCCAAGCATAGTCCAGAGGGTTAGATAACTTTGTATACAGGTTCCAAGCACAGGATAAACTCACTGGAGAGAGTGAGAGATTTGCTCAAGAAGATGAATTAAGAGGCTCCAGAAGGAGACACTCAAATGGCATAAAGTTAAGGAGAAATAATAACAACATTATAATATGGTATCTTAATAAAACTATTAAATCTGAAAATAATTTCATGGAATGTAAATGGGCCAACTCCACCCCAGAGGAGGAAAAATGGTATTAAAAAATCCCAAATATGAAATTATGTCTTCCAGAGATTAATCTAAGAAAAAGAAACTGTAGATTTTTGCAGAATGTATGTATGGGCCTAGAGTCTGTGTCTGCAAGTAATAACAGAAGAAATGGAGTAGTCTTTTACACAAACTAAATACTACAATTTCAATGGATTGTTGAAGACAGACAAGGTAGATGTGTATAGGTGTATGGGTGGTAGATATGTATTGTGGCCCCAATAATGAGAAACCAACATTTTATGAAAATTTATTAAGAACAGCATCTGAACTAAACCTACAAAATTTGGTTTGCATGGGGGATTAGAATGGAATTTTTATTCCTAATAAAGATAAAAGATAAAGATAAAAAGACCTGGCATATTACCAGTCTTGACTGCTTTAAAAAGGCAGTCAAGACTGTCCTCTTCCGACAGGTCTTCCCAGACTAGTGTTCCACCGCCTCTGATCAACTGTCCTCTTGTTTTTAATCTTGTTCTTAATTAGTTTTTAATAGTTAATGTGTTTAGGGGGTTAGAAGGGTCGGTGGGTGGGGAGGATAGGGTACATTTTAATGTTTTAATGTATTTTATATACTGCTGTAATGCCGCCTCGATCCATTGGGAGAGGCGGGATAAATTATCATCATCGTCGTCGTCATCATCATCATCATTTGTTCCAATAAAGGTATTAAGGAAGATCAAGGAAGTCTACTTAGAACTTTCTTCAAATTCAAATATATAGAGCACTTTGGATTAATAGCTGGTTGGAGACATTTGCAGCTAAATTCTAGAGATTATACTTTTTTTTAGATTGTCATGATTTTTTTCTCCACAATAGATATGTTCTTAATTTCTAACAATATGCCTAACTTAGTAAAGAGTACGGATATTTTACTAAAAACTTTTTCAGATCATAAATCCCACCACAACATCCTTGAAAATGGAGCAAACACAATTTAGATGGGGACTCAATGATTATTTTTGAAGATGGAAACTACAACAATGTAAACACAGGGGAGAATCTTTGAGCCTGCAAATAGTATGGGATGCAAGTAAAGCCTATATTAAGACAATTCATAAAATATGGCTCCAGACTGAAATAAAGGGAAGCTAAAAAGGGGAGCTGATGAAGATACTACATAATCTGGAGGAAAAACTTTTAAAAACATTGATAAAGAGATTCAACAGAAGATTAAATTACTCTTGACAACAGTCCTCACTGTTACAATCCAAGAAATGAATGCCATATTATTATCCCTAACTAAAATAACTTTGAATTTGCAAACAAACGCAGGAAGTGGTTTTCCTATGGTCTGCAACAGAAAAGGATAAAGAAAATTGTCACAAAGATCAGGAAAGGAGATCAGTTTATAACGGATAATTTGAAAATACTAAAAGACTTCTGAGAAATATTATAGAGGTTCATATGTGAGGGGCAATGAGAAAATCTAAGATAAGGAAGGCTACCTGGATAAACTCCATTTGAACAAACTATGCTTGGAACAAAAGCAACGTTTGAATGGGCACCATGGCAATTATGCAACTTACTGAAGCAACTAAATAGACAAAATCTGGAAAAATGCCAGGCCCAGATGGGCTCTCTGCAACATATTATAAGAAATGTGAGGATGAGCTACTTCAATCATTAAAAATGGTATGTGATGCATTATTATAAAAAGAGCAGATTCTTGGAGAAATGCCTACATTACAGTAATTCATAAAGAAAATACAGATGAGGCAATAACAGAGTCCCACAAACCCATCTCATTACTAAATAATAACTATAAGACATTTACTACCATGATGGCATGAAGGTTGAGAAAATACCCTCAGAGTACCCATAAGGATCAGAGTGGTGTTGTTCTCCCCAAAAAGACAAGTAACGGATAACATAAGAAAAGTTCTTAATGTCATCCAATTTTTGGGAAATCATAGTAACACAAAGACTGTTTTACTTTTTTCAGATGTAAAGAAACATTTGATAATATTTCTTGGAATTACTTATTCCAAGTACTGGAGAGAACAGACTTTGGTGAAAATATTATTTGGGCTATAAAGACAACCTACTCAGTTCAAAGGGCAGAGATTTTAATGAACGGTACTGTAACAAGTTTGACTGAAATACAAAAGGGATCAGACAAGGTGGTCCTCTTTTACTGTTAATATTTATTTTGGTGTTAGAGACCCTACTGAGAGATGTCAAACAAGAAAACAGAATTTATGGAGTGAAGATAAAAAAACCAACTACAAGCTGAGAGCTTATGTGGATGGTCTTGTGATAATGACATAAAACCTACCAGGCTCAATGAAGGCTCTCTTGGAAAAAATGAGCCCATTTTAGACTTGTTGTCGGTTTAAAGTGAACTGTGACAAAACAAAACTGCTGACTAAAAACATATTAGAAGATGACGGTGAATTAACTGTTATTTCACATTTTAAAATGGAAAAGGAGAACTAAATATTTGGAAGTTACAATCAAGAGGAACAATAGCTTACTATTTCAAAACAACTATGAAAAAAATCTGGAAAAAAGTAGAAGAGACTTAGAAAAATGCAGAAAGTTAAATTTATCCCTTTTTGGTAGAACTGCTATAATAAAAGTAAATGTTTTGCCAAGGGTATTATTTCTTTTTCAAACAATCTCTGTAATAAGACACAGAATATCTTTTGTACAATGGCAGAAAGAGATTTCCAGATGTATCTAGCAGGCAAAGAAACCAGGAATAAAATTTAAAATATTGCATGATGCTAAGGCAAGGGATGGCTTTGAAGTCTCTAATGTCAAATTGTACTACAAGGCTTGTTTAGTACAGCTGAAGGAGTAGATATTGTTTAAGAGATGTGAGACTCTTGGAACTTGAAGGTCATAATTTAAGATTTGGGTGGCATGGATATCTTTGGTATGATAAAGTTGATATGATAAACGTACATGCTGAGTTTGAAAATCACTGTATTAGAAAGAAGTGTATAAATGGGCTTTGAAACGAGAATCAGAAAACCTATAAAAGAGTACATGATAAGGTGGGCACAAAATTTTGGGCATAATGCTCAAGTATGGGGGGGGAAGGGTCCAAACATATAAAATTTACTTAGTGTAGTAATTTAAAAGAAAACCTGCATGAGATGATAGATGATATTTAACCTCAAATAAGCTACTGAAAATTTCTCAGAATGTTTCAAACCAGTGCTCAGGATGTCAAGATAAGGAGGGCTTCTTTTTCCACATGTGGCGAGCTTGTAAGAAGGTAAAAAACTGCTGGTTTAAAATTGATATTAATTTAAAAAATTATAGATAGATTTTGTAATGTTCCTACTGGGCCTTACTGATAAAGAACTTGATAGCAAATATGGATTACTTCTTTGACGAACGAGAACAGCTGAAAGAACCCTGTCTGCTCAAACCTGGAAATGGACTGAAGCATCGACAATGGAAGAACAGATTGTTAAAGTTGCGGAGTTAGCCAAATGGTCAAATTAACGTGAGTTTTAAAGATAAACCAACTGCAGACTTTTTGAAGGACTGGAAACCATTTATGAAGTTTTGAGGCAATAAAATTGTAGTGATGTAATAATCTGTGGTTATACTTATTAGTAATTTTAGTAGAGTTAATCTGTTAGATATGTAATGGCAGAATAATACTTTTTTCCTTTTCATTACAGTCAGGATTATGGGGTCACACTGCTTTAGTTATATGTCTTTTTCTTTCCTTTTCTTCTCTCTGTTTCTTTATTTTTTTAATATATCTTATTTTGATTGTAAATTATATTGTTAGTGTTAGAATCAACAGATAAATCTAAAAAAGAAAATGCCAAACTGTTCATCTTACAGTTTGTTGCTTGAGAGTCTGACACAACACAAACGTTATCCCATGCACATAAACACTTCTGTGTTATGTATGAGGATATAGCTACCACCAGAATTACAATGTTACAAAGACAAAGATAATATTTCAATTGCAGAAAGCTACCAAAAAGTACCAGTATTATTTTATTCATTAAAACTCTTTCTAACCCGTTTTTTCCTACACACAAATTAGCAAATAAACAACATAATTTTTTTTAAAGAAGTCACAGAAGAAATATCTTCAATCAAGAATAATCTAGGTAACCTAAAGACCTGACAGAACAGATCCTCTCTGGGAGGCCAGTAATCATGGGTAACTGTGGGGTTGGGTGGAAGATTTATTTCACAGTCTTAGGCCCTTTCCACACGCGGGCGAAAAAACGGCCGGAAACACGCTGAAACGGAGCTTACCTTAAACCGGGTAAGTCCGTCGCCAGTGGAGCAGTGCGTTTTCGCTGCTCCACACTCGTCGGCATCCCGCGGCGTCCTGCAGTGCCCAAAATGGCGGCTTACGACTGGCAGAGGCTCTCCACCAACTGGAGAACCTCACCAGCCGGAAATCCCACCCCTGGCAGATTTTCAGGCACGCCCTTGCGTGCGTCTGCAAATCCACACCGGGCGCTGCGACGCGGCTGCATGCCCCGTGCCTTTTAAAAACCACATAAAAAGTAGTTTTCAAAAAGCACGCGGTGGCGCCACTTCCGGTTGCCCTAGTACGGATTGAGGTGTGGAGCTACGCAAAAGTAGTCCACCCCAATCCACTTTACGGTGTAGATGACCTCCATCAGAGGTCGCTCTACACCGTTTTTTAACCCCCGTGTGGAAAGGGCCTTAGAGGAATTAATGTAAACTCCCTCCTTCTCACAACAATCTTCACTTCATGAAGAATTGCAATTCAAAGCAGGAACTGAAAGGATAGACAATGATGTAAGTAACAGTAACACTCTCTTAGTTATAGGGAGGGTAGGCTACAGTAAGCTTTACAGTAAGCAACCGCATCCCAACTGAATCCAGAACAAATACTGGCATAATGTGTAACTGGGAGAAAAACAGTTAAATCTCATAAAACCATAGGGGAAAAGATCCTACTGCATGAGACACCACCTGAATCTTCCATATTTTCTTCAAAAGCATCTCTATATTGAGTGCAATGTAGTAATCAAGGCTGGAGGTATGTAAATATGGGTTAGTACCGCAAGCTCCTACTTTTCCAAAACAAGGTGAGGTCAACTGAGCCAATGGGATGACAAAAGGCAATTCTAGCTACCATGTCAATCTGCCTCTCAGGGATAATTCAAATGCAGTTCCCAGATCTATTCTGATGGGACTGTAAACCTGTCAATTATAAAAACAACAACATTATCTTCTCTAGAAACCATGGAGATTAATATCACCTATAACTTGTCTCAGTTGCATTCAGCTTAGTTTTGCTTAATCTGGGAAATCCACAAGATGCTAATTCTGTAAAAAGTATGTAGCACTTGGATGTTCCATGATGGAAGCAAAGGTCTATGTATGTCATCTGTATATTGGTGGTATCTCATTCCAAAAGTGAGGGTGCTCCTTCCCAGAAATTGTATAATAGGGGTGGGCTGCATGCACCCCCCTACACCTCACTTTTAGGATTCCTCAAAGTCTCCTACCAGCCTGTGAAGCCCTTCCTTTTTTTTAACAAAAGGGTAGAGTTTTGGGGCACTTTTGCCCCCAAACCATGCAGGAAGTGTCTCCAAACACACGAACACTCTCCTAAAAGCATCCTAGGACCCAATACCTCTGTTTTCCTATGCAGTCCTTCTCATAATGGTGACAGTAAATGATGAAACATATGTGGCTGGGGGGAATCTGCCCCTGATTTCCATGCAGTTGCCCAGTGCTTCTTTAGGGTTCCCCTAATAACCATCCTCTGCATCCAGCCAGAAAAAAAAAAAGACTGGCACCAAAGGAACAAATCTGCCACCCCAAATCAGGAATCAAACTTAATAACTTTAGACCTGAGTAGTGTTGCATCAATTCATTGTGTTATTACTTTTACCTATGGAATAATACATTCATAAAAATGAAGATTTCACAGAAATGGAAAAATATTCCCCCTAAAACACTGACAAGGCCAAGTGACTGGGCAGTTATGTGCCATGGTGATTGCCTTGTCCCATCCCTGGTCATTTCTGCCTTTTCCTATTTTGTTACAAATTAAAATAAATTTTCCATAACATAGCAAAACATGATTAATAGCATTTCCAAAAAATTCAAAATGCAAACAGCCTTGTAAACAAGGCACACCCTTCATTTCCAGTGAAAATACTACTTCTAAGCTACGTCAAAAAAATGAATGAGAAGTTGTTGTTTTTACCACTGTAATTAATTTGGCAGGGTGGCCCCACAAGCTGAAGTTGCCATCCCACCTAAGCCTTGAAGTGCATCTTCATTTTCTACCTCACATTCAGAAAACTTTGTTGATATCTTGTTTGAAATTCAATGGAATATTGGTTATTTAGAAAAATTAAGGAGTTTTCACACAGTCAAACAAAATCATTTTCTTGGTCATATTTTGCATTCTCCTGCTTTTATCAATAAAGTAGTCTGCAAATTGTAAAGAAAGATAATTTCTTGATGTTTCTTGAAAGTGAAGGTGTAATTATACTCAGTGATGCACACATTTATAGAAAACTGCATACATATTATAGTGGCATTTTACATCTTCTGACCCCAGCCTGACACCACTAATTTCTTCAGTGAATTACTGCAGCATTTCTGTTTAACCTAATTTGAGCATTACAACTTACATTCTAAACAAATTCTGTACTCAGAACATTTTCATAGAATCATAGAATCACAGAAATGTAGAGTTGGAAGAGACCACACGGGCCATCCAGTCAAACCCCCACCATGTAGGAACACCCTCAAAGCATTCCCGACAGATGGTCATCTAGCCTCTGCTTAAAAACCTCCTAAGAAGGAGACTTCACTACACTCCGAGGCAGCATATTCCACTGCCGGACAGCCCTTATTGTCAGGAAGTTCTTCCTGAGGTTCAGCTGGAATCTCCTTTCCTGCAGCTTGAATCCATTGCTCCTTGTCCTGGTCTTTGGAACAGCAGAAAACAAGCCCACTCCTCCCTTTTCAAAAGTATAAGCAGAAAGAGATTATAAGAATAAGTAGTAAGAAGACAGCATGACAATATATTTTTGTCTAGCGCACATTACAGCATTAAAGGAACTGATCAATAACTTCCCAAACCAGAGACAAAAGAAATGTGAAGATTTGTGAGATAAGCAGTGGTGTTGTACTTCTGTCTCTGCAAGTATAGACAGTCAGCAACACTTCTCTGACCTTAAATGCCCCTGTGCCCATATTTAGACATGCGCAAGAGGTTTGGTAGTACAAAGTAAGTTGCCTGAACGAAATGAACTTTCATATTCCACTGTGCTTCAAAATAAGCCCATAATTCTATAGTTGGGCACTGGTTCTTAGATAAGGTTCCTCCGTGGTAACAGGCTTATGCCTATTTAGCACTCTTCAAAAAATTTTCATCCATCCACTGAGAAGAAAACAATTAACTAGAGCCCTCAGCAAACATGTATTCCACACACAATATGCATCAAGGCACATAAACACAGCCTGTGTTATACTGTACTTTTACTATTCTAGTACAATTATTACTAAGGTGCTTTTAATATAAAACACTGGAGAATATTTTATCTATATGTTGAAAGGGTTAGCTATACTTTCAGTACATTAGGCATGACCCAGAGAAACACACCAGTGGTGGTGGCTGTTGTGTGCCTTCAAATCACTTCTGACTTACAGCAACTCTAAGGTGAACCTATCACTGGGTTTTCTTAGCAAGATGTGATCAAAGGGATTTTGTCACTGCCCTCCTTTGAGGCTGACAGATGTGACTTGCCCAAGATCACCTGCTACGGTTGCATGGCTGAGTGGAGATCTGAACCCGTCTCCAGTGTCATAGTCAGCAACTCAAACCACTACACTACATTGGCTCAAGCAGATGGATAACACTAAATTAATGACAAGAGTCCTCACTGATAGTTCCCCAAAATGCCTGAGTTCTGAAAAGCAGTAGAACAGTTTGGCATGGGATCTGAATGTTTAGGTAAAGATAGCGTGTGCATACCAAAGCCATATGCTCAGACATTTCTGTTCACTGTAACCACTCTTCAGTGAAAGGTGAAGGAGGAGAGAGATACAGAAGAAAGAATTATACTGAACCTGTGCAATTCTCTGTGCCTTACTGAAGATGTGTTGGACTGAATACATGTTAGAATGCTTTAGTCAGGTGCAAATAAACTGTATGTCAGCAAATATTTAAAGGGAAATATCATCCACAACTTAATAAGCAGCTGCATTTTTGAGGGAAGAAAAGAGTCTTTATTGCTAACCAAACCAACTGCTATCCCACCTATACTGTGCTTCTGACAGCAAGAAAATACCACAGTACCTGCAGTTCAAACATATCCTTAAATGTCAGTCATTTTCAATTATACAGTATAAGACTCTTTTATGCTTATTTTAAATCTTCATTAGCTATGGGATTGTTGGATCATATTTTTAAACTTTCCTCAATTAAATTGTTAGACTACAAGTAAAGTCTGTTTTTTTTTCTTATTTACATAAAGCACCCAATGATTTTGCTTTCTGATGCAATGTAAAAATCATTATTGCTATTATTACATTAAGTTCACAGAAGACAGACTTGGTATGAATTGTATAGGAAGGAAAGGCAACACATATAAACAGATAAGTAATTCATGGCTATACCATTAAGTCCAGGATCAGAAGCAATACACACAATAAAACCAATACTCACATTAGATAAAGAGAAAGTCTTGTAAGTTAGCTCAGGTACCCACTAGCCAACTTAAGAAGGATGAGTTATTTCTGATAAGCAGGATGCCTAGCCACATGTGGATCCCATAGTTTTCAACTATATTGCAGTTTGGTGAAGACAAGATAGCAGTAGACCTTCCAAAACCGTGAGAGTTATGATGACCTTCTTTGTCCATACAGTGTGCTCTCTGCTGATGTGACCTTTGCAAACACAAATGCAAGGTCACATGAAGCTTCATGCCCAATTATTGTCAATGGATATGCCAGGCGTGCATCTGTGCTGGCACAGGTGTACACACATTGTGTCCATTGAGGATAATGGGATGAGCACTCATATTTTTTGTTTTATGTAATGGTTCCTGGAACTGCACTTCTGGAAAAGGACTCCACATCTCCAAGTCCCTTGAACGTACCAAAGGGTTTGATGCATTAAAAATAATGGTTATGGTTATTAAGCTATCCTGAATCGACCCTAACATGCTTGATAATGGGTGATCAGAGAGTAAGGCAATAACTTCACAATGACTGTACATATGAATCTTACTGTATACATGAATCTCACTAGGAACACTAGAGAGGCTAATGTTGCCAACAGGGAAAAGATGATTTGCCTATGTTAACGTCTTAAAATGATGTGTTATATCTGTGGGGACATACCTTAGGTGTTAAGAATATATCTATACAGCTTAAGGACTCAATCTGCTTACCAAGCAGATATATAATAGTAGCTGACATCCCCTTACTATGCATCTTATAGAATCAGTGCATGAAAATAGTCAGTTACATTCACAGGTACAATATTAACAATGATGCTGCAGTGTTCAGTTGGGAGAAACAGGGTTTTTCTATTCGTACTGTCCAAGTATGAACAGTAGAAAGATACAAACACACCAGCGAGCCATACTCTTTGGCAAAGGAAAATAGAAAGGACAAAGGTAGCGTAGGGCAGAATGCACAAAGTGGTAACAAGGGATATAAGCAGAGTGGGAATGAGTAAGTTGTCAGGCAGATAAGCAGAAAGCACCTTAATGAACAAACCAGTTATCCACTTTGTTCAAGGATGGGCAATATTCGGGGCTTGGAGCGGTTATATTGCCCACCCTGTGGAATATTGGCAGGTTTCATCTCCTCCCAATTTCTATTCATTTATTGCCCCCATTTGCCCTATTTTGTCCCTTTCTAGGTTATCGCAGTACACTCCTGGACTTAAGACAGCTGGTAGGAAGAACATGATGAAATTCTCTCTGCTGTAGGAATTTATACTGCAAGAAATGACAAAAGAATTGGCGTTCTGGGTTTTTCTGGAGGCCTCAAATAATGGCTTGGGGGGCACACAAAGAGTGCCTATCTTTTCCATTCCTACCTTAGTTGATATTATGTAGCTAAATGGAAGCCAGTTTTAAAGGCTACTATGCTACTACTATAAAAGCTTTCAAGCTCATTATATTAACATTTTGTTTATATTATGTACAAAATAGGAAGCATTTGAGATCATTTGGACAAATGGCATGAAATTTTCATTTATTTAGACATATTTAATCATTATTGCTGCCACTGGCATTTTAGTACAAGGATAGCATCATGAAGTAACACATGGTTATGTACTCAATACCTTATAAAAAGTTCTAGTTGGGAGGCTATAATTACACCACAACAAGTATGACACATCTATCAGTCTACCAAAATCTAACTGGAATCCTACCTAGTGGCAGCTTCAAACAGCACACTAAACCACTGCAGAAAGTAGCAGGAACAAGATTGCAGGTTCCCCCTTACTCCTCCCACTCAGCTAGAGAGACACAAGGAAGTTTTGGCTACTACTTTTAGTTAACTGGATTCTCATCCCCAGCTCCTGACCATGCAAGAAGAAGGGAGGTGACTGAAGTCCACGATTTGCTGTGGCTCATTCCTGCTCATTCACATCATGCAAGACATTAATGCAGAGAATAGCAGGACAACAGGCATCTGCATTTCTTCAAGTTAGCATGGCTGCAAGCTAGAAGTCAAGGAAGCAATCAGTAGTGTGGCAGAAAGTCAAAAGAGAGTGAACAGGATTTGTATTAAGCTTGTATTAAGCTTTGGCAGACTGTCAAGAAAATAAATATTCCATTAAAAAAATAAGGAGATGACACATTGTTGCCACACCTCTCTCATAACACTGACTATGAATATAGAGTTCAGATGGGACATCTAATCTGCTTTGATACTAGTAATGAACAAATGAAAATGCTACGCCTTCCAGCTTAAAATTTATTCAGAAAACCAAAGTAATGATGGAGCACAAATTTGTTTTTTCCTTAGGTAATGCCATGCTTTTGTGGGAAAATATCATACACTTTGGAAACCAGAAATATATAGTGGAATTCGCTTTATGTTTTATTTAAAAATAGTGATAAATCTAATTATTTTGCAGAAGTGTAGAGATGACACAGATTTCTATAACCAAACACTAGCAGAAAGCTGGTAATTCAAGACTTGCCCCAAACCAGAACAGGGGTAGGAACTGTGTGGCCCTCCTGATGCTGCTGGTCTTTCCAGCAACATCACTAGCTACTTGATTAGGGCTGCTGGGAGCTGCAGCTCAACAACATCTAGAAAACCACACAATTCTCATCCTTAGAAAAACAATCACTATTAAGAAAAGAACATAGCATAGCACCAACAACTGCTGTCCCAGATTGATTTTACACAATTGTTTAAAGATTGTGACTGTGTAAGCTTTCATATTTATTACTATAAACTGCTTTGTGAAGGTGCATCTTAAAAACAGACTACAGATATAAAATGGACAAAGATCCTGGACCATATCTTCAAAGCTTACAAAAGAAAATATTTGGGATTTCCAAAGCATCTTCAAAGCTTAGAAAACTAGGGTGGGAATCATGTAGCCCTTCAGATGTTGTTGGACTGCAACTTCAGCATCTCTAGTCTGCACAGTCAATGGTGAATCCATGGTGAGGCATGATGGGAGCTGTAATTCACACAATTCCCATTCCCGGTCTAAGTAAATATCCTTAAGATGTGGTCACATAACAAAAAGGCAGAAAAATGGTACAAACAAATATGAAAAAACAATTCTATAAACACCAATGCTCAATTCCATAGTGACAAGTGCAAACAACTATCTGCAAATTTGGAGCATTTTCTGATCAGCATTTGGATTCTGGGGGGGAAAAAATAAATTAAGGTCTAAAGCCAATTCTGAAAATATTTTTCCCCATTGATTGCAGGATTCTTTCCACTGACTTGAGTCTCATTAGGAAAGATTATACACAAAAAGACAAAACTTTATATAAATAACACCTGTTGATTTAGAAATCTAATTGTTGCTCTCTTCTAAAATACCATGAAGGAACCATTTGAAAATGGAAATGAACACGTTTATGATCAAATTATTCTATCTACATGTAAATATGAATAAACTGTTCAAATGCCAAGCAATTCATTGGCCAATTTATCATCTTTTTGACCATGATCAAAACTCCTTTCAATACACTTGTGTGCAAGTGATAACCAACTTTATGTTTATTGCAGTAAGGTGTATTCTGCTGAAAGGCCCCTTTCCACTCAAGGACCTGCTGACAAGAGGATCCTATATGCACAAAACCCAATTCAGCAGCACGTATGCCCTGTGTTGTTACTATGTCCAGAGAACCTTCAAGCATCCCCGATGCAAATTAAGTCACTAGCCTTGCATCTGGGACCCATACTTCTTTAAATGTTCAAGATCAAGAAACTCTACAAAGCCTTCGGAAAACACAGATACTTCAAAATGTTCTGTCAGAGCGCTTCACTGTTTATTGGAGAGGTTCATCTTTGGAACCCTCCAGAAGAGGATCTGTCAGCAGCATGATCCTCGATATTGTTCTAAAAACTTAAGGCTGACAGTATTTGACTGGCCAATTAAACAACTTCTATTTAAAAACATATCAACTTTAAAAAAAGCTGTTACTCCTTTGCAAACAGCTAGGGCAGAGCTTTCCAAACTTTTCACGTTGGTGACGCACTTTTAAGACATGCTTCATTTCACGACACAGCAATTCAGTAAGTAATTCAGTAAGCGGAGGCAGCCCCTCCACCCAGGCCTGGCCTGCCGCTGCCCTCACCAAGGTCTTCCTCGGCCTGGGGTGGTAGTGGGAGAGGCAACCCCTCCACCCAGACCTGGCCTGCTGCCACTGGCACCCTCACCAGGATCTTCCTTGGTCCAAGGCGGCTGCAGCGGCAGCAGGAGAGGCAACCCCTCCATCCATTACATTTGCGTGACACATCTCCATACTGCAGCTAACACACTAATGTGTCGCGACACACAGTTTGGAAAGCTCTGAGCTAGTGATTTATCTCAAAATATACAGACTGCAACAAGTGTTGCAAAAAACAAAAAACTGATATGCATTAGAATTCACCACTTCAGATACTGGAAGAAAGCTAAACACATAACTGAGGGTCAAATTCATTGCTGCTGATCTAACAACAAAATGGCATCCATCAATCGAACAAATTGGATAGACAGAGACCCTCTGAAGCAGATCTGAAAGACACGTGATGGACCGCAAATGGGAAGGACAAGTACAATTTTCCCAGAAATTTATGTGAGCTGTTAGCACACTTGACATCATGGATTTACTGTATTTGGACAAAAATATTTGTCATATCAACTCCAACACTTTATATAATGAAGCTAAAGGTGAGCAAATGTAAGTATAGGCTAACTGCCATACAATAACTGAACTCCTTAGGCACCTCTACATAAATAGCAACTCCACTCAACAAGAATGTACACAGACATCTTGTTACCAAAGTTATGTGGCTGCCAGCCATTCTGAAACAGGACTGAGAAAAGACTATCACGTATCACTACAAAGGCTGAAAAATACCAGAATTAGCATACATGAGGGAATTTATTGTTACTACTACAGTATCTACTCTATTACTACCATATCTACTCTACTACACAGATCTATCTTCTTATTATGAGTTACCTAATCAGAATGTTTCTTCTAGATCTACCCATGTTCCAAATAAATTCCAATGGACACAGTGATGATTCAGAAGAATATCTGTGTGTAAACATTTTGATAAAAACACATCACATTAATTGTATACAAGCAAACACTGTTTAAATGGCACTGCATCTCAGACCACATGCAAGCAGTGGCCCAAGAAAACAGGAAAGCCCCTCACTGGCAAGCCTGATCATATTATACCACAGAAATCAAGCCAATTTGATTCAGACTTCAGGATGGTGAAAAGACCATCTATTTTCAATCTACTAGTAAATACAACACTTTCAGAAATTTCATCTAGACCACACCCTAAACTGATTTTTCAACAAAGCAAAAGCAATAACCTTTTAAAGGAGTATTTTTAAAGTACAGTAAAGAAAAATAAGCAACTCTCAGATTAAAAAATGTTTTACAGGGCAACAAGTAAAGCAAAAACAAAACAAGCCATATTAAGTGAAATATAAGATAAGTAGTTGTCTTTGCAAGAATATTCAACTATATATAAGAATATTCAACTATATCAGAACACTACAGTACCAGGTACTTTCAATGAAGCAGTAACAATCAAACTTCAACACTAAGTACATTTACTAGGCAATAAACCCACTGAACTTAACAGACTTAATTTGGAGCAAACGATTTTACAGGCCAAGCTTCTTTTTGCTCCAAACTTATTCAACATAATTAGTCTATCAGGTACATGACTAATCTTGCTTTACGAAAAAGACTGCCTGACACAAATGCTAAACCAATTTCTACTGAAGGGGCATCTTTTTCCAAGCGCCTGACAGTTTTGATAGACTACTCACACACACACCCCGCTTCTCCCTTTTCTTCTGGTTGTCTTGTTCCACTGTCTGTCATTTCTCCAGAACATAAAGAATAGAAGAAAGCTCTTTTCTGCACTATGCGGAGATGGCAGAGAGCTTAGTCAGACTCTGCAACCCCCCCTACACATTCTCCAAGGAAAGGTGTGAGGATGGGGGCGGTGGAGAAGAGGAGGAATATAAGAGGGTGAGCAGGCAGTCCTTGTACTGTTAGATGGAAAAGGACTTCTTGAAGGAACACTCTGAGCACCTCTGCGCCCATCTTTTTCTTGCTGTGGAGATCAGAGACATTCCCCACCCCATCATGTGCTGGGGACCTGCAGCATCCCGAAGGGAGGAAGTCTGAAGTTTTTTTTTAAATTTTTTTAAGAAGCCATCTCTAGCCTGAAGGGAGAAAAAAAAAGGCTTTCGAGAAACAACCTCTACTAAAAAGCTCCCGCAGCAGCTTCAAAGGTTCCCACTGTGGGAAGCTGAGAGCCAGACAGAGGTGACGGGGAGGGGGGAGGAAAGGCCTTCGGCGGCCTTGGCTAGGCTTCGGGGTCAATCCGTCCGTCCCTCCTCCACGCCTTCTTTACCTTCCGCCACGTCCTCGTCGATCGCCCCCTTGACCTGGGAGAAGCACCACTGGAAATCGTTACTGCCTCCGCCTCCGCTGCCGGCCACCCCTGCTGGAGAGGAAAGAGCGCCGTCAGCCCCCAGCCGAGACTCCGAGACCCCGAACCTCGCCTCCTGCCCGCCGCCGCCGCCGCCCCGCTCCCACAGGCCGCGAAGACGCCTCGGCTGCCTTCCAAGGCGAACTAGCCTAGTCCGCCAGGACGCCCTCCACCGCCCTAGGCCCACGGACCCAGGCCGGCCGGCCTGACTGCTTCCCCCCGCCCGCCTGGCCGCGCTGGCCGAGACCAGGGCCGCCGCCGCCGCCGCCGCCACCTCTGGGGCCCTGGCCGCCGCCGCGCGTGCCTCTTACCTGCCATGTCGTGCAGTGTGTGCCGGCCGGAGACGAGGGGCCGCGACGCCCACGAGGCAGAGGAACCGGCCGGGCCGGGCCGCCAGCCGCTACGAGCGCTGCCGCTGCTGGTGCTGTGGCGGCCGCCACCGCCAGCGCCGACGCCGCCGGAGGTTTGGGGGTTTCAAAATGGCGCCCATTGCCGGTCAGCCTGATCCGGTGACGTCATCCCTCTGCCAGCCTCCGCCGGGCGGAGGGAAGCGTCAAGCGAGGGGGCAGGAAGCCGCCGTGATAGCGGGACGCGGGCCTGGCGGTGGGAGACCCGGCCGAAAAGGCAAGAGAGGAGTCGGTTTTTGAAGCGGGGGGTGGAGGCCTTTCCCCGCTTCCCGTGAGGTCGAAGATCCCGAGGACGCTCCGCGCGCGTCCGCCTGAGGCGTGGAAAGACATTTTCCCCCTAGTGGCGAACCTGGGGATGAAGAGGAAACAGAGCCGAGGAGCCCTCAGGCGGGGCTGCTGCCGGGGGAGAGAAAAGGACCAGAGTTGCGGGGGGAGAGTTCCTTTTGGGGACTACATTTTCCGAAGGTCCCCAGGCAACATGGCCCCTGAGTAGCCTCCTTTGGGGATTTTGGGAACTGGGGTCCAAAAAAGCAGCTTTCCGGAGACCTCTGTGGAGCCCAGCCCAGTAGCGGTAGGTGTCACTCTTTTTAATAAGGTAGTAACACAAACCCCTTTGCGAGAGCCAATTAAACAATTACAAAGTAGTTGGGCCGCTTTTCGACCAAGGGAGAATCCTGTTATTATTTATTCTTGCAGGGCTTCCCGAAGTAGGAAGAGCTTTCCAGTCGGGGTGGTGTCTTCAACTGCCGCCAGACAACTTCGATTAATTGCCAGCCCGATGAATGAGAGAGGTTGCCCTGTCATTAACAGCCTTGCGAGCTCAGAGCTGTGGTTTCCTTCATTGAGTCTGTCCGCTGTAATGTGGTTTTCCTTCTGTTCCTACTGCATCCGAGGCCATTTCTGCACTAAACTTTATAGTGCTATTATTCCACTTTCAGCCTCCTATGGAGGCCCCTCCCTAAACTGCACACCCCAGGATTCCATAGGATATTGAAAGTGGAATAATAGCGCTATAACAGTCTAGTGTGGAAACGGCCCTACTTTCCTAAGCATTGTCCTTTCTGGGGAGTCATCTCTTCTCATGTTATGTCCAAAGTATGACAGCCTCAGCTTAGTCATCTTGGCTTCTAGGGAGAGTTCTGGCTTGATTTGTTCTAGGACCCATTTGTTTGTCTTTTTTTTGCAGGATCCACAGAATTCTTCTCCAGCACCACATTTCAAATGAGTTTTTCTTTTCCTATCAGCTTTCTAGTTGCAGTCTTATTTAAAAATGAATCCCGCTCATGTGGAAGTCAGCATGAAGAGGCTTACTACATCCTAAAGACTGAGCAGTTCAGTATGAGCTTACAGCCCACATCTGAAGTACATTTTTTTGTATATAGAAACATGGAATATTGAAAGCAATTACTGTAGCGTATTATCTTGAATTTCAAGACAGGGTATTGATTTAACCTTTTCCTCCAGTATGTGGTATTTTTGAAATTCCTTAGCAATGATAGGAATATCTGTTGCAGTCAGAATAGCAATAAAGCCCCTAGAATGTGCAGAGTGTATATCCATTACCAGTAGCCATGGCATGCCCACAACTACTTGGAATTAAGAACATTATGCGTCAGCTGATATGGCTCCCAAGCACATGTAAATCCTGCCTTCTTCTGTAAGGGCTGTACCACATTCAGCTTCTTGTTGTTTCAGTCATCCCTACTCCTTTGTAGAATGGTGAAGGGGCACCATGAGGTGGAAAGGCAGTTGACCCTTCTACCAGCTAATTTTCACTTAAAATTCCTCTTGTCTTACTGGGACTCTTCTGTGTGGTTCTACATCTATATTTACTCTTCAACCTATAGATGGGTGTTCCATTTCCTTTCCCAAAGACAAATCTTGAAACCAAATTATGTGTTATTACTGTCCCTCCCAGGTACCCCTGAAGTTTGGTGCCTGTTTGGATCAGGAATTGTTTAGTAGGATCTCAAAGGTAATGAAATATTCTGTACATTTGTATGAGAGACAGGGCATTCATGCTTAAAGTATAATATGTTATAATAGGTGAAAATAGTCTTCTGTACATTAATAGGTAGAACTATACATACACAGCAGCAAATCAAGCTGTTCCTTGCTTGCTGAAACACTGGTGACTGGAACAAACTATTCTAAGTTGCTCCCAGGCATCCTTATCTTTATGTTGTAGAGTAGCTGCTGAGTAACAAGTCCTTTGTCAGTATCATTTCTGACACTACTGATGCCAAGGAAATATACAGGTTGGTATAACATAGACTTCAAGAGGTGATGGAGAAGGCAAATTTTACTGCTGCCTGTATTTGCTTTAAAGAAAGCTTTAAAAGTTATGTAAGTTTCAACAAGCAAGCAACTGTGTTATCTACAAGCAACTTAAAAAAAAAAGAAACAAAAAAGAAAGGAACTCCCGGTGTATTAGTGCATTGGCCTGCTTCTGAAGTGTAACCTGAACTTTTCTAATTGCTGAGAAGGTATAGTTGCGTGAATGTGGCTCTTCCTGTGATGGTTTTGTAGTGACCAGTGGAGTGATTTGTGTGTACCTTTCAGTCAATCCCTCTGAACAAATTCTGCCAATAAAACCAATGATAGGTTTTCCTTAGGGTTGCCATAAGTCAGAAATGTGTTGAAGGCAGAACAGTAGCAGCAACAACAACAGTTTGGTGTATGTCATGTTAGACTATGGAAATGAGTTAACACCCTTCTTGATGGACTTTACAAGATGGTAGCCATTACAGGGCTCTAGCTGTGGCCACAAGTCCAAGGGAGAAACTGCTGATAGTTTGAAACAGGATGAAAGCATCACAATCCATTATCTTTCTGGGAATCATGTGATCTTAAAGAACCTATCGTACACCATGACCTGTTATAAAACTTCCAGATCTGTTAGCTTCCTTTAGTCTAAGTAGCTTGTTGAGGGAGGGTTGGTGCTAGTTGTTAATCTTTGATCAGCGCACTGGACATGTTGCAGGTAACTATGGCTCCAAGGAAAGTCAAAGACAACAAATCTTGCCAATAAAACCCCATAAAACTCCCATGAAAGGTTCACGTTATAGTCACCATAAGTCAGTTTTCAAAGGGAAGAGATCTGGTGGCTAGAAAGAAATTCTCCCTGTCAGAAGCATTTTCTTGTTGTATGCCTTCAAGTCACTTTTGTGTTATGGCAAGTGAACCTATCAGGATTTTTTTGGCAAGATTTGTCCAGACAGGGTTTGCCTTTGCCTTCCTCTTAAGCTGGGAGAATGTGACTTACCCAAGGTCACCCAGTACCTGAGTGGGGATTTGCATCTTAGGCTCTGGAACCATAGATAGATAGATAGATAGATAGATAGATAGATATCTGACAAGTTAAATATTTGAATATTTAAATCTAAATTTAGATTTAGAGTCTTGAGGTCCCTGGCAGCAAATTATATTTGCAAGGGGTCCTCAGTAAACAAAAGGTTAAGAACCACTGATCTAGGATACTGGTCATTATCTCATAGAATTTTCCTTGTTATAAAGCTATTAAAAATACAACAGTCAAAACAGAAGAGGGTAATTACACTTTTCTTCCCAACCAGTTGTTTATTAAAGTTCTGTGCATAATATAGAGTCCTCTGTCCTGCTGATGAATTTATTTTTCAAAATAATAGTATACTGAAACTTTAGTCTGAACTGTATATTCTTTGTAAGCCACTTTTAAACAGTATGATGCTACCTAATTGGTAACTATAGCATAGGTAACTGTGCTACCTAATAGGTAATTATAGCATCTCACCTCAGTAGGAAAAAAAAGTTAAAGAGTTTTATACAGCAATATATTCATAAGGAAGGAATATTGCTTTTAAAATAGCATGGCTGGCATTTCTGACTGCACACGTGTTTGAGGTAGTGACGAAGTTTGTGCTAGACCTTTCCTGTAAAACAAAATCATAGTGTTGCTGAAACTCTCTCTGCACTGCCTGTATTTTTAAACATGTCAGATCACTCAAAAACATTTTGAACACTACAAACATATGCATGCTTAGATGTACATGTACTGTCAATTGGAATGGTTGTCAAAATAGAGCCAGCTTTTTAAAAAGTTCATGGAAAGCAGTGGAGAAGAAAATTCTTTGTGCCAGGTTTGGAACTGGTATAAAGTTTTATTGTGGTCTAGAGATTTTGGAGGTGGTGTAAGTGTTTGCTTCTCTTATGCTGCCCCATCCCAACCATTGTTCTGTCCCATTTCCCCCCCTTTTCTAGCAGTGTATAGTTGCCAGTTAAACAGCTATACTGGTACAATAATCTATCAATATATTTGTCAAGGTCGCAGTGTACATGGGATTTAATGGGTACAGTGGGACTTTGGCCCATCAAATATTATTGTACCCATCAGATCACTAGTATAAGATTGCTCTGTACAATACTAGAGCTTCTTAATTTTTTCTTTATAAGATGGTCTTGGATCAAATCACCTGCTTTTTAAATATGTTCTTCCAGCAGTGTAACACCTTCTTTTGTTGAAATGACGAGAAATGAACAGTATTCCCAAATGTGTGTGTGTGTGTGTTTTAGGTAACAACATTAATTTCAGCTTCAGATTAAAGATTTAAAGTTTCAGAGGAACATGCATTATTGGTAGAGCCTATACCATCAGGTTCTGGCATTTCTGCTGAAAATATATGGGCACAATTTTCTTCATTGCAGTGTTTCTTTGTTACCTGGCTTGCGTTTCTGGCATGTTGCATGTTCCAATAAATTTTAGTGACTTCATTACATGAATTTTGATTAAATTCATTTTGTTTAGTTGATTAAAGCTGCAATAGATCTCCATCCTAATAAAAGAAGTAGTACTTGAGAGGGGGAAAAAACGTTTATTTTCAAACTGTGCATAATATCACATGTCCCAAAGGCTTCATTTCAGCAGAACCGTTCATTCCTTATAAGAGAAAGAGAAATATCCTTGACTAAAAGAGTGTCAGACATTTTTGTGTACTCATCTAAATTCAGTTGCCAACTGTAAGCAATCTGCTGCTCAAAAGGCAGGCTATAATGATACGTAATATAGATCGCTTCTTTATATTGTGGTATTCTGTGTTGTGTATAAAGACTGAATGACAGGTGTGGAAAGTTTGACAGAGAGTGAATTTGTCAACAGGTGGAGACTGGCTGAGATAGAGAAATGATAGGAGAAACAGAACTATATACCTTCCTTGCCCAATTTAGCATGGGCAGCCCTGATTAATCTTCTGTCATTCCACGTTTTCAGCTCCTTTAAGAATGTCCTATTTTCTCTCTCCTACCCCAACTTCCTTCCTTTCTCTTCAGCTTACTTCAGCTGCTGCAAACTGAGTTCAAAGGGTAAAAAAAAGTTTATATTCAATTAATCTAGCAAGGGAAGAGAAGAGGAGGGGTGGAATCATGCCTTTCTCAGTAGATTCCAGCAAAAGCAAACTGCTGCAGCAAATCTTAGCTTATGTGCTCTTCCTCATTAATAACATTTGCCATCTCAACCACATTCTGATGGCCACACAGGTTCAAGTTTTCTTGTGAATTGTTGGAGGAAATGGAACTAGTGTGTGGAGAAGACAGTTGGAGACACAGGTACTGGGCTTTGGGAGACTAACTGGATTTAGTGGGAATAGCGAGGCGGAAACTGTATGAGGGAAGATGTTAGTAGGGGTCCTACTAGATGCTAGCAGAGCATAAAGCTCCACCAGAGTACTTAACATGGAGGCCTGAGAGGGCAGAGACTGTACAACAGCAGTTGCATGGTGCCCAGGCTCACCCCATGGCTAATTACTGGTTATTTGGAGCTGAGAGCAGAGCTGTTTTTGAATTCTGTCCAACTGCTGTTGTGTATTGGGGAGAAAATGCCATATAAGGAGATACAATGAACCCTTCATATTTGCGGATTTGACTTTCATGGGTTCAAGTATTTCTGAGTTTCTTCAACCACTGCCCCTCCAAGTTCTTCTTTTCCAGGGGAATCTTCCCTCTCAGTGGCTCTGATCAGGCCACACAGGCCTTTTAAGAACTCACCTGTTGCGGTCCTCCTCCTCCTCTGCCACCACCACCACCACTGCCTGGACAGCTAAGGACAGATCACAGTCTGATTTCTCAGCACCGCAAATGCTCTCCTGTTGCCTGCCCTCCCAAAACCCAAGGAAGGTGGGAGAGAGGAAGTATAGGGCCACCATGCCAACCTACCCCCTTTTTCCCTACTTTCTCTGACCTGGTGTGGATCCCAGGTGCGGATCCCAGGTGCTTGCTCTTCCCACCATGCCTCTGCCCTCTTCCAACAGACATAGACACACATTTTGATATTTGTGGTTTTTCCACTTTGGGTCCTGCAACCCTAATTCTAGCAAATGTGGAGGGTTAACTGTACTAGCTAATTATGTTCTTGCTATCTAGGTGCCAGTCACCTTTCTTGACCCGCCCATTGATAAATTAAAACAAAGGTGGCTTAGGTGGCTTTTGCTGTACTACTTGCAGTCCTTTTCAAATTCAGCTTCATGTCCCCCTTCATAGCAGCTGTAACCCAGGCGCTATTCAATACAGAATAGCCCTGTTAAGTTTCTTGTCACACTATTATTACTGTGTATGGTTTCCTTCAGGGGTTATTGAGGCATATAGACATCACAAAACACAAATAATCAGATTAAAATATAATGTTTATTCACACTGTGTATTTGTATGTGATACCTTATTGCTTTATAAACTCAACAGATACCATGCTGTAATCATTTACATGTGCCTACTGAGCACCAATTGTGGGGTGGAAAAGAAAAAAATGTGAGAGGTTGGGATAGGAAACTTCCTTTCCATGAGCTTCCTCCATTAATTCACCTTAAGCTCTATACTGTTCTATGTCATTTTGGGAGTAAAAGTGGGTCAGGGAGGGGAAAGAAAATTAAGATTCTAGGAAGCAGTAGCAGACGCAAAGATACTTTCTCCCTTAGCCATATGAAAACGGTCACCCCTTCCCCAATTCCACTATAAATGTACAGTCAGGTTTATTCAATCCTTCTAGTTTTGCTGTTGTAGATGAGAGTGGAAGGAGAGTAAGGTTCCATCTGCCTCAGGATCCATCTCTCCCCTGGAATGTTGTTCTTAACCACACCCCACACACCTCATCGGAGGATCTACCCTGAAGTCTGAATATCTAGGTTATAATAAAAATGCTTCCCTGCCTTAACAACAGAAGTGATGAGACAGTTTTGTAGGCTGTTGTGAAAACAACCAAGTTAGTCCTTTGAATAAGGACAATTCTTTAAGCGGTTATTTGACACCCCTTGCATACTTCCACAGGATATTACAAACCTGGTGAGTCAGCTTGTGCAGATCCAGCTTTGAGTGAATAAGTGCTTGGAAGGAGTGCTTCGTCAGGACCTATTCTTGGTTGTGATTTAACAGCCCATAAATGTGGCTGCTTGCAGCCCATGGCAAAATCTTGTAAATTAGGGTGGAAAAAATGCCTCTTTCTTTTTATAAATCTGTTTGCCCTTTCTTATAATTACAGGTATCAGAAGTTCTCTGTGATCTTGTCCTAAGGTGCTGATTGCTGTTCTGTAAGACTGTGGTTGGTATTTCCAATGTTCAGTAAACTATTTCCAAGTCTTAGTTGAGAGCAGTGAAGACTGAATGTATAATGCCAATCTACCATGAGCTCAGCTATTAAAAAGAAACACCCTTTCCTCAGTAATTAGTTCACCTACTCATGGGAAAGGCATGAGACCTTCCAGAGGACATTCCTCCTGTCTGAGTAGTTTTTTCAAATGTATAACAATTTAAATCTAGCTTAAAGGTAGGATTTAGGAAAAGAAAAGATTTGGCTGGTAAAATTTCCAGTATATATTTTCATTTGGAAGCTTTAACATTTCTACATTAAGGCTAATCCCGACTAAAGGAACAGCTTAATTTATTTGGTTGCAGCAGACAGATTAAAACGGTGCCTATTTTTCCTCTTTTTACAGCTAGTTTGTGATAGGATAATTAAATAATGAAGAGCATATTTATTTATTTAATTTATGTGCCACCTTTTCTCCCAAAGTGGGACCCAAGATGGCTTCCAAAAGGTTAAAAAACATTAAAAGCATCCAAACAATTAAAAACATTGAAAAACATGTAAAATTATAAAACTTACAGTAAATTTTACAACAGCTAATAAATAAGTAAATGGTCTGCTTAAAGATATCAAAAGTTTTGAGTTAACTATAGACAAACGCAGGAATGGCTTAGTTGTTCAGCATTACTGAATATACTGGACAGCTATAATATGTTGTAGTGGCCCGAATAATTATTTTAATTCACATTAAATCACAATATGAATATCATCAAAATAGTGAATGTAAGCCTGTTGCTCACATGCATACTATGTGCTATTTCTGCTTTAGAAGTTGGCAATAGCAGCACAGTGATCAAATTTGTCCTGAAAAAAAACAACAACAAACCATCTGGCCAATCCCCCACCCCCAAATCCCATGTTGATTGATGCTTGCCAGTTTGTTATCTGCAGGGTTTCCACTGCTACATCTTTAACAAGAACAGAGAAATGGAAATTTCTATAACCTTGCTATAACCGATTATAGCAGGACTAGGGATCCAGTAACCATCCAGATGTTGCTAAATTCCCAGTCCCCCCAGCCTTAAACACCCTAGCCATTGGTGAAGCATTCCGGAACTTGCAGTTCAGCAATATCTGGAAGGCCAGATTCTCAGGCTCAGATTATGGGGACCCCTATAAATGTACAGTACTTGGGACGGAGTGGGATCTGTTTCTAGACTCAGGAAGGCTAAAATATTTCAGTACTCAAACTAGCAGCTTAAGAAGAACCTAAGAGTTGTAAAAAAAATAAAGGGGAAAGGACATTCAGGTTATATGCAAAATGTTTTGCAAATTCTAGGAAAAGAAGGGCTTCTCTTAAATAGAATGCATTGGAGTCTGGGTGTAGTTAAACATACTATCTTGAATCTAACAGTGTTCTTGTGGTAGCAGAAATGGATTTGTACAATTAGCCCAATGGATGGATCTGGCATAGCTTTTGTTGCACAGCTATTTGCCCAATGTGGACAACAGGTGTACAGCATTGTCTCTTGTACTGCCACTTGCACAGTGGAAAGATCCAGGGCAACTATGCTCACTGTCTTTTTTACTTCACTAGCAGCATACTGCATCTAGCTGAAATGCCAGCTGAAATGCTGGTCATTTTATAAGGCAATAGATGAATACCCTCCAACATTTCACTGATCAAATCGAAGTCACATGTGGTCAAGCAATGTTGTGTGGTCAAAATGGCAAAAGTTATGAAGAACAATACACAAGCTAGGGGAGGTTGCAGGATTTGCTTTTGCTTGGGTCTACTGAAAAGGGCAAGATTCTGTCTCCTCTCCTCTTTGCTGAGTGAACTGAGTGCAAACTAGTTTTGCCCTTTGAACTCAGTTTGCACCAACTGAAGTAATCTGAGCATGAAGGAAGAAGTGGGAGGAGGTGAGAGAAACTTTAGCATTTTAAAAGCAACTGAAAAAGTGGGAGGACAGAGGACTAATTAGAGCTGATTGCAAAATCAAGATGGTTGCAGGTTAGGTAGATGTGTCATCTACAAAATTACTTGATATTTGGTAATTCTTGGCAAAGATATTGACCTAGAGAGTGAATTTATTTACTGAATCTCACCTCTCAGATTGAGAAGCTACCTGCCAGGTCTTGTTTTCCTGCTGATGACCTAGTTCCAGTAAGCAAACCAGGCATAGTTCCAGTTACCTTTACATTCACATGAATTCAATTCCATGTTGTTATTACTCTTGCTTTACATTTGTCTTTGTGTTGTCCATACATCACATCATTTAGCTAGCTGCTGGGAATAAACTACACCACCTACAGTCACTCTCCATGATATATCAGTCAGCATAATTTCTTAATAAGAGGTAACATAACCTTTCATTTTCTGTTTGTTATTGGCCATCTTAATGGAATTCCAACTTCCCTAAAATTTTGATTCCACTATGAAAGTTGCACTGTATCTGGAGAGGTAGGCAAGTGGGTCAGTGTCCATTATATTAATTTAATACCTGTTTACAGGAATTTAAAATTACTGCATAATTCAGAGAAGGTACAACATTCCTATTTAGTGAAGGTGGGTGGACTGGAAAACATTTGCCTTATCCTTGCTCCCTCATTTCCTTTGTCACCTGTGTGGGATTGCCCTGCCCTGGTATTCCAGTTATACAGCAGAGTGAGGGTTTCTGTTGACTGGTTGTATTTAGAATTTCCAAGGTGACAGATTTGTTACAGTTCAAGGTAAAGGAGTATAGTCACATGCCAAAGGCACTAGGAGTGTTCTGGAGACAGGTTGTTTGAAGCCCATCGTAGTTCCTTTAAGTGTATAATGCCTCCTTTCCATGTTTGTCCTGTCACAGTTGTTTCTTATGAAGTTAAGTATGCATATCATGGAGCCAGAGATATACAGTTTTACGCTTTGTGCTCTACTCTTATCTGGGGCCATTTCTGCACTAGCCTGTTATAGTGCTATTATTACACTTTCAACATCGCCCCTGAAATGCCCCTCCCTAAACTACAAACCCCAAGATGTTGAAAGTGAAATAACATTATAACAGGCTAGTGTGGAAATGACCGGGGTCGTAGAACATATCTACACAGTTTGATAGCATTTTAATTGCCACATCTCCATCCTGGGATATGTAGTTTGGTGAGGTATCTAGAATTCTGTACTATATTCAGAGCAGTGGATTAGAGATCTGTAGCAAAGAATGCTTAAAAGACAAACAAATCCAAATGACAGGATCTAGGTTTCTGCAGGATGGCACCATGAAATTTAAAGTGGAATCAAAATGCTATAATTGTGTAGTGCAGATATATTTATATTACTTTTCAGGAATGTGCATACTGATGGTAGTGTGCTGTTTCCTGTAGTCCAGAGGACAGGGAATTTTTGGCACTTTTGATTTTTGGGCTTCATCTCGCAGATGCCATAGGCAACTTGAGGTAGCTGGAGACTGAGACAGCTGGAAGGCCCAAATGTTCCTGAGTGTTAGATTGGCTTGTCACACTACTGAGATATTCTAAAAGTCATTCTCTCCTTGTTCCTTAGGCCTCCTTACATTCCCTGAAACTTTAATTAAAAACTCAGAATGTGTCTCTGTAGCCATTGCAATATATACAGTTTTGAAAAGTAAAATTAAAAACCTCTTATAATTGTGACTTATGATGTTCTATCTCCTTTTCTTTCAGACTCAAAATTTAAGTGAACAAGTAGTTTTGTGGGAGACAGACCTTTCACCTGGAAGAAATGCTTTAAAGAAGTTTCCTTCTGATGCTATTTCATGTGAAGGAGTAAATATGTTTCTCTGAGAATGAAAAAATAATCACTAAGGTGGGGTTTGAAAATGAGTGCATGAATATGAAGCACATCTCTTTCCTTAACCATACCACAGGATTATGTTCTAAACATAGCACAAATTCCAATAACTTTCCCTGAAAGTACTAATCAATAAATGTATTGAATTGGGCAAATTGGAAGGGATTCTTTGGAGGAAGAATGATGATATAATGTTAAACCAGTTGGAAAGAGCTTATCTGTGTTTTCTTCCCTGTTTGGTTAAAGGTTTTTAGTTTGGTTGCAGTTAATAGTAACTTGTAATTTTCCCCTTAGTGTTAGTCAAAGCATACTTAATTGTTTTCTGTTTTCCTTATTCCCTGTCTTCCAGGAAACTAATTTTAGATTTGAGTTGGGGGAACAGGTTTAGAATGCATACTAAAATAAAAAGAAATAAAATAAGTATTCTTTGTTAGTCCTGTGTCTACATTCCAGTTTCCTACCTCTTCATCATGTACAGCATGGATCTTTCTCTGTTTCAGCTCGAGGAACTATATCTCTCATTCCATCTCAGGCACTTCCTAAGAAAGCCTGAGTAATTGATATTATACTGAAAGCTAGTTGAGATGGAAAAATACAGTCCTCCCTCAACTTTCGTGAGGGTTTGGGGCATAGAACCCTTTCTAAAGTGGAAAAACCGTGAATAATTCCCCCATAGGCTCCCCCTCCCATTCCCTGCTGGGGCTCCCACCTTCCCATTCCTGTGCAAAATGGAACAGAATGGTGGGGGAAGGTTTCCAAGAGCCTTCCTTTCCTTCGGTGGAGTTTCCCCTCCCCCTTCCTATGCATTTTACGCCAGCATGGAGAGAATGGAAGGAGAGGTGGGAAGCTCCTCAGGAGGAAAGAAAGGCTTTTTGGAACCTCCTCCCCCACCTCATTCCCTCCTGTTTTGCCTTAGTGTGAGATCTCTGTGCTGGTGCAAAATGTATGGGAAGCAGAGGGGGAAACTCAGAGGAGGAAAGGAAGCTTCTTTGGAGCCTTCTCCACCATCCCATACCCTTCTGTTTTGCCTCAGTGTGAGATCTCTGCATTGGGGCAAAATGCATGGGAAGGGGGAGGGGGGAAATCTGGAGAAGGAAAGCTCGGCTCTTTGAAGCCTTCCCTACTACTTCATTCCCTTCCATTTTGCTTCAGCATGAGATCTCCATCCTGGGGCAAAATGCATGGGAAGGGGAGGAGGAGAATTGGGGGGCAGCGTGCATGCTTGCGAATAATAGAATTTGTGAATGTCAAACCTATGAATGTGGAAGGAGAACTGTAGTATATGCCTTCTCCAATTTTCACCCATTCTCCATACTGTGCATAATTTGCCTCTGTTTGCATAGGTCACATACGAAGTATCTCCATTCTCAACTAGAGTATATCTACACTATATGGACATAGCAGTTTATTGCCATTTTTAACTCTCATGGCTCCATTTTATGGGGTCTCTTGTGATGAGATACTTAGAATTCTCTGCTAGAGAGCTCTAGTTCACATTTTTGAACTTCAGCACTACTAAAGGTCTCTGCTATAGAATTATTAGTACTGTACTTCATCAGACTACAAATCCCAATAGGATGGAACAGATTCTTAGGATGGATCCATTTAAAGTGGTTAAAATGGCACCAAACTGCTATAAATGTACCACTCTGCTTTCAGCAATCCCTTTCTGTTTTTTATTCCTCCCAGTTTTTAACTTTGGGGTGGGTTGGATGACTGGTTTTTATCTGGCAGAAATATTATTTTCAAAGAGCCAGAAGAGAGCCTCGCTGAAGGAGTACTGCAACCACAGTAACAGAGTGTTTTAAGAAAGGTAGGTCATTCTGAGAATTCGGCTGGGGAAAGAAGAAGTCTGAGGAGACTAAAGCATTTTGCTCACAGTATAAATGAGAAAGAGAAACAGAACTAGTTTTACAAGACAGGACCCATTTTTAAACCCTTTAAGCAAACAAAAGAACAACAGACAATCTGTGGCTGGGGATAATCACGTTTTTTTTATGATGTGTCACTTCTGTGACCATTTGCCTGTTGGGTGGATCTTCTGGGTGCGTACTTAGTGTGATGAGCTCTTGATTCTCAAGGAGTGACTCTTTCTTCCCTTCTGAAGACCATAGGTGGTTGGTTGTAGAAGCTGAAAGAGATCATTAGGGGTAATGAAGAGGAACCTCGGGAAATCCATACAATAGTTGTTTTTAAACTGTCCATTGCCCATTTTGCATTTATTTGGAATCACACTTTCTCTTCCACATTTGTCCATGGTGCTTTAAGCGGGTTCTGATGTCCAAATAGAGGAACATAGAATTTTGCATTACACAGAACCACACCCACACTTGCTGAAGGATGACCACTCTTTCCCTGTCCCATATTCCTTGGAATCCCAGCCTTTTCCCTTCCCTGTGATCTTTGAAATTCTTGTCATTGGGAAAACACCACTAGGTGCACAAAAGCAAACATGTACGGCAAACATACAAACTGACACACACATATACAAAATCAACACAGTTGCCAATATAGTGGGGGAAAAACAGAGATGCACATGTAGCTGAAGATCCTGGAAGTCAAAATTTCCTTGCTAGGTAGGAGAAGGATGTTTGGAAAGGACAGATCCTCCAGCATTGCATTTTCAAGACCCTAGATAGTATGCCAACCTATAAGCTGTGCATGGTATTTTTCCAGCCCTCCTGGTAAGTGATTTTTAAAGATGATATCTCTCATGCATTCCCAACTCATTTCAATGTTGTGTGCCTTCAAGTTGTTTGTGACTTATGGCAGCCCTAAAGTGATGCTATCATGGGGCTTTCTTAGCATTTGCCTTCCTCTGAGGCTGAAAGAGATTGATTTGCCCAAGGTCACCCACTATGGCCAAGTGGAGATTGAACCCTGGTTTCCAGGGTCATAGCCCAATGTTTAGGCCACTACACTATGTGGGCTCAGTGTTACCTACTCATGAGAGCTTCTTGCTAGGTTGTGCTCTTAATGTAAGTTGTCTTCCTTTAGGGCAGGAATGGGAAATCTCCACCCACTGATTTTCCTGTCTGGTCCACAAGCTTGTTTGATGATTATCTTTGATCACTGTTTGGAGATAAGAGGAGATTTAAAGCTTGAGAAGCTCTTGGATGGAATTCAGTCCAGATTGCAGTCTGGGGAGCTATGGTTTGCTCCTGAGTAGATATGCAGAAGATGTTACCGGGCTGTACACCCCCATTCCATGATATGGTTTAATTGGCAAATATTAATTGGCATGAAATATAAATTATGTCCTGCTATGGCTGGGAAGCCTGCTAGCAAAGAGGAACTGGCTGCACATGTGTGTTGCAAAACTAGGTCAGAACAGGACCTTAGGGCACAGCTAGGTCATAGTCAGGGAAGCTCTGGTGACTAATTTGCAAATGTCCCTCAATGACTTGACCTTTAGAAACAATAGCACCTGAAACTGTCTCCATAGAATGACTGGTTGTCTTCAACCCTCTTCCTCGGTCCACCAAAACTCTCCTTTTGTCACCACACCATCATTAAGGAGCTATCAAGATTCCCATCAGACCTTTGCCACCTATTGCTAAGACTATTAGCTCATTCCAGACCCCATTGTCTACTGGGCCAAAGAGCCATTAACACCTTCCCTCAGGGCTGAAAAAAGTATTTAAACCCTGGCTCTGAGCCATAGCTCATAATACTCTGGACATAGGCTGTCATTCTGCTGCTTTGCTTCCTGTTCTTGAACTCTTAGTCTGGGCCACATCACTTTTTCTCTTCTCTCCGGATAGGTAAATATCACCCACCGTGCCCTAACTTTTCACTATCCAATTTTATTTCCCTTTCCTTCATTTAGCCTTGTGTGTGATTGCAAGACTGCTTGGATCTTGTATGCATGTAGTTAATTCCCTCAATAAATATTCTTTGAATCTCCAGCTAGTGTCCCTGCATTAGTACTGGTATATACGGATGTAAAAGATCCTTATCCCAATGCTTGCAAGCTTCCCCTTTGAACTTATATTCCTCACTGTTTCACTGAGGCATTGGCATTGCGGGTAGACTCTGAGTCACCCATGTTTTGAGGTAAAAAAGATACAGCTATACTTTTTATGCTTTATGGGAAAAAGGCAAAATTGCTGAGAATTGCCTCCGTCTCTGTCTCCTTTGTTTAGGCTTTATTTTGTAGCTTATCCTCATCCACTGCTGGAATATGGTCGTTGAGACCACTCTGAAATTGACATTTGGCCCCTTGGTCAATTCTGGTGCCCACTCCCCGGCATCTACTTTAGGAGAACATTTTAGTTGACATTGGTGAGAAGAGACATGGCAAAAATACCATTATATGGAGTTTTCATTTGGCAGCTTTAGGTGGGACCTTTAGCATCTGTTTCTAATTATTTAAGTGAGCAGAGCTTTTGCACAACACAAACAAGCTCGAAGAATAAAATTTAAAAACTTGTTGCATTTACAGCCCAGTCATATCAGTAAGCTTAATGAACTTTACACTGAGAGGTTTACACAGTTTACACTGCCAGAGCTAAATTCTAATTTTGATATTATATGTAAATATCTATATATCATATCTTCATGAGATGATATGTAATGATATGACATGTAAATACAGCATCTGATTGTTTGCCTTGACTCCTCTGGGAATGTCATACTATTCTATATGAGGATTTTTATACATCAAAGCCTTCCTGAGCCACAGTAAATCCTCAAAGCTTATTTTGAGATCAAATGTGAGATTGAATGACAAGGTGATCCTGGATACTTAAAAAAAAAAAAAAAGGTAGTTGGTTATCAGGCCAGGGAAAGTTAATAACAGTTTTGCCTGAGGCTGCAGTCTGAAATCATATTTACTAGGGAGTAAATGTCACCAGATATAGTGAGGCATATTGGTGAATATGTATAGGATTGTGCCATAAGTTTATTACTTTTTTCTTTGCAGTATTTTCAGACTATTTTTTTTTGGCAATATTTTTATTATCTCATAGGGCAGTCCTCTTTAGAACATGTACTTTCCCTTTTCCTAAGGTAAGGCCTGTTTATACTCCTATTTTTTTTTAAATCAGATAGAGGCAGGAGTTTAAGGTGCCTAGGAAGAGCTGACAGCTCATAGGCTGTTGACCTCATCACACCCTCTTTCCTTTGGTTTACCACAGTGAAGCTCTACCACTTCCATCTTGCAGCAGCTGTATCTTTGTTCTTCTCCCCCACATCCCATTCTCACACAGAGGGATTATAAAAGGGGCAGTTAAAAGAATAAGTGTGGAGTTCTTGCAGTATCCAGAGAGCCTGATGCTCCTGCTGGTATCTGATTTTACATACATATATATGTGCACACACACACACACACACACACACACACATATATATATATATATATATATATATATATATATGCACGCATGCACGCACACACATATATATGTATGCGCATGCACACACACACAAAGACACACACGTATACACATATAAATCAAACCCAGGACTCAAAGAGAGCAGAGGCAACATCACTCCATGGAAAGGTTCATTGACTCTAACACTGCAGATCTAAATCAAAGATAAACCAGCTGTAGGGGACTAGGATTACATACAAGCCTCTTCTGCTGGCGGAAATCCCTTTCCATCCATGGAAATGCTCTGCTGTTAATGACAGATCTGCTCCAGTCCAACGATGAGACACAATGTTGGCAGGAAGTTAGGCAGCGTGAAGGTAGCCCTAAGACCAGAATCTTGTTGGGGCAGTGTTGTTGTTGTTACATGCCTACAAACATACCTTCCAACATTTCTATGTGGCCAAGCAACATCAATGTGTGATCAAGAAGGTAACAATTATTAATGAGGAAGAGCACACAAGCTAGGAGACGTGGCAGCAGTTTGCTTTTGCCTGATGGAATGGAAGATTCCATCCCTCCTCTCATGTCTTCCACTGAGTAAATTGAATGCAAATTATTTGTGTATTTTGAACTCAATTTGCAGCAAATGAAGTAAGCTGGTGACAAAGGCAGCAAGAGTGAGAGGAGGAGACAAAGCTGATTGCAAAGGGGGAAAGTAGGAAGAGGAAAGAAAAACTAGAACATTTTAAAAGTAGCCGAAAAAGTGGGAAAACAGGAGATTAATCTGGGCTGTCACTGTCAATTGGTACAGTTGAAAGGGATGCCAAAAGTTGTAGCAAACAACCATGTTTTCACTTGACACCAGAATAACAACATTGGTGCCAGTTTGGTCTCTAAGGCTCCATAACTGGAATGCCACAGCAGAGAATGCCTTCTCCCATGTCCTCCCACAGCATAATGCCAATGAATCTGCTACCACCAGGCTGATTGCTTCCATTTTTCATATATAAGTACATCAGCAGAGCTTCATGTTGCATGCATCTGAGAAAGAAAGGATCATGGCCTAAGTAATTTCCCACATGCCTAGGCAATGAGGAGCTTGGATTCAATACGCTCTCAGCTGGCTTAGGACCAGCTCTGTTGTCTGCTTTGGGCCACCTTGACTAGTGGGGATTGGACTATAGCTTAGCACAATCCCATCCTGCAGAACCTCAGAGATCTTCAGAGGAGTTAGGGCTAGCTTAACGGAAAGGGAAGCAAAATGGGTCTTTCAATGTTGGACGGCAATCCTATCATCCCTAGCCAAAATTGCAAAGGCTGAGGAGAATTGTACTCCCAGCAACATTCAGGGGGAAATATGTTGGTTCCCCCCAACATTGAGCTTGTTATGAAAAATGGATATACCTACTTCCACCAAACGTGGGGGGAAAAACAACAACATGTGGCTATCCTGCCCCTGCCAACCACTTCTGGTGGTGGGGATACCCATGAAGGTTTTACAGAGACTGGAAATGCTAATTTTAAGGCCAAGCATACCAATGATACTTTGTAAGGAAGTATTTTTATTTTTATTTCTTTTTCCTTTTTACAAAGTAAAGAATAATGAAGGCACAGTTTGGCTAAAATGGGAGGGGAGAGAGATGACCAGGATTTTGTAAAGCCTTTTGCTTCATAGCCTGAGCACTGCCTATACAATTGCACTGCCTATCAGAGCAGAGAGCACTCCCAACTAGTCTTTAATGTTCACAGTGGAAACAATGGGAGGGGAGGGGCTATCCAGAAATAGTTCGCAGTCTTGAGATCCCAGCTGTTGTTGGACTTCAACTTCTAAAATCCCTTGCCTTTGGCTATGCTGGCAGGGGTTTTTGGAATCTGGGATTCCAACAACTTTGTATGACTCAAGATTGAAAGCTTCAGTATTGTTGTTGCTCTCACGTGCCTTCAGGTTTACTCCAAACTGTGGCCACCCTATTGTCATACTGAGCTTATTTCCAGCCTCCTCAAGCCTGACTTCTACCCTTGAAAAGGGACTGGAAATTCCCTCAGCGTTTACTAATTCTTGCTGCCACCACCCACTGAATTCTGAATTAACTGGCAGGGACCCTACCAACCCTACCAGTCCCTAGGCTTAAGGACCTTCCCTTCCCTCCCCTTCTGAGTGAAGGAAATTCTCTCTAAGCGTGTGCCGAAGAATGGCGTGGAAATGGAGAGGAAACAGAGGTTTTACAGAAACGCATTTATTCAAGGCATGCAAATAAACAAGCAATAATACACATAAGAGGCTCCCCCCTCCCAGGTACACTTAAGTTACAAGTAGTTACAAAAACAGATACATTATTTAGATCAGCCAACCTCCAAAATAACAAACAGCCCTAACGCAACTTAACTACCTCGTATTCTAGTACTCACAATTGGGTTCACAGGCTTAGATAGTCTAAGAGGAATGTGGCCAGGAAGCGAGGCCAGAGCTTGCAGCCGACAACTGGCACAGATCCCATCTCCCAGGAGGTTCCTTTGTTGTCTCTCTGCCACATGACCTCTCAAGGATTTTTATAACTTCTCCCTTGAAGCATCTGGAAGCATCTCCAAGATGCTCACCTCTTTTCCTTTGATTGGGCAATTCCCCCCCCCGTGACCTGTGAGGCTGACCCACAGTAAAATGTAATCTAATCCCAACAGCTCATTAACCCTTGGTTTACCTGAAGAGGGAAGTATCCCCCTTTAGCCAAGTCTAGATAATGGGAAGCCCCATTATCACACCTATCGTAGGGTTTTCTTGGCAAAATTTACTCAGAAGAGTTTTTGCGTTGTCTTTGTGTAAGGCTGAGAGAGTATGACTTGGGTTTTCATGGCTGAGTGCAGATTTGAAACCTAGGGACCTTTTCGCACGGCATTTTCCATGTGAAAGTGGGCCCGGAGCGTCATGTGATTGTGATGAGCGATCTGCACGACACACTCACAATCATGGCAGGAAGAGTGCTCCAGGGGCCGGAAGGTGCCGATCGCGCACATTTTCATTTTCGGCTAGAAGCCGAAAATGATGCACGATCGCACATTACTCCTGGGCCCTGCGCGCACTTACTTGGCGTGCGGAGCCTCCGGAGCCGTGATGGTCATGCTTCTGGTCCCAGGCTCCACTGCAGAAGGAAGAGGTGGGGCTCTTGTGAGAGCAGGCAGCTCGTGAGGAGCCGAAGGACCCCGGATGCAAGAGCCTCTCGCTGGAGGCTGCTTGCGCGATCCCCCCACCCCAGTGCCGGAAGACAGTAAGGTATGGAAAGGGCCCTAGTCTCCCAGAGTCCTAGTCCATACTCTCAAACCACTTTGAATCTCTCCTGAATTCCTTGTGGTGCACAAGTGGCAGAGATTCCCTTACAATCAAACCAATGGAGGATTTTCTTATTTTGATAATGTTTGAGCATATTGTGTATGTGTTTGTGTCTGTACCATACTTGTGCATATTATAAAACTCTCTTACACACATTTCAATTAATTCCAGAGTTCTGCACATTTGTTGTCATTGTTGTTCTATGCCTTCAAATTGTTTCTGACTTAGGGCCCACCTAAGGCAAACCTATCATGAGGTTTTCTTGGGAAGATTTATTCAGAGGGAATTTGCATCGGCCTTCCTCTGAAGCTGAGAGAATGTGACTTACCCAAGGTCATGCAATGGGTTTCCATGGCTGAGTGCACATTTACTTGGGAGAAAAGAAAAAAGAAAAGAAAAAAGAAAGAAAGTGAGGGTCAGAGCCTTATTTTGCTTTTAATTATTGTGTAATTTGATCCTTAAGATTCAGGCTCAGTAGTGGTCAATATGATTTCCAATCCCCTGCCTGCTTTCCTACAAGCAGGAGAACATGTTATTAGCAGCAGTAACACTGTCAGAAATGTAACAAACATTTTCTCTCTTTCCTGCATTTCTGGGCTGGGAAAACATGCCTATCATTAGAGGATATATTGCCATCTGTCTGCTTGCTCCATGCTTATTTTAATGTTCTGACTTTTACTACACGGAGATAGTAGTTATTTAAAGAGTATAATGGTGACACCTGCTGGTTGGCAGATGTATGTATCTGAGGTTTCTGAATTTTGACTACCAGCCTTATAGGGCTAGTATTGGAATGCTAGTGAATATTTCTTAGACCACAAGACATATATATGCTCCCTCACCAGACCATTAATAACACCTCTAACTATAAAGCTGACATGGAAGATACTATATTTCTTGATACTTTACCAGAATAATAAAACTACAGCTGTTGGCATCCTGGTGTGTTGTACAAACAAGTTATTACAATTAAGACAAACAGGCCGAACAGGCTCCTCTTCAGATAAGTGTCTAGGAGGAAGGAGAGGAAGGCAGCAAGTGCTACGTTCAAACATTTCTATAATAATTAGCATTTTTTTTCCAGCATTACACTCTTCTTTTTCCTTTTGGTTTGAATGTTTTATTTGTCACTTACCCCATTTAGAATTGCTGGCATACTTCAGGTGACAAAGCCTCTGACAGTGAAGCTCCTTTTCACACAGGCTTTTCGTGTCTGCCTAGCCCCCTTTTCCTTCTTGCCCTCTGTCTAGCTGAAATTTTTTTAGCAGCATTAGTTGCATCAGTAGGATGGTGAAGGAGGGCTGTGGAAAGACAGACTTTAGGTCCTAAGTTGCAGCAATGTGTCTGCAGTTAACAATAAAACAGTTTGATCTGGGAAAGAGTGGGATTCAACTCTCACCAGTCTTACTGTAGACATGTGTGCCTTCTTCTAAGAGGCAAGAAAAACAGCAGCTGCCTCCAGAATCACATAAGCATGTATGAAAAACAAAACAGAGAGAAAGGGGGAAGCAGGTACGACCTGCATCATAGGCTACTCCCAGTATATTTGTTGGAAAATACTGCTCAAAAAAGTATTTCTCTATACTCCTTTCTCCCATTTGTTATTAGAGGAATGGGTCTTTAGACAGTATAAGGGTTTCCTCCATGCCCTATCCTATATATACTGTCTCTCTAGAACTCCCCACTGCCCATTTGCTGAGTCACTAATTGTAATGCATGATCACCAGTATGCCCACGTAGTTAAGCAACTACAACATGTGACCATAGAAACTTCCAGAAACTTTTTAGCCACATAAAGTCTCCTCTTCTCTCTCCTCTCCTGTGCATTTCAATGTAATCAGTAGAGTTTTTAGTTAAGTAATTGCATATTGATTGTTTGCCTAACTTTGCTGAAGCTAGTATCAAAGGGACTCAAGTGATTCAGTGCTTTCTCTAGTGACCTCTGTTGTAGCAGACTGATGCTTAATTGAACCGGTCTTCGTCTTCATCTTTCCCAGAAAAGGGACTAACACCCCATGAATCTATCTCTAATCCAACAATGTTAAAAGAAGAAGAAGAAGAAGAAGAAGAAGAAGAAGAAGAAGAAGAAGAAGAAGAGAAGAAGAAGAAGAAGAGCACAGATGTATAAGGCTGGACACCAAAATGGAAATACGAAAAGTAGAGGCTAATGGGGGAAAGAAGACATTCTGGAGAGGCTTTCAAGACCACTAGTGGTCTCTAGAAGGTTCAAACTGTTTTTCCAAAAATATCTTTATTAAAACACTAAAAAAAAAAATCTGAAACTGCACATAAGGAGTAAAGACACAAATGTACAGACAAGGGAAAAAACAAGAGCATATAAGAACCACATTGATACATCCCAGATACACAAGACTAAACTAAAACTCTACTAAACCTGAACTAAACATCTAAAACTAACTACTTAGCTTCCAACATTACTTAGTATAGATCTTGTAAATATAGATACCATACCTCCCCTAAATTATCTCTGTTCTTATAATAAACTAGTGTACATACCCAGCATTGCCTAGGATATTATTTTCCTCTTAAGAATTCACCAAACTGTCTTCTCCAGTACCTGTAACTTTCTTCCATACTTCCCAATGCAATCTGTATTCAGAGTTGTTAACATACAGAGATTGCGTTCCTGAAGAAATCCAGTGTCATCCTCCTTGCTGCTAGGCCTCATCTCCATAGCAACTGGCCTATTCCAGTACCTGTAATTTCCCCCCCACATTCTCTGATCCAATCTGTATTCATTGTTGTTAACATACAGAGGTTCGGTTCCTGAGGGAAAGACAGTGTGCTCTTTGCCAGCTTGGCCTTGTCTCCATAGCAACCGGCCTATTCAAAGATCTCTGGCTGAGTATTCTAAAGGCCCCTCCCTGAACTGCCAACCCCAGGATTCCATAGAATCTTCCCAGCCAGCCAATCATATGAGGTCTTCTCGCCTCACACAGCCAATCGTATGAGGTCTTCTCCAGCCTGACAAAGACAAACAGACAAGATCACTCAAAAACTTTGACTTTTATATAGTAGGTTATATAAAATATCAGAGTTATCAGGAACAAGTGGATGACAACTGTGATTATTATTCTCACACTGAGGCCAAAGAGCTCTCTGACTGAGAATTCTACATGCCCCTACCTTAACTGCAAACCTCAGAATTCCATAGGATGTTGAAAATGGAATAATAGCACTAAAGCAGTATAGTGCGGAAAGGCCATAAGTCTTGAAACCAAAAGTGGACAAATTTCCCCAAAGGAAAATAGGAGAAGTCCCAGCAGACTGGAGGGGGGCAAATGTTTTTCCCATCTTCAAAAAGGTTAAAAAAAAAAAAAGAATCAAATAATTACTGTCCACTCAGCTTGACATCAATACCAGGAAAGATTCTAGAACAGATAATTAAACAGACAGTTTGTAAGCACTTAGAAAGGTATGCTGCAATTGCTAAAAGTCAGCATGGGTTTCTCAAAAACAAGTCGTGCCAAACTGATCTTCTCTCTCTCTCTCTCCCTCTCCCTCTCCCTCCTCCTTTTTGATAGAATTACACGTTTGGAATATGAAAGAAATGCTGTGCATGTGGCATATCTTGATTTCAGCAAAGCCTTTGACAAGTTCCCCCTGATATTCTTGCAAACAAGCTAATAAACAAGCTAGTAAAATGTTGGCTAGACAGTGCTACTGTTTGATGGATTTGTAATGGTTGTCCAATCAATCCCAAAGGGCTACTCACCAATGGTTCCTCTTCATCCTGGAGAGACATGACTATTTGGTTGCCACACAGTTCTGTCCTGGGCTCAGTGCTATTCGACATCTTTATAAATAACTTGGAGGACAGAATATCAAATTTGCTTATCAAATTTGCAGATGACACCAAGTTACGACAGGTAGCTAATATCCCAGAGGATTGAAGCAGAATTCAAAATGACCTGGAGAGATTAAAGAGATGGGCCAGAACTAACAAAATGAATTTCAACATGGAGAAATGTAAGGTACTACACTTGGACAGAAAGAAAATGAAATGTACAGACACAGGATGGGTGACATTTGGCTTGAAAACAGTACATGTGAAAGGGATCTAGGAGTCTTAGTAGACCACAAGCTTAACATGGGTCAGCAGCAGCAGCTAAGAAAAGCTAATGTGATTCTAGGCTACATCAATAGGACAGTAGTGTCTAAGTCAAAGGAAGCAATTCTGCTGTTCTGCTTTGGTCAGACCCCATCTGGAATACTCTGTCCAGTTCTGGGCAGCACTACAATTCAAGAAGGACATTGACAAGCTGGAACATGTCCTGAGGACGGTAACTAAAATGGTAGAAGGCCTGGAAACCATACCCTATGAGGAATGGCTTAGAGAGCTGGGTATGTTTATGCTGGAGAAGAGAACGTTAAGAAGTGATGTGTTTAAATACTTGAAGGGATGTCATACTGAAGATGGAGCAAGCTTGTCTGCTGTTCCAGAGACTAGGACATGGAGCAATGGATTCAAACTGCAGAAAAAGAGATCCCACCTAATCATTAGGAAGTAGGAGCAGTTTGACAATGGAATACACTGCTTGGGAGTGTAGTAGAGTCTCCTTCTTTGGAAGTTTTTAAACAGAGGCTGTGTGGCCATCTATTGGGATTGTTTTGACTGTATATTCCTGCATGGCAAGGGGTTGGACTGGATGGCCCCTGTGGTCTTTTCCACTTCTATGCTTGTATGATATATTGTGATTGTGTTTGTACTGTTCAATTATAGAAGCCAGAAAAAGATACAGCTTGAAAATGTCCTCTCTCTTACTTTGCAGCTGTACCTGCCTCCATTCGTTGTTCCACCTTGCATCTTTGCTTGCCAACAGAAGGGTAGCAGAGAGCCGTTCAAGCCTCCCCAGAAAGTAAGGTTTCCATTTTTTAAAATCTGGATTGTAGGCATGCCAGTTGACTTGTTTGGACCATCATGTGATCTAACTTCCAAATTATCACTTTTTTATGAAGTCTCTAAACCTTTCAGGAGGAGACTTAAGGGAAAAATGTGTAATTTGCGTGCATGTGTATGTGAAATTAAGCCTGTCCCTGCCTTTAAGTGTACTTAGCCAATGATTGAAGTCTCACATCTATAGCTGACATTTACAACTGAGTTAGAATTGCAGATATGACCATGGTTTCAAATTCCAGTTTCAAATTTCTTAAGTCAGTGGTACAACTCTGCAAGAAATTATAACTTTTCAAGAAGAGTCTGCCAAAAGTTTGCTTTGCAGAGCTGCTTGCAAAGACTGCTCAGAAAGCAATGCAGCCCTTGGAGTGAATGAGATGGCATGCAATTAAGCAGGATAAGAGCTGCAATGCAGTGATTAGGATTTAATACAGTCAGTTGTTTTTCATGATTTACTTGATGTAGAAATATTGTGTATTTTTAAGATGCCCAGAAAAAAAAAGATGAAGCCTTCTTTTATGAAGGGCAGTTGGCATTGCCCACTGCCCAGTGTAGGAAGAAAAGAGCAACCTTCTCTGAACCCCACCTTATTTTCCTTCCCCTCTGCTCCCCCTGTTACTTCCTTCCTCCTCCCTGCTTTATTTTCCTCTCTCCAGCTCCTTGTTTCATGGCAGCACCGCTTCCTTCAGCTGTCTACGTGATAACCTCATCAAAGCAGCACTGAACACTTTGTGCAGCTGCTGCTTCTTTAGAGGGCAGAAAAGCATCAGTGTGAAGTAAAGCAACTGAGGAGTGGCAAGGAAGAAAGGATTGGAAGTTCATTGGCAATGTGAAGCAAGCTGGGGGCAGAGTAAGAGGTGCAGTGTGAGTGCAAGCTGCAAGGTACAAGGGAAAGGAAGTGTGGTATTACAAAATGAAGTGAAGCAATGGTGGAGAAAGAGCAGGTTAGGGTGAGAGGTGGAATGTGAAGTTTCAAAGAGTGAGAGAGGTAGGCATGAGGATGTAGAAGGTATAAGAGAGGGAGGAGAGATAGCACAAGGTAAGGCAAGGAGGGAAGGGAGGATGGGAGGTACAGGGGGAAGAATGCAAGAAGCAAGGGAGGAGAACATGGCAAAGGAGCAAGATGGAGCATGGGATGCAGAGACTGTAGGAAGAAGGAAGGAAGAGAAGGTGTGAGGTGTAGTGGGCAGGTGCAAGGGTCCATAGAAGTAAGTATAAGAAGAGGCAAAATGCGAGGTGGTGTGGTTTGTAAGTTTGTCCTCATTTTCCCTTCTGTTGTTTTTTTCCAGTACATCAGACAATAGTCATTCTCCAGGACTTCCTATTATTATTATCATTATCATTATCATTATTAATTTATTTATTTGTATCCCGCCTCTCCATATGGATCGAGGCGGCGAACAACTTACAAATAGCATGTATTTCTATACATGCCCCCAACAAGCTGGGTACTCATTTTACCGACCTGCGGAAGGATAGAAGGCTGAGTCAACCTTGGAGCCGGACAGGATCGAACTCATAACCTTGTGGCTTGCAGTACTGGCATTTAACCACTGCGCCACCAGGGCTCCTTCCTATGATAATTTTCATGGATTTGTACTTTTTGGTGATGAGTAACCTTCCTCTCTCGTGGTGTCCTGGTGAGAAATGCCAGTGCGTGACAAAATATTCTTGTTGCTGTTGTTACTATTTTTACTGCATGAGGAATATATATGGTCACTTTACATCATTCCAGGCTTGCCATTGTTCCCCACAATAATACTACTGGGTAGATCTGGGTAGATCTGTGGAGAAGTAGTGATGTGCGCAGATGACAAGATAAATAGCTTTACCAACCAAGATTTTATTCTTATTCTAAGGCTCTTTCTGCACCTTACCGTTTTCCGGAGCTGGGGTGGGGGGATCGCGCGAACAGCCTCCAGCAAGAGGCTCTTGCATCCAGGGTGCTCGTGTGAGAGCCCTGCCTCTTCCTTCCTCAGTGCAGCCTGGGACTTTCCCAGGCTGCGCTGGGGCAGGAAGCACAACTGGCGCGGCTCCGGAGGCTCCATGCGCCAGGTAAGTGCGCGCGGGGCCCAGGAGCAATGCACAATCGTGCACCATTTTCGGCTTCTAGCTGAAAATGAAAAGGTGCGCGATCGGCACCTGCAGGCCCCTGGAGCATTGTGCGATTGTGAGTGTGTTGTGCAGATCTCTCCTGACAATTGCGTGACGCTCCAGGCCCTCTTTCACATGGAAAATGCCGTGTGAAAAGAGCCTAAGACTAGCACATGAAACGTTACTCTTTCCTAATTATCTCAGAGTGGTTACTATAAAATTGTTACCAAGGCTGAAACACAGTGATACAAAAAAACTGCAACTGTTAATATGCTGAATTTGCATAAGTAGCAGGTACATTAACAAGACACATAATTATAATAATACACATAATATGTAAATTAGGTATCTGCATTTGAGGGGATGGAATAAGGCCTCTCTGCTATGAAGTGAATTCCAGAGCTTTGGGGCAGCTGACATGAAGTTCCTATCTTGTGTCCTCAACAGACATATCTTTGAAAATGGTGGGACTGAAAGAAGCCACATGATAATATGGATTTTTACTAATTCATTTACTCACTCATTCATATATTTATATATCTGACAGGTGCTTGCATGTTTACAACCCATGCCCTTCAAGAAGAGTGTTTTGTACTTTTGCCCGTGATTATTGAACAAGAAGGGGCCCATTCACACAACAGAAATATAGCACAATTATTTCACCTTAGTTGTCATGCATGCATCCCATGGAATCATGGGTTTTGTAGGCCATTTCTGCACTAGAGTGTTATAGCGCTATCATTCCACTTTCAACATCCTATGGAATCCTGGGGTTTGCAGTTCAGGGAGGGGCCGATGTTGAAAGTGGAATGATAGTTCTGTAACAGTCTAGTGCGGAAATGGCCATAGTTTTGTGAGGCACTAGAGCTCTCTGGCTCAGAATGCTAAACCCCTTTCCTTAAACTGCCAATTGCAGGACTCCGTAGGATGGAATTATGAAAGTTATAGTGGATTCATAGCACTATAATTGCATAGTGTGAATGAGTCCAAGGAACTGTCAACATTGTACGTCTTGTTTATAGGAAAAGAATGTGATCTTGAATGGTTTTCATGCTGCCCTTTAAAAAATGACAGCCCCCTGCTATCTGTTTTTTTCCCCTTTCTTTCCAACTAAACTCCCCCAAACTAATAATTCAAAAGGTGTTAGTACCCAAGTAATTTGTCATGAACAGGAAATTTTTTTAAAAAGTTAATGTCAAAAAAAGTTAACATTATTTTCAAAACTAATTTTAAATTTTACTTTAAAAATGACATGGGATCATGTTAGATCTGAATTATAAAAACCATGAATCATGTCTTTGTTGCTGTCTTTGACACAGTACTGCTTCCCGGCTATAGCAGAACGTTGGATGCTCCTCTGCTTTTTTTTGAAAAAGGGAGTAGCAGGAGATGATTGGGGAATGGAAGAGGATTAATTAATTCATTCAAAGATTGATGTCTTACTCTATATCCAGGGTTCTCATGGGAGTGTACAAAAAATTATTGTAACAATTTAAAACAATTAAAATAGTAAGAATAGTTTTAAGAGACTAAAAACATTTCAGATAATTCAACAAGTTAAAGCAAAATCATTTTAAGCCAATTAAATGGTTTAAGACAGTTAAAAGTCATGCACATGTGCAGATTTGGATTAATCAACTGACTCCAAAGGCTTTAATGATGCTGGTATTAATGCCTCCAGCATTGGCATCAATTGAGTCTTTAAGAGGAGAATATTCTATAACTGGGATCTAAAAGCAGAGAAGGCCCTCTACCAGGTTTCCCATAGTATGGCTCCCACTGGTAGGAAACAAAAGACCCTTCCACAAAATCTAAGTCATTAGGCAAGCATATATAGACAGAAGTGCTCCTTCACCTATTGACACACCTCTTTCTTTAAGGGCAATATGTAGTTATTCATGATCTATACAATCAGAGGCTTTGTTATATTCTATAAAGCACAAGCTGACTTTCTTCTGAAATTCTTTGGTACTGTTACCTTGTTTTCTGAGAACTCCACCAATTTGTTTGTGATACAAGAGCTTCCTCTGAAAAGGATTCCCAAAAGCTGTCAAAATTGTCTCTTGTGAAGAAAAATTAGCTCTGCACTGCTTTAGACCTGCAAAGAGGTCAGGGCAATTAAGGATCGTTCAAATAACCAAAACACAATACTCAAAGATAGGGAAATTAACTTGAGCACTCTCTTAAGCTAGCAAGAGGCAGGGTAACTTAGCAAGGATCTTGCAACCCAATATATACCAGGTAAGGTCCAGTCAAAATCACACAAATTGTTCAAATGTAAGTATTTTATTAACATAAATGTAAAAGTCCCTACAATTACTTAACTACACCCACTACAACAAACATCAAAAGTTCTTACAATCACTCAACTTCACACACTCCAACAGGCATACAAGGCTATAAAGTTAGAAAGAGATGAAAATTAAGAAAGAGAGAGAGAAACAGAAAGGATTTGATGACATATGATACCCATCTAGAATCCTTCAGCTGGGAGAAAAGATGATGTTAGCCACTCCTGCAACAGCTGAGGGGAGTCCATTGTGTTGTAAATTTAAGCTGGTTACCATCTCCATTGTTTTTGCAGCTCTGAGAAAAACTCCTAACTAAAACTCTCAAAACTCCAAATGCATCTTCCCAAAGAACTCAGAAAGAACTCCAAAACAGAACTCCCAAAAAGAACTCCAAAGGAATGAGGAACTGTGTCTAGATATATATTGTGAACCATGCCCTGGGAAAAACCAGATGTTTCCATCTTTTTATGAAGATGGATCCTTTTTCTTTTTAGTTCAAAGAAATTCAAAGAAAATACAACCAACACATCCTTGTTTCCTGTGAGATAGTTTCTCTGTCCGGAGATGCAAGCCTTAGGTGTCAGATTCCAGGCTGCTTCAAAGGTCCAGGCAAACAGCTTTGTTTGTTGTCTTCCTGATGGCTGCTGACCATCCTTTCAAATTTCCGTGAGCCAATTGCCAGATACCTTCAGAATGTATGACAGAAAACAGAGATTTTCTACCTACATGTCCTTTCAGTATCTCTATAGCTCACTATATTTTTACATCAAATAATTAGGTTCCCAGGACATGGACTCCAGGGGGTCCTTCAGGGGTGTTACAGTACATTCCATTATACATCATAGGTTGCAACATGATCCCTAGTGCTTCTGTGCATTCTGAACCCAGCTTCAACACCTGGCATTTCTTGTTCAGTAAAAAGTACAATAAAAGTCTTTGTTGTGAAATTTTAAGCATCACTTCACTTGCGTTGGAGATTAATGCAATGGTCCTATGGTTATCCCTGGTGTCCCCTTTCTTCAAGACTGAAGCGTATATTGAGTGTTTCCAATCTGTGGGCCATTGTTTTGTTTTCCATATTTGTTGGTGTGTATTTGTTAAAATTTAAGTGGATTCTGTCTCTGTATCTTGAAACAGCTCTATTAGTATGCCATATGTTCCAGGTGATTTATTTCTCCCAAGTACACTTCACTTTCTAAAACTGTGGGTTCATTGTCAAATGGTTCTCCTTTGAATGAATCTGTCTTCCCTTCCTCCCTTTTATATTGTTCTCCACTCTACTGTTTCCATCTTCTTTTTATTTCTCCTTGATCATGCTGTGTGTTCCCCTGCTGGTTGTATAGCACCCCCACTCTTGGTTCAGATCTTCCTTTAATTTCTTAGATCTTGTGGAAGAAGTGTTAGCTATGGTGCTACTGCCATTGTCTCTTAGAGATCATCTGCTCCCCCCCCACACCTGCTGCTGACCAGTAGCTGTTCGGCACATAGTCTGGTTTTGCAGCAAAAATTTGTCTTACATGGGAGGCCCTACTAAGAGCATTGCTGTCTTCAGCATCACCTCTTACTTCAAGTAGCATGCAATCCCACCACCATGGAAAGGCAGTGCCATGGTGGAGGGTTGTGTTACAAGGAGGCTCTAATAAATGTTTTAAATAAATAAAATAAATATGGAGTTAATCAATGAATTGGTCATCTTTATCATATACTAATTGCTTTTGATAGATTCATGCTTTGTGAATTTAAACAAAGCTAAAGCTTGAAAATAGAATGATAATGAAATTACTTGCAACTTTTTTGGACAGGGAGAGAAGTCACATTTCGAACATAATATAACAAAGGTGATCAAAGACATTTTATTTTCAAAGTCATTTTAGAAACAGCATTTATTTTCAAAAAAGTCATTTAAAGGGGGCATTTAAAGATATTTTGGAAGCATTTCTCAAGTTTTATGGCATCTCAGTCCTAAGTCCTGAGTCCAATGAAGCAGTGAACGATGTCATGGGTAATTCTTGCCAAGAAGTAGTGGCAATGGATGACTGTGATGGAGTTCTGGGATGTGTGGCTATCACAAGTGCCAGAGCAGCCTAATAGCAGGTTGCTAGGCACCCAGAATAGCATTTCAGGAAAGAAACCCAGTCCATTAGTGTGAGGGATGGGCTGGTGGATATATAGAGGCAAGCACTGATTGCCATTGGACTGTCTTCAGAGCACTAAAGTCAGTCCTTCAGACAGAGATTGTTCTGAAATAAAGTCCTTCAGTCAGCCAGGGAGGTTGCCTGTGGGGGAAAATAGTTTAAATTTCAGGGAAGCCTAGAAAGAGGCAGAAGAGTAATTGAATCATTATCTGGTCAGAAAGTGTGACCTATATTGAGTGTTGAGCCTTTGGTGAAAGTGTAGCCAACAGGCTGTTCTTGATACTGGTGCATATATGAGAGTTTAAAGATATAAGGAAACTGACTAAAAGAACTCTGAAGAACTCTGATAAGTTTGATCCTCGTATGAACTCCAATACTTTGTTCTGAATGTTATTTTAATAAATATTACAGTTTATTTTGATAAATACTGATTTGGCTGAGTGGTATACAGTGGTTAGAAACATACAGAAAACCCTCTACTATAGACCTATAAAAGGGTTGTAAATGACCACTGAGTGGCTTTACCCTTTACGCAAAAGTGGTGTTGTAAAGGGGAAGGCAGAGTTGTGTGTAATGTGACAGGGCAGTTTATGAGACTAGGGAGCTGCCATACCAATCTGAGAGAGAAAGAAGCAGACCCTGTTACAATTACTTTTCTGAATACTATAATAAGTAATGAGAATGATTTTTTTTAAAAAAAGTAAATTTCCAAACTTTGTGCAAAATCATCTTAATGGGATCAAAGGCAGTGGATCCCCTGTGGCAATAACTTCCACAAATTAACTATGCACTGTATGAAGGAGTACTTTCATATTAATAATAATAATAATAATAATAATAATAATAATAATTATTATTATTATTATTATTCTATCCCGCCTCTCCCAGTGGATCGAGGCGGCATTACAAAAATATACAAATACATTAAAATATTAAAATGTACCCCATCCTCCCCACCCAGCAACCCTTCTATCCCCCTAAAACACATTAGTTATTAAAACAAATTAAAAACAAAATTAAAACAAAGGGACAAATGATGAGAGGCGGTGGAACACTAATCTGGGAAGGCCTGTCGGAAGAGAACCGTCTTGACTGCTTTTTTAAAGCAGTCAAGACTGGTAATGTGCCGGGTCTCCTCTGGCAGGCCATTCCATAACTTGGGGGTGACAGAAGAGAAGGTCCTCTGGGTAACTGCAGCCAACCTAGTTCTGATTGGCTGCAGTAAATTCCTCCCAGAGGACCTTAGTGTGCGGGGCGGATTATATGGGAGAAGGCGATCCCGCAGGTAGGCTGGCCCCAAGCCATGAAGGGCTTTAAAGGTAAAAACCAACACCTTGTACTGTGCTCAGAAACTAATAGGCAGCCAGTGTAAAGACTTCAGAATAGGTGTTATGTGGTCAGTTTTAGATCTTCTGGTGACCAACCTGGCTGTCATATTCTGAATTAATTGAAGTTTCCGGACTAAGCACATGGGTAGCCCTATGTAGAGCGCATTACAGAAGTCAAGCCGTGAAGTTACCAGCGCTTGTACCACTGTTTTTAGGTGTTCCAAGTTCAGGAAGGGGCGCAGCTGGCGTATCAGCCGAAGCTGATAGCAGGCACTCCTGGCTGCTGCATCAATTTGAGCTGTCATCTGAAGCGGCGAGTCCAGGAGCACCCCCAAGCTGCGGACACAGTCTTTCAGGGGAAGTGTGACCCCGTCTAGAACTGGTTGACAAACCTCCATACCTGGGCTAGGGCCCTTATTGTCTGTCCCAGACCTGTTCAATCAATTCTGTTTGATGCTCTTAAATTTTAGTACTGCATGGGTATGCAGTCTTTATATTCCAGTCTTTAGCGGTACCTGTCCAGAGCTTTGGATCTCTTAATATCTCATTGATGTGTTTCTATGAGAACTCATTGTTAGGCCAGACCACTTTCTCCTGTACTTCTGAAATACTTGAAATGGATGAAAAAGGAGGGACTCCTTCCAATCTCCCCAGGTAAGGCAAATGTCCTTTCAAGTCTCTGCTTTTGAAGAAAAAATCAGTTTTGGGATTGTATAGACATACGCCATCCCAAAGTGATTTTTGGATTCAGTAAATTAACAGCATTTTGAAGTGATGCCTGTCTCTGCAAATCTGGTGTAGCAACAATGGATTTCAGTTGATATTTAAGGTATTCCTTCGTAAAAAGGCCAGATCTTAGGCAGACTGAAGTACATGACTGATGTAGCGGATGATGAGGGTGGTGCTGGCAGTCTTAGCTGTTGTTCATATTCCCTCACCAGCCTTTACTGTTTGTTGAACAATAGAACTATTTGGTGCTACACAGCCAGCTCTGTGTCCCCTAAACTAGATTGCAGTCTTCAAGCATGGTGTCCTGCCTGATCTCTGTTACTAAAGTAAGTTTTAGCTGCTGATCTACCTGGCTTCTCTGTTAGGGAATGTGAGAAATAGCAGTGGATCTCCTTAGAAGAGGAAGCAAATCAACAAAGCAGAAGTTGAACAATAGCCAGTCCTGTACTCACCTAAACAGGCATAGGGTCTAACAGAGAAATACTCTTAAGTCTTCTTTGTAAAATATAAAGTCATTTACTTAACAAATTATGAGTATATAATGAAATACATGGTCTTATGGAGGTGAAAGAGAGAAGACAAAATGACTGCATGTCAGAGTGGTGTTGGAAGAATGGATTTGGTAAAAACATTTAGGAAATCTGCTGACCAGCAATGAGTGAGTGCAGGTATGCAAAGACTGCAAACTCTAATATATTTGTTATGGAAGAACACCATCTTGGCATATGCCTCAGGCAGCAAGATATCTTGGGATGGCTCTGTTTGTAAAGAAGCATAAATATTACAACATGCCAGTAAGCTTCCAGGAATTTTCTTACAAAGGGTGCAAAAATATGAAATCACTGCAGTCTTTGAAGTTCTCAGCTTCTGGAAAAGTGGGAAGAACATTAACAAGTTTGAATGAAAAATATCTCTCTACACTTTTAATCCGTCCTGTGTGCCACCGTCATTTGGAAACCTTGGCTTTGAATGCTGTAGCCACTAACCAGGATTTATTTTATTTTATTTTATTTTATTTTATTTTGAAATCTAGATATATATTTGAGGGCAGGAGGAATCAACAAAAAATTAAAAACAATGTCCAAGACTTTTTCCAGTTGATGTGATAGTCACTGCAGAACAGTCACTGGGTGGTGCTGTTGTTCCTTATTCATTTATTTTCCTCGAGGGTAGGGAAGGTTTATTTGACATTAGAAATGTATAGATCAGAGCTATTTGAACTTCAAGAGCCTTTTAGATACAGTGGTAGCCCATGAATCAAAACATAGACATGAAATAACTTAAATGCTTAAAATATTGGGGAAATTTATCATTCCAGTATATATTTCCTTCACTGGGTTTCAGTCCTCTTGCCTCCCCCACCTTCTTTAATGTGGAGAATTGTGTGCAAAACACAGGGAAACAGCTCCACATCCATTTTCAAGTAGTCACACATTCCAGCCAACGGGTGGAATACTAATACCACTGGCCTCTGCTTCGAATGGAAAGATTCTACTCACATGTTAAAAGGTTAAGAATTCATTTTTACACTCTACAAGAAAGCATGCATAATCACTGCTTGCTAATTCAGGAAACTCAGTGATGGATTAGTAACTACAAGCCCAAGAGGCACGGGAGTAACGAATATAGATAGGACACTTGGCAAAAACACCGTTTTGAAGAGTGCCTGCCATTAGTATTCCTTTGCCACCTGACTTCTTCCATCAGGTTGAAGACAGCTTAGCTAGAGGATTGTCAGTCAGCAGGGCTTAATTTGAGCTGAGGCTCCCCAGTGCTTAACCCCGGAACCTCCGTTTGATGCCAGCGTTCAGCCCTAATGCATGTAATTCAGGCCTGAGCAGCTTGTGACCTTCCAGGCTAAAGGCACTCTACCATGGGCAGGCTAAATTCCTGTTTTGGCAGCCTGGCTGGCATTGCGAACACAACCATGTGCTCTGTTTTCCGGTGTACTGAATTAACCCTTTGGATGATTGCAATGCATAATTATGTGATGTGGTACTCAGTGCTGGTTGGTGGTGCCAATCAGTGGTATATCTAGCATAAGCAGTGCCTAGGGCAAGGGGAGAAGTTGTGTCCCTACCGTCTTACCTTTACCTCCACCCTCACCTTTACATGCAAGGCTTTTTTTGCCCCCCTGGCGCTGGCACACAGGGCATGTGTCCTACTTGCCTCACCCTAGCAATATTAGTGGAATGCTGAATCTGCTCTGGTTTTAGTCTGTACTTTAAAGTTATTTTAAGCATAGGTTTCAGCACTTCAAATCAATTCCAGGTTTAGACTAAACCCTGGAATTGATTTTCTGTATGACAGGACATATACCTGTGTTTTCCAATGCCTATTTGTCTCTTGTGTCTATTCACCACGTGTGCCAAGAGGGCATATTTTGACAAACATGCATTAGGAAGTACAATTTGGTCCTCCACATTTGTGGGTTTGACTTTCATGGATTTGATTATTTGCAATTTTCTCCAACCCCTGCCTCCCACCTCAGACGCTTCTTTTCTGGAAGAACCTTCCCTCTTGGTGGCTCTAATCAGGCCAGCCCTTTAAAAAGCCGCCTCTGGTCCTCCTCCTCCTCTACTAGCCACTGGCCACCTAAGGACAGTTCACAGCCCAGTTTCTCAGCATCACAAACTTTTTCCCAATGCTCCCATGCACACTCAAGGAAGGAGACAGGTGAGACAGAAGTGTAGGGCTACTATGCTGACCACACCTTTCCCTAATCTGGTTTGGGCCCTGGATGCCCATTCTCCCCCCATGATTTGCCCCCCCTTCCCATAGACACACATACACACATTTTGATATTTGTGATTTCCCACTTTTGCAGGGGTCCTGCACCCCTAACCCTAGTAAATGTGGAGGACTCACAGTTATTCAGATATATTTTTGTCACTGTGAGAACTGAACAAGTGCAGAGGTAGACAGATGTATTGGGTCTTGGGGCCAATTTTCTCTCCTGTGCCTGACAGTGACTACACACACTTCCAAAATGCACCTCAAAAGGGAAAAACAGTTCCCAGAATGCACCAGTCTCACTGGCTGCAGATTCTGGGAGTCATATTCCTAAAGAAATTTGTGTGTGTGCAGCAATGTGTTTGACAGTAAATTCTAAAGCAGCCCAAAACAATTATAAGTTAAACCCCCCCAGATTCATTTTGAGATGAAATTGTTCATCTGATGAAATTTCTTGTATTCAGAGTTTGAACAGCTAGTACTGTTATTTGCAGAAGAGGGAATGGTTTTGCTCTGGTCACAAAAAAATAGCTATCTTGTCTAAAAATCAAGTGGTCATGTTCTTTCTGTTGGTCCAAAATACCCTCTAGGGGATAAGGGACATTACCACCATGGTGGGAAACCCTCTGGTCTCCTCAGCAGCTTTTTCAATTTTTTTGCCCCAAGCATTGGAAGGACATTTCCACTTCATTTAGGCCTAGAAGAGGCTTTTTTTTAAAATCTGGAAGTCAACAGGAAATGACTTCTACTCTTGTTAAAAAAGAGGGTGTTTAGGGACATTTGGGGCATTTTGTTTCCTCTTGTGGGAGTGGGTGCAATGTGGGGATGGAGAGAGTACAGCTCTCCAGTGCCTCTTGGGGTGGCATATGCAGCTACCTGCCAGTTTATCACTGCTCTTTTGAAGTTGCAGTATGTGTGCCGTACCATATAAGCCCCTTTTGACTGGGATTTGGGGATGTTTAGGGCTTTGATGTTACTTGTTTTGATAGAGGGATGTATGCTTTGTGTTTTAACTGCTTCCTTTCCATTTGTGCTGGCTGGTATTTACTATTTTGGCTGCAATGCCAGAAGCAAGGGCTGGTGATGAGAAAAGACCGCATATTGACTGTACCATTGCCACTAGTCCTGACAGAGGTTTTCCTGGATGTAGCAGGAAAGCCAGACTTTTGTAGCAATATGTAGAGTGGGGGTGGGTGGTGGAAAATACAATATCAGTTGCAGAGCAAGCAAGATAATGTTGGTTCTTTTGAATACATTTCTTGGGAGATGAAGGCAATGGGTTAAATAACTCATCCACTGTGTGCTGGTCAAGGAATAAGGTTGGTACAACTGGAGTATGAAAAAGCAGTGGCACCTAATACCAGGTTAGACAATAGTCCAGCCTATAATGAGGTCCACCACATCCTTCAAGGAACTTCAAGTGTTGATCCAAAGTATGAGGCCAAAACTGTAATTCTTCTGTGCGTGTCTTGACCTGTAGCATAGTACTATTTCTATGATCTGCTCCTCAATCTCTACATCTTTTCCTTTGTCTCTCTTTCACTCTCCTTTTTCCTCATTGTGTTCAGAAAAAATAATGATTCCATACCTTCCAGATGTTCCAGTTTGTTGGGTACAGTCCTGGTTAACCGTATGTCATTCCAATTTTTCAGTTACTTTAAAAATGTGTCCGTTTCTCTTTCTTTCTCCCATTTCCCACTCCCTACAACCTTCAACTTTGGTTTACTTCAGATGCAGCAAACTGAGTTCAAAATGCAAAATGTAGTTTGCACTCAATTAACTCAGCAGGGGGAGAGGAGAAGGTGGAACACTGCCTTTATCAGTAGGGTCTGGCAAAAGCAAACTGTGGCACCATCCCCTGGCTTGCGTGTTCTTCCTCACTTACAATTTTTGCCCTCTTGACCACACTGTGATGTTGTTTAGACACATGTGCCCCAGTTTTTCTCTGTGTAATGTTGGAGGGTGTGTTACTCAAGTATGAGGTTTTAAGTACTTGCTTGTGAAGGGCTTTTGAAATTATGCTGAGGGCTGAACCTTGTTCAGATTATTCTAAGTAGTGTTACTGCGAGTAGGAAGCTGAACAACAGTACTGTTCCCACCAGAGATGAAAGAAAGGGCACGAAGAATTCAACAGGGACTGGAAGAGATAATATTCCTGTGGAAAATCTCTATTAGGTTGAATTTGGTTTGTCAAAGTCCTGCTTCCCACAGTCTAGACATGTCCAGTCAGAAGCAAGCAGGCTATTCTGAAAGCAGAAAATGAGAGCAATGAAGGTTGGGGTGGTGTTGCTGCCCAGTTATCTAGAGGGAGTTTGCACTCCCTCTGAAGGAAGATCCATGCTTGCAACTTGGGTTATTCTTGGACCGAATAGTTATTATTGGATGCTCAGCTAACATCAGTGGCTAGGAGTGTCCTTCACCTGGAAAAAGAAGGGTGATTGAGTCATTTGTTCCTTTAGTTTAGAAAAAAGGCAAGTAATGAGGGAGATGATAACACGGGTGTCTATAATAATGCATGGTGTGAGATCATGAACAGAAAGAAGTTTTCTTCCCCTCTCATTATCCTCAAGAACCTCCAAAGATGTTGAATCATGGGCGACCGAGGAGAGACAGAAGGAAGTCAACAGAGAGTACATTTTTATTCAATTTAATTTATATTCTGTCTTCCTCTCAGCATAGGGCCCAAGGCAGCTTACAATGTTAAAAAAAGCTAGAGCTAAAAACCTGGCAATGAAAAAGTTAAAACACAGTTAAAGAAGCTATCATATTAAAAACCTGTTCATTTAAATAAATTCTTTTTAGAACATAACAGTAAAGATAAAAATATAGCAACCCTCCTTGCTCATAAAAAAGACCAATTACTTATCAAATATCTGTTTAAATAAGAAACGAGTACTTGGGAAAAAAGGAAACCAGAGATCATCCTATGAAAGACAATTTCACAGCTGGGGCAGCCACTGAGAAGACCTTCTCTAGCATCCTTATCAAAGCTTTATTGCACATACTGTCTGTATACTTTTGTGTTCATGTTCTGTTGTGATCTTCCAGAGGCAACTGGTTGGCCATTGTGGGAGGAGAATGCTGGACTAGACAATTCAGCATGTCTCTTCCTAGGTTTTTAGTTACCTTCAGTCATTCCATGATGGAGCAATATTAGATGCTATGGCCATTTGTGTACTACACTGTAATAGTGCCATTATTCCTCTTTCAACATCCCATGGAATCCTGGGGTTTTCAGTTTAGGGAAGGGCATTTAAAATTCTCAGTGAGAGAGCTCTTTGGCCTCAGTAAATTACAAACCCCGGAATTCCACAGGATGTTGAAAGTGGAATAATAGCACTATAACAGCGTAATGCAGAAATGACCTTTAGAAACAGTTCATGAAGAAAAGCAGGGAAGTTTTCCTTCTGGGACCTAATGGGAAATACATCCCAACCATTTCAGGATAACCTGGAATAAAAATATCACAATGTATTGTTGATAATTCAAATGGATTTTTTTGATAAGTCGGAATGCCAGGCAGCAGAAGAGATTTAAATATATAATTCTAGCGAGCGGAATAGTGGAAAAATCCCAGCGGTCTCATACAAAGCTGCAAAATGTATGAAGTTTCCTGCCCAAGTCTTGATTTAATTTATATTTCAGGTAGTTCTGTAGCAGATGAAGGGAACTTGCGTCAGTTCAGAGCAAAGACCGACAAATTAATAGATCAGACATGGAATGTAATTGATGAAAAGCAACTAAGGGATTTTCCTTCTGGGAAACAAGGGTTCCTGGTAAATCTTATGTCTAGCACTAATGTTTTCTCATAATTCCACACAGTGGTATTTAGTAATCTCTTTTCAGGGCACATTGACAGTGAAGTGTGTGTGGAGAATTCATTGTGAAACATTCACAGTACAATATTTGACCTGCATTCTAACAGTTGCTACCTCCCCTTTCTGACAGTCTTGAATATAATCCAGTTGCCTCGAGGTGGCTGGGTAACACTAGCTCATTTTCCAGTCTGCACTTACAAATACAGTCAACAACTTGTGTTCTGCCCTCCGTGTTATCTTCTGAAGCTTCTCAGTGTGAAACAAAGGATGCTGGCTATAAGCAATTATAAAAACTGATTTTTAAATTGTTGCTTTCAAGCCCTGGTTTCCTGGGTTTTTTAAGCTGCAAGGGGTCCAGTGTTTATCATATGATGCCTTTGTAATGGTAAGGTAAGTTTAAATCCAATTACAGCAGACAACACTGCGGAAATAATCACTGTAGTTGGCATGTGTCAGGGCCTTTCCACATTATTTGGGTAACAGGCGGTACAGTAGTTTCTCATTTAGGTTACATCTACACATCAGATATAGGTAATGGTGGCAGATATTGGGACCAGGTTTCTGGTACACGTTGGTGCCACAAGAATAGCCAAAAATTACCCTCTAGAAGGAAAACAAACAAACCTGAAGCCAGAAGTAGCTGGAAGCTCATGTCTGGTTCTGGAAAAAAAAAAAAAGGATTTAAAAATCCAAATAGTGTATTTCGGTGGTGGGGATGCAACTGTTACCACACCATATACTCCCGCACTGCAGGATGTGCTATTTTCATAATTGGACAAATTTCATTGCTGGAATTTCTGGAACACATATTTGAAAGTACACTGGCTACAACCACATGCCAGGTCAGGGTGACCTCAGACGTGATCAGGCCATAAGTTCAGAGAGGATTAGGTGAGAAAGCCGAATAGTGATGGGCTTGGGATAACCCTTTCAAAAACTGTAAGTTGCAAACACTCCTGAAAACAGTAGCAGGCAAAATTGTCCAGGTGCAGCAATCAGGGACCTCTACTGTGAGCATATCCTATTGAAGACCTTTTCTATTCACACTACATGACCAAAACATTAAGAGATTATCAGGACCCCATCAATGTTTTGTCACTTAGAGTTAAGACAACAAGCCCATTCTGGACTTTTTCGTCAACCCTGTGAGAAAGTGATTACTGCTTTGCCCATCCACCCTCCTTCAGGGTAGGAAATAGGATATAAAACCACCAGCTCCAACTCGAATAAACTGCAGTATTTGGGCCTAATACATGGTGCCAAGACCTCGGTTCATTTTTGCTGCCTTCAAATGACTATCTGAGCCACTCCGCTTCAACCTTCTGCTTCAGGACTGATAACTATCACCCTTTCCACCCAATCTCTCTCTATCCAACTTTTCTTGCCACATTTTCTGACAGCCTTGTACAGTTCTTAAGAGTGTCTGATTTCTTGTGTATTTGTCAATTCCAAATAAAACACCCTGTTTAACTTTTAACTGGAGTCCCCTTTACAGTTAGTAATAGTATACACAGGTGAAAAGATCCTGCTGTTACCCTCCTCTCACAGGCCACCTTTGAGCTATAATTCCTTAAATTCTAAGGAGACACTGGCATTGCAGGTGGACCTCAAAGCCCCCCACCTCTTAGGATAACACAAACCTTTAAGAAGTGAGTTTTTGCTCTTGGAGTCTTCCAGGAGAGGCAATTTACCTTTTTTCTTTTTTTGGCCAGAAAAAGGAGATTCTGGGACTCTAAGGCCCTTTCTCCACATGGGAAAGGAACCACACAAAAACGGGACTCACCGGATTTCTTCAGCATCCGGGTGAGTCCGTCGGGATGAGGTTTTTAAAAAGCACACTGCGCGACCAGTTCCGGTCACTCCTAACTGGACTGAGGTGCGGAACTACAAAAAGTAGTCCGCCCCAGTCCACTCCACGGTGCAGAAGACCTCCGTCGGAGGTTGCTCTGCGCCATTTTAATAGCCTGGTGTGGAAAGGGCCTAAGTTACATGTAGCCCCACAGCTGCCTTTTTCTTATCTGTGATCTACATCAGTGCTCCTATTTGTCCCATTAAGTTCCTGTGTTGTTTGTATTCCACCCATCCATCCTATAAGAAATTCCTGCTGGAGCATTTACTAAGGAACAGTTCCACTGGCTATCGTCGCACTGGCTTGATCTGAGAGCAGTGGCCTCAACCTTTGGCCCTCCAGATGTTTTGGACTTTATCTCTCTAAATCTATGATCATTGGCCGTGTGAGTGGGACACCTGAAAGTTACACAGAAGTCAAAAACATCTGGGGGCCCATAGGCTGAGAACCCCAATGGTGTAAAGTTCTTCCAGAAAAGGAATGCTGTGGAATTTTACAGGAGGTCCAAACAATGTCATCCTTGGTTTGTAATCTTCATGTGTTGCCCCACTTCTTCCATCCTATTTTAACCAGACACAAATCAATTAAGGAGAAAAAGACCAGACAGTTGCACAATGCCTTATAAGTTAATGTGGTGCACCTCAAACAGAGGGTTGTTGACACATGTTCTTTTGATGGAGACAGCACTGTGACTTCACTTTCTGTTTTTGGGTTCTCCTGGGCCACAGTGCTCTGAACCTCTACCTGTGCTCTGCCCCTTTAGATGCCACTGGGCCACAACTTCTTAGCTTCAATAATGTTAATGTAACATGTATCTGCAGTCTGAATGTACACCAATTCAGTAGCAAATCTGGAATAATAGTATCTTGGAAGTGTGCATAGAAAATGCACCAACTGCTCTTGAAACAAAAAAGGCTCACAGATATGAATTTAGGAAACAGTCCAGTAGCCTCTTTGTGACAGAAAAATGAAAATCCAAGAAACTGTAAGAAAAGGCAAGAACAATGGGTTGTATCCAATGTACCCTTCCATTAATGGAAGGCTCTTTGATCCACTGGAGGCTTCTGTGAATGGGAGAGGGGAAAAATGTGCATATTCTTCTCTTCTTGTGACTGCCAGCTCCTCCAGAGGGTCATCAGTCCCTCTGGACAGATATGTGAGATGATGCAGAGGGTTTCTGGAAAACAGGGGAATTTGTGAAAACCACCTCCTTCCATCTTCTTTTTCTGGAAGTCTCTGTTACATCAAATAGCTTTGCATAGCCTCCAGCTGTTCAGTTTCAGGTGTGGCACCAGTGGCTCTAGTTAATCCTCTACTATCCCACTTTCTCAGCTGCTTTTAAAATGTCCAGTTTCTCTCTCCTCCTCCTTTCTTCCTTTTCCTTTCCCTCATTTCAATTGCTGCAAACTTTCTTTGCTCCACCCACCCTCCTTTTGATTTATTAATCCCCTGTGTGTGCCAGGGTTGTACTGTGAAAAAAATTGCTGAACAGGAAAGAAATAGTTGCTTGTAAAGTTTGAATATTGTGAGAAATTTTATTGTCCACTTACTTTGACAGAGCTTTTTCTTCCCTGCAAAGCAAAGTTTTATCTACATTCTCAATGCAATCACACACATATCTATTAGGAAGAAATTCCTAGGATTATAGCTTGAAACATTCTAAAAGGCCTTTGGAATCTATGCATTTCTTTATGATAAATTTTTGCAACTGTGTTTTTCTTAAATGATCACTACCCATTTATCTTCTGGTGCTAAAAGTATTGCACATTATTTTTTCCCATCCCATTTTTGTTCTAAGAACAACCCTGTGAAGTCCCTTAGGCTAGAAGATACAACTGATGCAAGGTGGCCACATGAGTATTATGCTATGCGGAAATGGTATTTGACCTTAGCTATAATGTGCAATTGGATAGAGGGGCAGATATGAAGACAGACATCATACAATGGGTCTGAGAGAAAGCTACAATTTCAATCAGGTTTGATAAAGGATTTTTTGTTTTACAACAATGCATTATATAATAATGTATTTTTAAACCATACTCTGATGTTACTTGGCTAGTTTTCATCTGTGAAACGATGAAGGGTATGGCCTTCTATTTACAACTGGATAACACTGGCATCAACCGCACAAATCTTATTTGGTAATGGAATGGGTCTTCTTTTTTTTTTAATTGGAAGATGCAGTTCTGTTATAATTAGCTTGCTAAGATATGTTTATATATTGACCACCACTGCCATTAACTAGCTTAACTTTGTGAAGCAGTTAATTAAAACTAACAACATTAAATGAGGGACATCCGTTTCCTTTTACAGCAGGGAAGATTAAATCCCAGCCTAATTATGTAGAAATAGTGGAGATTTCACTGAGTTGCTAACTTTTAATAAGTCAGCACACTGAAAAGTCAATGCACTTTGCAAAGAAAGTGATTTATTATAAGCAATTTAGCTATTTGGTGTGAAAAAAGAGAGAAAAGGTTTGGAGGTTGGGAAATATGCAGTCTGGACCCTGACAACAAACCAAACACTAAATGAAAGACTACAGTCCGCTTGGTGTTAAAAGAATGATCTCAATTTGCATGTGTGAATTTCAGAACCAAGGGATCTAATGAAAATCTCAGAAAAACATAACTTAATTAGGAGCAAAAGAAGTATGCTAATAAAAAAAAGATCAGAAAAAAACCTTGTGTGGTCATTTGGAATCTTTAGTGAAGCTTTCTGTTCCTATCTATAATTTTCTAGGTAATTATTTAAAAACTGAGTAAGTTCTCTCCAAATGGGCAGAATATTGCTAAATGTATCTGTAGCAGTCTCAGGCATATCTGAGTTTATTTTGTCTCTTACTATGGTCCAGCAACATGTCAACACCCTTCAGTTTCCAGCTGGACTACTTAAGTATCCATTGCCAAGGGTATTAAGTAACACTATAATAGACTATGAGTGATCTCTTTGAAGGTGTGAGGTTAGGATGGAGTTTCTCCAAGGTCTTCATCTGTGTAGCTTTCCCTCTTGTGCTCTCTCTGTGTGTGTGTGTGTGTGTGTGTGAGAGAGAGAGAGAGAGAGAGAAAGAGAGAGAGAGAGGGACTGACTCATTCAGTCATGTGCTTTGTCTGGGCTTCTTGCTCTGTTTCTGGGTAGGCCCTCCACACTGACTGTCCTTTACTTATAAGCAGATCCCCCTCAGGCACAAAAAGGAAATGACAGTCCATCACATTCCCATGGTCAGGCTGCTATTTTGCCCAGACTCCCTTTTTATTCAGTCTTTGATTCCCTTCTTTCTCCCTCCCATGATCCATTCTACCATGGCATCTTGGAGCTTTTGCAATGAGAGGGGGATGTACCTGAAACGTCTGTGATTTTTTCTGAAAAATAATAGAATCATCTCTTATATGGCATTCTCCAATCTGAGGTTCTCTCTCATCTGCAAGTTAGCTGACAAGCATCTAGCTAGGAGCTGGAAGTAATTTTTTTCAGGACTACAAAGGAAATAGTAACTGACTTTTATTTAAACTGTATTCATATTGCACAGAATCATAGAGTTGGGAGGGGTCCCTGAGCCATCTAGTTTAAGCCCCTATTATGCAGGCATGCAACTAAAGCACTTCTTAGAGATGGCCATCCAAACTCTGTTTAAAGATCTCTAATGAGGCCACCTTTTGACTGCTGAGCCATTTCCACCAAGAAGTTCTTTCTGATGTTTAGGTGAAATCACTTGCAATTTGAATCCATTGGTTCATGTCCTAGTCCCTAGAGCAGTAGAAAACAAGCTTAATTCATCAGCTGCATGACATCCATTCAGATATTTGAAGACAATGTCATGTCCTGCATGGAAGAAGGCTCATCAGATAAAGAAGGGGAAGAGGAGTGTCAAGACAACAAGCTCCAGTCAGAGCCAGAGAAGGCTAGCAGTCTGGTCATGGCAAACCCTGGTCCATCCTAGGCAGCAGCTGCAGATCAGGAGGAGAAGCCAGAGACACTTCAGTCTGCCTAGTAACAAATAAAAATGCTGGTAGCAAACATTAGGCAATGCCCTGCTCTATTTTAAATATAGGACGCTGAGCTGATGAGGCCAAATGGGCTGATTAACTACTGGCTATGATTCAGCCCAGGTCATTCCACCATTGCAGACAATAGCTCCAAAACTTCCATGCACCTGTTCAGCTTTGTGAACCTCTGATCTTTGGCATGTACCTTCAGACTGATCTTTCTGGAAATTCCTTTCTTAGCCTTGGACTCTGCACAGGACTGCTTTTTTTGTTTTGTTTGAACTTTGAACTGCTTGGACCATGCTTCATCTTGTAACCCTGTGAAAGCCCTGGCTTTCTGCTGCCAGTTCTTATTGACTGTAGATTTGCTCACCTCAGTGGTTGAGAACCTTAAACAGGACAGATGGCTATTATGTCACCTCCCAATCTTCTCTTCTCCAAGTTATATCCGACTGCCTAAGCTGTTCCTCATAAGGCTTGGTTTCCAGACCTTCTACCATCTTGGTCATCTCCCTTTTGGACACATTCTGGCCTGGCAATGTCCTGAACTGTGTCTTGAATTGTGGAACCTAGAACTTACACATCACTTATATCAGATTACAGGCTTCTACAAGTGGAACCGAAGATCAGTTAGAATAACTTCCTAGCAGTACACCCCGATCTATGATACAGTATGATTGGCTATAAATATTGTTTAATTGGCATGAAATGCTGTATGGAAACACAGGACTCTGACTAGAAGCTTCCTGAAGCTAGGAAAGGCCTTAGCATGGCCAGGTCATAAGTTTAGACAAGTCAATCGGAAAAAAAAAAAACTTAATCTGATGGGTTTTAGATGGTTGTCTAAAGTACCCAAGCCAAAAAGACAATAGCAAACAAACCTGCCAGAAGTCTCACATCCTACTACCTTTTAAACATAGAAACAGTTGTTTTGTTCTTCCACCTCCAGTAATTAAGAGCTATTGTGATTTTCTTTGATGTTTTTGTCACCTGGCTGCAAAGGCAATTAGAACCTTCAAGAGCCCTTTTTTGGCTGTACCAGAGAGCAATACACATATTTCCCTCAGAGCAGAAAAAAAGGTATTTAAATCCTGGCTCAGCCATTGGTTGCTTGCTGATATCTTGAACACACATGGTGTTTATGCTCTGTGAGAGCCCCTCTCTCAGATCTTAGTTTAGTCTGAGAAAGCTCACTTCAATCTTCTGCTGCTTCAGGATTGATAAATATTGTGCACTTCATCCCCACTCCTCACTATCCAACTTTTCCTCCGTTTCTTTCAGTTAGCTTTGTATGCTTGTGAGACTGTTTTGTTACTGCAGTCCAGGCCTACCTGGAGATAGCACTCGATATCACTTTGATACCAAACAATTTGGTTTTCCTCTGCCACCCCGCTCCACATGTTTGTTAGGCCTCCAAACAAGCACGTAAACAAGCACGGCCAATAATTGCTGGACATTCCATTCTCCACCCAGGCAGGCCAGACAGAGCCGGTTCATCACTTCAGGGACCTCTCTGGCAAACACCTCATTGCATATGCGCGATACTAACAAAGGCTCCCTGCCCCGAGCAGGTAACCTAACAAAGCTGTACTAAGCGCTCTGCATTTGCATACTGGCTATACTATTGTTAATTCGGCTCTAATTCAATCATGCTAAATTCTGACCTTTCCAAAGCTTTGTCCCGCTCCTAAAACTCATTGTTCTCACTGAGTAAGGTATGGCCTGCAGTCACAATTCACCCTATAAAAACCCCTGATTCCAAGACCCTCCTCGGATCGCTCCTGAATTCCAGACTGCCTTGCTGCCGCTGTGCCTGGTGAGCCTTCCCCCCAGTCCCACATACTGAGACTCCATACCAACGAACTCAATCTCCAAACCTCTCCAGGACTATGAGACAGGTGTCGTATCACCCATTTCCCTCTAAAAATCCCTGTTCCAAGTCAATCTCTGATTCTTTAGTTAGCTGTGTGACTGTGGTGTCTTTTAATGTTTGTCTGTACTTAATAAACATCATTTTTATTACTTTAAACCATCTGACTGCTTGACTGACCAGACCTGACTAGACTCTGGGTTGCAAGATCCTGCTAAGTTACCCTGCCTCTCACTAGCTTTAGTGAGTGCTCCAGCCAATTTTCCCCAAAGTTGTGTTGTTGTTTGGTTATTTAGGTGTCCCTCCTGGGACCCCCAGAGATCAGGGTAACAGTTTGATTGTTTCCATGTTTGTGAATCTCCCCCGATAAAAACATTCCTCTTGATCTCCTATAGCTAGTACTGATATACACTGATGAAAAGATCTTCTAAGGTTAACCTGCCTTTTGCAGGCTTCCCTTTTTGAGCTTTTGACTTTTTTACTGAGGTATGGCTACTGTTGAATGATTACAAGGTCCCCCACCTTTTGGGGTAAAACATCAGGCCTTTCTTCCTTCCCATTTGGTGTTACAAAATAAAATATTGAGTCACAAAGCCCATGGGCTAAACCCAACATTACAATACTAGAAAATTTCCAAGTCTTGGTGTTATTCCAGTAGAACAAAAACACACACATAGCAGGCTGCCAAATCCCACTGCTACTGCCATTGCCAAAAAAAGAAAATATGGTGCTCCTACTTTCAAAAAATCCCTTGTGTATTCATCAACTGAGCTGCCACTGTCCACTGTCCACTGTCTGGATTTCAATTTTATTTCTGATGCTGCCAGTGCTGCTGGTGCTAATAAAACAGTTGTCAGAAGATTAAACTTTTTCCTTCCTACAGAGACACTGAAGCAGCACAGAACACTGCTCTCTTGCCAATAATCACAGTGGTAATGCATAGTCTGGAGCACTGGGCTGTGGAAGAGACTCACTTTTACTGCTACAAATGGGAAATCAACAATCTTACAAGTCTTTTCAAATCACTAAGTTACATCACCTGACACCTTGAAGGACAATAAATTTATTATCACATAAGCAACTAATCTATGGATGCTCATGTCATACTACATACATCAGTGGTTCTCAATCTGTGGGTCACGACCCCTTTGGGGGTCGAACGACCCTTTTACAGGGGTCGCCTAGGACCATCGGAAAATACGTATTTCCGATGGTCTTAGGCTCCATTCCTTCCTCGGTGGTGGTGCGCAAGCGCGAGCCACGTGCTCGTGTCCTCCTGCCCCCTTTGAAGTACCTTACTAAAGAAAATTTTCTTGGCATCGAGCAAGAGTGAGTTGGAAGGGAAATCTCTGACCAGCCACTCCGAGGCTCAAACAAAGCTAAAAACATCTAGTATAAGGAAGTCTGAGAAGGCAAGAATTAAAAAGAAGGTGAAAGGAAAATTACCTGGTGACGCAGTTAAGTCTGTTAAGGGCGGGGAAGGGCTCCGAACCACTCCTTTAACTTCCGGTCGCCATGTTGAAAAGAGGTGTTCAGAAAGCAAGGGAGGGGCTATGAGAGGAAAGAGCTCTCCTGACCAGTCCAAGCTCGCCAGCAACACAACCAATCACACTCAAGCATGCGAGCAGCCTCTGCCGGGAGAAATGGCGGCCTCTCAGTCAGCAGTTCCTTGCCCTTCTGTATTAGCGAATACAGTAGCGCAGGGCAATTTAGCATTGTGTATGGTGTCATTATTCACTAGGAGTCAAACTGCAATGTCTATGGAATGTAAAGAAGTAAGATTTGAACCTCCTATGTCCTCAGTGTCTTCCCAGGGGAATGTGTCTGAGTGTAGTAGGGAGGTGATAAGACCAATGATGGCTGAAGAAATGGAGGTGCATGTTAATAGGCAAACAATATTTGTGAAATGATTTCACAAAATACCTAACAAGTTTAAAAAATGTATTGCAAGTTGGACAATTCATTGAATTTGAATGTAATGTCATTATTAAGCAGTCAACAAACTACTTCAATGAATCCTTCATTTTCACGTGGTTTTCCTGATGATACAAAAGTTATTCAAGCTGAATCAAATGATGCTGGCGTGTGTTTACCAAAAAAGTCTACCTGTAGGTCCAAAGTGACTAGAGTTGAGGAATCTGCTTTGTTGCACTCTGAACAAATCAACACTGAATCTGAAAGTGATGAGGAACCAGATTTGGCAGATACTCGTGGGGATAATGACTCTAAGGCCCTTTTCGCATGCAGATTTTTTTGCGCAAGGACCCCTTGAGCATTGTGTAAATGGGAGCGTTGGTCCGCATGATGCACTCCCACTCATGCGACGCTCACGAGCCTAAAGCGGGACAATCGCGCATTTTATTATTTTCGGCTTTAAGCTGAAAATACTGCACGGTCGTGCAATGCTCACGGGGCCCTCATGCACTTACCTGTGTGCGGTACACCGAACAAGTCGTCCTGGTTGCGCTTCCTCCCCCAGCGCAGCCTACAGCTCCCAGGCTGCGCTGCGAAAGGAAGGGACGGGGCACGAGCGCGACGGTTGCGCTACCAGGAAGCAACCTGCGGGATGAAGGAGCAGGGAAGTGGCAGCGTTCCGGATTAGGCTTCTCGCCCGAGACGCCGCCCCCAGCAGCGCAAATGGGTAACGTGCGAAAAGGGCCTAAATCAGAAGGTTCTATTTCCGAGGAGGAGGATGCAGAAGATGATAATAAAGTGAGATTATTTTCCTCTTTTAAAAATTCTTCTTTTAAAAATTTGCTGGAAAAGGTCTTGGTAACTCTGGGACTGGACAGTCTGGAGAGTGCCACTTCAGATATTGATAAAAACAAGAATGTTGCATCAATTGTAAGGAATAAGCCTACAAAATCTAGTGTTATTCCCATGCCAGATTTATTTTTGGATTTAATTCAGTCTGAATGCAGTGAAACCAAATCTTCAAACTTTATATCATTTATGGTGGACCTGCGAGAAGGCAAAAATATTCTGGATGCAAGTACATAATAAGATACTAAAAATATTAAAAATTGAGCTTATGTGCAGCCTGAAATATACTCGTTGAGCATATATGATGGAATAAGATTGTTAAGAAAAAGATCCCAAAGAAAGTTATAAACATATATGATTATAGCGGCTAGGATGACCTATGCGAGTAAATGGAAGCAGGAGGAAACACCGGAGATACAAGATTGGTTAATTAAAATATATGATTTAATTGAAATGGTCAAATTAACAACAATATTGTCCAAAAATACTATGAAACAATTCAAAGAAGATTGGCATTGATGGACGATTTTTGTGCTTAAAAAGGGGGGAGGGTTACCAGTTTTTAGGCATTAGAAATCTATCCAGAGCAGTGATTTAGGGCAGTGTTTCCAATCTATTCGATGTTGAAAATAACTAACTAACTAACTAACTAACTAACTAACTAACTTACTAAATAAGAACGAAAGAAAGAAAGAAAGAAAGAAAGAAAGAAAGAAAGAAAGAAAGAAAGAAAATAATTTTATGGTTGGGGGTCACCACAACATGAGGAACTGTATTAAGGGGTCACGGCATTAGGAAGGTTGAGAACCACTGACATATGTTAATCATGAAGGTGAAAAAAGATTCTGTTGTTCCTACACAATGTGGAAGATGAGGTTGTTGAGTGGGGTGATGGCAGATGGAGATGGTGTCACCCATGTACGTTGTATATCATTGATGCTGGCCAAGACTTGAATCCAGCTGCAGCTGTGGCAGGAAGGGTACAGCCATGCTGCATTATTTGATGCTGTATTGAAAGATCCCTCCAGCAGTGGCTGGGTGGGATGGTGGTAGAGCACCAACATGCAAGTCTAAACACAGCAAAGAACCTTGGAGTAATAGGCTCCTTGATATTGAATGGGTTTCTTGTCTTTCACCCTTTTCCTGGGTTGGGGTAGGTCAACTGTCCCTCTTTGTGAGCGAATGGAGAAGTCACCCCATGACTTCCGTATGGTTAAAAAAGCTCTTTCTGTGTTTCCTTCATTTCTGTTTCCTCTCTGTGTTTTCCACTTTTTCTGCTTAAAGTCCACTGTCAGATATGTGATATCAAAACGAGCTTAGTTGCATGGCAAAAAGGTAAAAGGAGAACAAGGGTGAACAAATATATAAAGTAGATGGGTGCTCCTATTTTTTTGTAATGGGCAAAATCCATTTTATGACTAGATGCACTCCCGTTTTAGATATTTTGTAGTTGCAGAATGAATGCTTTTTGATTTGGTTTCAAGTAGAACATTTCACAATATTTCAAAAATGAAAACTGGGTTAGATGTGACCAAGCAACATTGGAGTGTGGTCAAGACGGTGAGGTGTTGCCAGTCCTGAGTGTATGACAACTGACTAGACAGACTAATGGACTGACTGATATGTTATGACAGAAACTAATGAATTTCTGTATTATTTCTGGAGGCTTGCCAAGCTGACCTGCCAATGCATCATGATAAAAAAGAGGAGCTGTTAATTAGTTGCTAGAGTCCTCAAAGAGAGCAAAGAAAGCTCCCTGTGTCTGTGAAGTTTCATGGGGATAACAAAATCAGAAATTGATCAGGGATTTGATTATTAACAAATGGCACGGTACCTTATTAAATGTTAAGACTTCATCCAATAGTATAAGAATCTATTCCTTTTTGTGCTCTGTATTTTGTGTCTTCACTTCAGGGCATGATTTGCCCTCCACTAACCCAAAGACAGCATAGAGCATGTTACATCCCAAAGTAATCCTAAGAGAGGACCCCTAAAATTGGCTTGGCCCCCCCAACCTGGATATTGCTTAGCAAAGGTCAGTTGCAGTTAAAAACAAAATTGGTGTTGAATGGGAAATCCCTAAAAACAATACCATCTCTCTCTGCTGTATAGGAATGTAGACAACGTCCTTCAGGCTAAAAGACTGATCAATTGTTCTGAGTCACGTATCTCTAAGCAGACACAATAGACTCGCTCCTGGACACTGTCACAGCCTCAGGCTACGTTGATGAACTATGCGAAGCCAGACAATCAAAGCCTATCAATTCGGAATTTTAAACCTATCATGCACCTGGAGTTCCCAGTAAGAAACAATACGAAGGAGGGGTCATGATATTTGCCTAACATTATATTCCGCACTTATCGCCGATTAATGATACTTTGCTAGCCGATACCTGGCCTGAGGACAGAAATTGACTATAAAACTCCCCACTTTTGGAGCCTCTTTGGAGAGCCTCCTAGACTGGACAGAAGGGCCCTTTTCACTGCTACCGAAGCCTCCCATACAAGCCTCTCAGACGCTGCTGAGAGCCAAACGCGTCTCGCGCCCCCACTCCTCCATGAGACCCCGCTGCTACTATGCGTCCAGCCCAGAATCCAGCCTCCCCTTGGTGCTTTACACTGAGCCTGAGCTAATCTTCTCCTTCTCCCAGGATGCCTAGACTAGGGTCCGTATGCCCTCTCTTTGCCACTTGGTCGCTTATTTCCAATTTTATTTCTGTAGTCCTTGTATATATGCAATAATATTTGTTTATTGTTAACGTGTGTGTGACCCCCTTTGTCCTTAATAAAAACCATTTTAGATCATTTCTCTGACTCTTGTGTGGTTCTGACCCTGTAGACATAGGGTAGAAGATCCCTTGCTCTGACTTCTCGTAAGTTTTGCTGGGTAGCTCTGCTAATTCCTTAATTTTTGAAGCCTGGTTTGGGTGTCCTTAAGATACCCGCAATTTTCAGGGTAACAGGAACACAATCTGGAGAGGAAATACAATGGGGAAGAAATAGTTAAATGCTTTTCTTTTTTCACCTCTATCTGGACTTCAGATGTAGGTACTCCTCCTCCTCCTCCATAGTCAGATGGAAGCTAGATTACAATTGTGATTCCATTGTGGCACATATTCCAGAGTATATGACCTCTTACTGGCTGACCTTTCATAGGGGTAAAAAACTTATGTACTTTTTCTGAAAGCTTCTGTGACTGATAGCTCCTCTGAATTTGTTGTTTGTATACTGCATTTCATGATTCATTGTGTGGCTGTGGCCTTTCTTGGCTTTGGATTATTTGACTTTTTATGTTATTCTTGTAAGGTTTCACACCATTTATACAAAAGGCCACAGTAGACGGGCTGGTGAAGCAATTATACAACCCATGGGGGAAAAAAACCTGGGAAAACCAATTCAAACCACATAATCGCAGATCTATTATTACACATTTACTGTCATGGTTCCATCCTATGGAACGTTGGGATTTATAGTTAGGGAGGTGCATTCACTCAGAAAGCAGTAGTGGCTCAACAGACTACAAATCCCATGATTCCATAGTATGGAGACATGCCAGTTAAAAGGAAATCACAGCACTGTAACTATGTAGTATGAATAGTCCCCAGCTCTAAAAAAAAACAAACAGATCACCAAATGGGAAGCATGAAAATGCAGCACTTTGGCAAGGGCATCATCTATATTTTTCTGTTGATCTTGATCTGTTTATAGTAAGCCAGTTGATCTGTTCAGCCACAATCTCACATCATGGCTGATAAAGGAAAACTTAAAACAGAAGTGTAATGGTAACATTGTTGTAGATGCACATGTTTATAGCCAGCAACACTATGAATTTCTGAAACACAACCACCACTATCTATCACTATTTCCACCATTATTGCAAATTCACTACTTTGAAGTAAAGCAATCTTAATCAAATTATGGTTACCTGGAATCCTCCAAATTGTTTCACATGGCCTGTCATGCCCAGCATGGATAGTCAGTGTAAACTCTCACCTTGCATATTTCCAATACATATTATTTTATTTACTTATTAAAGATGTGAATCCACATTTGCCTCTTAGGAAGTCTCCACACTCAACTGTTATAGCGCTATTATCTCACTTTCAACATCCTATGGAATCCTGGGGTTTGCAGTTTCAGGAGAGGCTGGCCGGCTGGCCCCTCCCAAAACTGCAAACCTCAGGATTCCATAGGATGTTGAAAGTGGGATAATAGCGCTACAATAGTCGAGTGCGGAAATGGCCTCAGATTCATGGGACAATGTACAATAAATATTCTTAATACTTCTCAAAAAATAAAAGCCCCCCACAAGGTTAAAAACAAAACAAAAACTCTGTAGAAGAAAACTAAGTGCAGCATTAAAAGGAAAGAGTAACAGAAAAGTGCCAGAGGTCTGCTGGAACAGACCTGCCTTTACTGATTATCTAAAAACAAAGAAAGGAGAATCCAATCTCAGTTACCTTGAGAGGGTGTTCTATATTCACAGTGTTAATGTTAAAAAGTCCCTTGTGTATTCATCGATCTAACCTTTTTAGGTGTTGGGATATACGACAGGGGCCCTTTCACACTACACAGACACCCTTTCACACTACACAGTTATAGCGCTATGATCCCACTTTAACTGTTGTGGCTACATCCTGTGGAATTCTGGGTTTCATAGCTTGGTGAGCCACTAGAGCTTTCTGGCTGAGAATTCTAAATATGCATCCCAGGATTTGCCGTTTAGGAATGTTGCTGTCACACTTAGAGTGGTCTCAAAATGCTTGTTTTGAAAGAGCCCACTAGATGACATATCCAAAGGTGAAGCCAGGCACCAAGACTATTCCCCTCATGCCACTGTTTTTCATTGTGTGTTTTCCTCTCTATATATGTGCATTGTATGCAGGGTCTCTCTTTCTTTTTGTGCTTGCCTTATGTCTGTTTCCTCTTACTTATTCACTGACTCCCTTTCTCTGTGTTTCCCTCTTTGTGTTTCTTGCTTTCACAGATATATCTAGTATAAACAGTGCCTAGGGCAAGTGTGGAAGTTGTGCCCGTACCTCCAGGGCTGCTTCCTCCCTCCTCTTCCTCTGCTCCTCTGGCACTGCATTGGTGTCTGGGACACATACCCTACTTGCCCCACCTTAGATATGCCTCTGCTTGCTCTGTGTGTTCTTTCTGTATGCATATGAGCATGGTCTCTTTTTTTGTGAAAAATCAGAAAGACTGAAGGAGGGAGGACCACTCTTAACATTTTGTGAGTGGCCACAACTCCAGAAAAGCTTGCATGCCCATACTCACTGGTAGTTAGGTTGCTTGTTACTCTCTAGGAGTTTAAGCAACACATGTTTATGGATAGTTCCTGTTTGTTCATACTCACTCTTCCTGCATAATGTGGGCATTCTCTTGTTCTCTGGGGTTTCATGTCCACTCCTTTTCCTCCTCACTGTCCCAAATGAAGCATGTGCTTTCCAACTTCCTGATACAGTATAGTACTTTTTTTTTCTCTTTTCCTTACTTTTCTTCAAGAAGATGAACCTGTGTTTATTATGCACAAAGTAGTCATGAGTAAACTACTTTTATATGCCTTATGGAGAAGACTATGTTTGATTTCTTTCTCTGCTGGTTACTGTGTGAGGGGGATGATGGGCTGCTTACTACTTCTAACTTCTGCTTTGTGAATTAATTACTCTGCTAGAGAGATTCACTACAAATCTCTCACATTTCCCAATAGATTTGTGACTCGCTTGCCTTCCACCCACACACCATTTTGTAGTTACGTCCACTTTTTTTCAACATCCACTTTTAAAGTGTCAGATTTGCTCACAATTCAAAGCAGATGAAGAACTTCTATCAAAAGCTTAAAATGATATAGGAAGTAACTACTGGCAAGGCAATCCTTCTCTTAGAAGACACTAAAATATCATGAGGCAGTGACTAAACTTTTGAATTCTGCAGAACTTTTAATCTAGCTGAGTGTAAAGAAACACTGTTGGCGGACAGGAGAGAAGAAAGCCTGCATATGCTTGGGGCATTTTGTAAAAGGCTTACCATGGAATGCAGGAGGTATTAGGCACATCCTTCGATAGCATAGGTTTCCTTAGGAAACAGAGAATTCATTAATTTAAAGAATCTTACCAAGTGCAAAACTGATATTGGGTTACAGAGAGGGGTACAAAAAAAATGAAGCCTTTTTTTTTTTTTTTTTTGCTATTTTCCTTTCTAAAAACAGTAGAAAAAAAATCTCAGCATTATGTGGAATTGAGAAGTTATTTGTAAGATAGAGATCTGGAATAAAGAGCAACATGGCAGTCTTTTTGTTAGCAGTGCTGCAGATGAACTTTAGACAATGGATAAAATTGGTAGAAGTCAAATTGGAAAGTACTACTTAGTACTACTTAGCCACCACGCTAAGTCTGCTTTTGGACCTGAATAGGTAGGATTTTTACTGTCATAAACCTGTCTTCCAGGCAGAACACCCAATATCACTAAGAAATTCCTTTGCAGGGTTTCAGGTTGACTAGCTTTTCTTGCAAGTTACATTTCAGGTCAGCCTTAGGGTCACTGTAAGTTGGGCTCTTTTCGCAGCGTCGGCGCTTGCGCAATGGAGGAGGGTGGCTCGCACAACAACCGTTTCCCAAAACGCCGCCGCTTCCCCCCGCCTCCTTACTGCACCTGGCTTCTTTTTCCGTGACGGGTGCTCTTCAGCCACGCCCCCAGCTTCCGCAGCGCTCCCTGGGAGCTGTAGGCGGCGCTGGGGGCAGAAGCGGGGAGGAAGCGTGACAGGCTCACCTGCGACAGCGCTCCGCACTCCGGTAAGTGCGAGGTGCCGCTGGGAGCCTTGCGCGAGCGCTGTTTATTTTCGGTTCAAGCTGAAAATAAAAAAAATATGCGCTCGCGCAGCTTCAGCCCCATGAGTGCCGTGGAAGTGGGAGTGCGTCGTGCATGTTGCAAAACAGGAGTCGAGAAACTCCTGCTGATAAAAAGAAATAAAAAAACTCCTGCTTGCTTTAGACTTCATGCCTGCTTCACGTAGCAAGTAACAAAACACTGCTGAGGTCATACTAGCAGATTGACTACGTTTATTAGTAAAAAAAGAATTTCAAAACAGCTTAAGTTACAGAAGCAAAATCTATTCTGCCGAACATCATGGCAGATCAGCAACAGAGTGCAAAGAGAAAAGAACAGAGAGACTTTTACACAAGGCATGGGGTTTATATGATATGCAGTAAACATGCTTTAGGCACCTTCACCTCACGACAACAAGCGTGAATAACAAGTTCATAGCCATAACATGTCATGTAGCAAAAACACATATGATGGCGCAGCTGTGTGCCAGTTCCGGACAAGCTGATAACGCTGAGGAAAAGTTTCCCATGGAACTGGCTAGCCATAACAACAAGTTTGTAACAGTTTGCGTTCTCACACACACACACACAAGAGCTGTGAGAAATTTGTGGAGCAAGGAGTCCATTATGCATCCACATAATGCAACAGTGCAGAGTGACGCTCCCACTCCCGCGAGGCTCAGGGGGCTCTCGCGCGACAGAAAGCCCATGCAAAAAGGGCATTGGAAAGGACCTGAAGGCACACAACAACAAAAACACCTCAGCCTCATATCACAATATCCATAAGACTGTCCCCTTGCATGTGAAATTGCTTTCATCCTCTAATGCCTCTAAAAATGCACAGAATAACATGCAGAGACTGTGTAGCTTTAAATTTAGAAACCAAGTGGCTGTTCCAGTTACCATTTTACAGAGAATGTTACTGCCATGGGAGCTGAAATTATACCTTTGGTCAATAATCAAATTTGCATAGGACCATTTATGTGAAACTGATCTCTTCCCTCACAAACACAAAAAGAACCAAACAGAGGAAAACCAACCACAACTTTGGTTTTGGAGTAGGTTATCGAGGGTTACTTATGTTAAATTTTCCCAAAGGCTTTTGGCAACCAATCCAGATGACAGCAATACTATCTCATCAGTATATCAGAAAGATTAATTTGGTAGGATGACACAGGGAAACAGATTTTGCTACAAACTGATAGATTTTGCTACAAACTGCTACAAACTAGGCCACCACTATATAAAACTAAAAAAGGAAGGGTAGTAACAGCCTTTCTTCAACCCCTCTTATAAACCTTGCCTAGAGGTCAGCTTCAAAATTCTCCTCATGATATCTTCATCAAGTTTCACATTCAAAATAAATGACCACCTATCAATGTTCATTTGTCATAATTTTAAACAGAGTTTGGGTGATTGTACTGAATGCACTGATAAGAGCCTCAAAGACTGCATAAAGCTAGTAATTTGTGGAGTTGTGTTTATGCTTATTAATGCGGCAACAAAAGCCTTTAAGACAAAGCAGTGATCAGTAATGCCTCTACATTCTTAAAGCCAGCTTGCTGTTCTGTAACATTTTTGTTCAATTTATATCCTGCCTGTATGCCCAAACTGGGACTTAAGACAGCTCAGAAAATTAGAATGCAGACGAGATGTGAAATATATCATGTTAAAACACAAAATAAAGGTACTATAAAATACAGTTGAAGTAAAAACAATGTTAAGGCATTTCAGTTAAAAAAGCAGAACACTCCTCCTTTTAAAAATTTATTTATTTAATTAGTCAATGAAAGGACAGCAGGGAGGGGCAGCCTAGCCTCTGGTGGAAAATTGTTCCACAGCTTGTGAGCAGCCACTAAGAATCATGCTACTATTAACTAAAAGACTTTCTGCTCTACACTGTTATGGCACTATTATTCCACTTTCAACATCCTGTAGAATTCTGGGGTTTGTAGTTTATTGAGGCCAAAAAGCTTTCTGGCTGAGAATTCTAAATACCCCTCCCTAAACTGCAAATTCCAGGATTCCATAGGATGTTGAAAGTGGAAGAATAGCACTATAATAGTGTTGCGAGTTAGAGTTTCCCAGGGTGTTAGTAAAGAAAGTAAAGAAGAAAGTAAAGAAGAAAGTAAAGCCATTAGGAATTAGTCTTCTTTTAGCGGAGCTGCAGAAAAAGCATGTCCCAATCTCTGTGTGGTTTCCCTGAACTGGAGACTGACTTGGAAACAGTGGCAGAGCTTGGAGTGTGTGGAGGGGGGAAGCGGGAGAGGGCAGAGCTATGACATGAGGGGTGTGGCCACTGTGCGTGGGGACATGGCTACGGTGTGTGTGGGCATGGCCAGGGTACGTGGGGGCATGGCTATAGGCCAGGACTCCCAAAAATATTGCTGGCCAGGGTGAATCGCTCCCCTGCCCCCACATCCCTATGCGACTGCTTGGAAAGCAAAACAAGGCAGGCAGTTTCAGGTCCCAAACTTAGAGGATTTACTAATAAACTTTCCAATTACATATGCATTGGAGAAACTAGATTCTAACTAACAAATGAATTATAGAAGATAGTAGCTTCATTCTTAACTCACCAACTTCTTGATGGAGAGGCTAGCATAGCAGAGAGAAGGTGCTGGAAGCAAGATTGCAAAGGGAAAAAAGAGAGAGACATGGTCCTCTATGTAAGGCCAGTGACAGACTCCAGGGTATATCCTGGGTCACATAGTCTGAATACCATAGCCAATCAATTTAAATAACACAGGGCAACAGTTGAGACTTCTTTAGGTTGAAAGGCCAGACAGCTTTTTACACGCAAAGGAAAATTAACCCTAAGCTCCATTTGTCCTAGAACAAGGGGCAGGGGGAAGAGTGCTAGAATTTTCTAACAATGCAATGTGGAAAGCCCCCCAATCTTTATATTTCTTCAATAAGAGTTGGAAATAGAATTTGGACACAATGAAAAGGAGACTAATTAGGCAGTAATTGCTTAGACCCTAGGATTTCCTCTCTTGCAGAAATGATGTGAATAGCACTAATTTCCTGCTAAGGGCTTCTGGAACTGGTAGTTGTAATCCCAACTAAAGGATAAGGGAAACTCCATTAGCCCTGGACAGCACCCTATCCTGAGTCCAGGAGGCTCTTGGGATGGAGGAGTAGGAAAGTAGTGGTGAGATGGGATCAGGAGAGGCAGGCTGTGAGCAGGGCTTGCCTTTTGCCTGCTTGAATGCTACAACATCCTGAATAAAAATGTTTCTCTTTCTTTTGCTTGTCAGAATTCCCCATTGTGTCATCCTCCTTTAGACTTGTCTTTCTTACTGTGGTTTAAGGCTTGTTAGCAAGGACTAATAAGAGTTTAGATTTCGCTGATAGGAGCTAATAGTTTTGATAGTTTAAAGTTTCTTCCTCTTTTGATAAGAAAATAAGGCCTTTGCAATAAGTAGGGTTGTCAGGTCTCAGGGCCGGAGCTGCCTTCTCCAGCCCTCAGGGCGAGGCAGAAGAATCTCACAGTAAGAGTGCTACCTTGAAAAATGTGTCTGTATGCATTTTCCTTCTTTGTTACATTTTGTGTTTTTTATTTAAGTGGCAGACTCTGTGCAACAATGGATGATGCTTAATGCATTATGCTAAATGACATCACCTGGGGCGGGCCTGTGTGATATCACCCTTGTCACTTCATTGGGACTTTCCTCCATGACATGACAAATGGTTATTCCCATCTCAAGACTTGGCCATAAAATCTCAGGGACTGAGGTAATTTTGACATGTCAGTCCCATAGAGGGTCGTGAGTCCTACTTTACAGTGGTCTGACCTTGAAAGTATCCACCAAGTGGGCAAATGCACAGGCTACCTTATCACAGCCTTCATGTTAAGATGATAAGTATGACAATTAAAATATTATAAGAATTATTTCCAAATGTGCATTGTGCGTCTAAGCACACATATGCAGATTTAATCAAATCTATATCCTCCGTCATCCTCTTGGATGGTAATGCAATTCTTCTGTCTTGGCAGTGCAGATGCAATTAATCCAGTGCTATCATTCAAAATAATTAACAATTGGTTCCTGTCCAAGCTGCCCCCCGGCTCTGAAGGATCCAGTTCTTCTCTCCCTCTGTCCCTCTTGCTCCGTCCTCCTCACCCATCCTCCTCATCCCACTTCTCTAACTCGTTCCCCTATTTGCTACTCTTGGCTCTCCTTTTAACCTCCCTTGACTCTGCATCTTTTAACAATTTTAACAGTTCAAGTGAACTGGTGCAAACTGGCTGAAAGATGCCACTGAATGACCTTAATTTATACATACACACAAATAGGTCTGCAACTGCAAGGAAAGTAACTTAGAAGTGGTTGGATCTTCGTGCACCATGCTTCCTCCATAAAGATGATAGTCCCATAATATAGTAATAGTGAATGTTTTCCTTGTTGTTTGTGTGTTGTTGTTCCAGCTGTTTTTGTGTGTCTTCAACTTTTTTTCGTGACTCATGGCTGTCCTACAACCAAGCCATCATGGAGGTTCCTAAGCAAAATTTATTCAGAAGGGGTTTACCATTGTCTTCCTTTGAGCTTAAGAGGGTGTGATCTGCTCAAGATCACCTAGTGGGTTTCCATGGCCCAAACAGGGATTCAAAACTTGGTCTCTCAGAAGTCTAGTCCAACATTCAAGCCACTACACCACCCTGGCTCTCCCTAAATAACCCTTATTTCAGCATCTAGCAAATGGAACATTTTAGTACCACAGAGTCACAATTTTGCCGTAAAATTCAAACAGAACTAGACCTACAAGGAAAGGATTTTACAACATTATTTCAGAGCCTTAAGACTTTGAAATAATGTTGCTAAGTTTCAGCTACCACAAATTTGTCCCAACAAAATAGGATGGGAGACAATTTTTTCAACAGTATTGTGTAGTAGTTTGAGAGTTGGACAAAGACTTCTAGAGACCATCAAATCTGCACTCAGTCATAGAAACACACTGAGTGAACCTAGGAAGTCACACTCTATCTACTTTAGAGGGGGCTAACCCCCTCTGAACAAATCTTTCCAAGAAAACTCCATAAGTTGGAAGCAACATGAAGGTACACAATAATAACAACTGTTTTTCAACAGCTTAGAATTGGCATAAGAGCTGCTAACCAGTATATTTTGGCACTGTTCGACAGGATAAAACACCCTTCCCTACAGTTATTTCTGCGGAAGGGCAGCAGTAAGAAAATTAGCCGACAGTGCACTGCCTGTTGGATTTTGCTTGCAAGGACCACTGCAGCATCCAAGTGTTATATTCTCATTGTCAGTAGAACAGTTGGCACAAGGAATTCCCCTTCATTAGGGCGTAGTGCTCTCAGCAGAGAATATTTTGTGAATGGCTGAGAAAACTACCCCACAATATCATTAATGCTAGATCTTCCTACAAATTGTGGGGAGGGGGAGCTGTTTCCATGCAGGATTTATATCAATGCAATAAGGATTGGGTTTTGTTCTTAAGGATCCCTCAGTAAGTTTGGGAGACACTTTCAATTTACTTTCACTGGTTCAATATATTTCATTTGAAGTGCAGGTAAACTAAACAGGCACAATATTTAAAAAGGTTTAATGTGGCTACTTTAGAGTTAATTAGGGGACATTCTTCCCTCCTCACTGCAGTAAACCTTCTCCATGCTGTCTGCCCCAGCTCCAATTAGAGCTGTTATTTTCACCCACTGAACTAAAATGGGCTTCTTGTGTGGTTTGACTTGTTGGCCTTTTTAAGTATCACAGTTAAGGTGAGTCAAGAATGCAACTGCCTTCAGAATTGCCAGAAGTGTTCTCACCTTGAAAGAAGGCAATTCTGGACACAAATGATAGCTGCAATCAATGTCTGAAGACTGCCTCATGAAAGAAATGTATTAGTGGGACAGCTAGTATAAAAGACTCAAATTGCAAAAGTATTCTCTGTTTTGTGCAGTGGTGACAACCCACATCTGGCTGTTGGTGAAAGAACAAATTTGTCTCAGCAGCATTATTTGCTTGCTATTTTGGGAAGTTATAAATTTAGTACTTTCTCAATCTTTTTACCGCTTCTCCCATTATCTCTCAAAAGTCAACAGCATTTAAGTATGAATTTTATTCTTGAGGCCTCCCAAAACTTTAAGTTTTCTTTTCTTTGACAGCTAGACATGGTCAGAGCCATAGACTATCTTCATTGGGTGGTTTCTTGCCTCAATGGTGAGTTGATTATTTGTGTCCTTGGGGGTCAGGCTGCTGTGCACCAAAGAACCACCATCACACATAGGATTTTGGAAAAATAAAGGCCATAACTTTATTTGGTTACAGCTGTTCCAGGGTTGGTGCGTGCATGGGTCTAGATCCAGGCATTGACCAACTTGCCTGTTGACCAATGAGCCAAACTGCCAGAACCCACATAGCAACAGGCGGAGCAAACACCAGTCACCCCGGAGTACAGAGGATGTGTGCACCTCCTGTGCTGTGCATGCCCATTATCATCCCTGTACCCGTTGTATCCCAACAGCGTGACACCATAGTTTAATCTGCCCAAAGTCACCGGTAACAGGATCCCGGATCCAGGACCCATGCCAACCACCCAACAGTTGTGACAAATAGATATCGTAAGCACCCACAATCCATGAAATAAAGGGAGGGTGGGATGATTCTCCAAATGGAGTGAGTGTCTGACTGTAAAGAACCTGTTTATATACTCTTTTCCCAGACCAGAGGGAGAACTTCCAGCCAGTTCTGGCCTGGGAAAGGAGTAGCCTAGGTTTAGACTCATTAGCTGCCAGAGAAAGCAGCCTCTCCTGAGGCTACATGTGGCATGTGGCCTTCTCAGAAGCTGGAAGTAGCTTCTGGCAGGATGAGGGAGACCACACAGCCAGCAGCCATCCTGATTCACAAAATTGCTGCCTGGTAAGTCAGGTAGCTATATTTTTGTTCACTATTAGTTATGTACAGTTGTGAAGGCTGGACATTGAAGAAAGCTGATGGGAAGAAAATCAACTCATTTGAAACGTGACTCCGGAGGTGTTCTGTGGATACTGTGGACTGTTGAAAAGAGAAATAAATAGTTCCTGGAGCAAATAAAACCTGAACTTTCCCTAGAAGCCAAGAAGACTAAACTGAGACTGTTGTACTTTGTAGATCCATGCTGTTGAGAAGACATGACTCACTAGAAAGACAATAATGCTTGACAATGTAGAAGGCAATAAGAAAAGAGGAAGACTACGTTACAGATGGATAGAGTCAATGAAGTAAGCCACAGTCCTGAGTCTGCAAGACCTAAGCAGGGCTCTTGATAATATGGTGACTTGGAGGTGTCTCTCATTTATAGGGTTGCCATAGGTTGAAGTTGACTTGGTGGCAGTTAACAACAACAGTCAGTTAAAAAAAACAAAAGCAAAATCAGATTTTCCCAGGTGAAACTTTGATAGGTCTTGAGAACAGGATACACCTGAAAACCAAATAGAGTCATGGTTGTAACTCTTTCTTATGATCTGGGGCAGAAAGAGAGAAGAATGGTCTTTTTGTTGGTAATTAGAAAAAGGGGAAAAAGTTATTTTTTTTTCCTTTTCTTGGATGGAGTAGTTTGTGTATGTATTGTGAGGTAGTGGATTTGAAGCATATTGGGTTTACTTGAAGGACTCATATGCCAGTTTGAAATGACTTGTCATGAGGCAATCACATCTCTTTTCAGAAATGGCTAATGTTGAAATAAGGGATTAAGGAAATTTACCAATAATTCACAAACTTCCTCAAATTCACTTAATTGCCAATTTTATCACAATCATATTGCATTTATTTTCTGAGTTTTCCTTCATCCTTGCTAAATCATTTATTGCTATCCTTCTGCCAGTTTCTCTATAAGAATGGCTGTAAAATTTACCTGGCAACTACAATCCAAAGTCTATTAAATTATAATTTACTTTTTATTGAGTTTTAAAAATGTCTATAATAACAGTAAAAGCAGTGTGTGCACTGGGCCCTTGCTTTGGGACCTAATATCATAATTTGGATCTGGACCCAATTGAGTCAGGACTGACATGGGCCCAATACAATCCAGTCTGGATTCTGAATCTCAGTCCAGGTTTAGGATTGTGAGTTCTCTTTCATTTACTTGTATTATGAAACAAAAAAGGGATATACTGTTTAATTTTCCTGACATACAATTGCATCAAATTGAGGAGATGGTAGTCCCTAATTGGGGATTCATTCATTCAGTTTCCAGACAAATAAATATGGATAAATCTAGAGTTTTTGTGCTAGGCTTCCACAAATTTTGTTGTTTCTCAACAAACCACAATTTTTAAAAGCTGTTGATTGCACACAGTTGTAAAAAAATGTGCTGCATTTGTCTTGACACTTTCTCTACTAGGGCATCAATCGCCTACATCTCTTAGAGCAGGGCTTTCCAAACAGTGTGCCGTGACATGTTAGTGTGTCACCTGAAGTGTGCAGGTGTGTCGCCTACAATCTTGGGAATGTATGTTATTATTTATAAATCATATATTTTTAAAAATATATGAAAGGCTTTCATGAGATATGTTGTGTCCTCATACATTTCGTTATTACAATTTATGTATATGTCCATATCTCTTATATGGGATTAGTTTAACATCCCGTTTGCTAGTAAAATTGTATTATTGTGTCACGAAATGATGCATGTCTAAAAAGTGTGTCACCAACGTGAATGGAAAGTTCTGTCTTAGAGTTTAGCAGCAGTCCAAATAGTGGGATTCCCCCCAACCAACCAAGCAAACAAAGAAACAAATAAAAAAACCCCGAAACAACAGCAACAAGAAAACTAGCTTTCCTGTAAGTATTTGGTGATCTGGGCTGGTATTAGAAACTTTCTACTAAAAGATCCATTGTTATCTCACTCCACATCTTCTCTAGTTGCCTACCTAACCATATTAAGCTGCTGCTGCCTGGCTCCTGGGACTTTTATGCCTCTGTCTTCAGTAAGATCCTTGTTGTTACCCTTTCAAATGCTTGAGCAGTCTACTGGTACACTAGTTTCCTGATAAATTATGCTGTTGATTGGTTGCCTACCATGAAGGCAGCTAGCATTCCTGGGAACCACTCTCACCTCAAACTGATCTGAGATGATGCTCTACCTTCTATGTGATGATTCAGACTGCCTGGTTTTCATGTAACACCTAAGAAAAACAACTAAGGGCAATTAAAGTAGGTGAGGGCAAATAAGTGTTGCTACATAAGTTCATAAACATGCAAATTAACAACTAGCAAGAAGGGAAGCAAAAGATTAATCAAGGCTAGACAAAAGAAAGTTAGCAATAAAAGTCAGAGACCAACTCTAACAATAATAAACAACCACTTACCCTTCACCACAGTGCTTTCACAATCTATTGAAAATATACAGTAGCTGAATCTAGCAAAATGAACAAAACGATACTAGAGGAAGTGATTAGCGTTATAACTTTAATGAACTTACACAATCCTTTCCGATAAGCACTGTGATGGAAAGGTGTTGTAGAGATTCTTGCCCCAGACTGTAAATAAAGCTGTCAATAAGCAAAGGCTGGTTCCTCTCCTCCCTTGGTACATCACACCACCTTGGTGGTTTCTATGTATGGTCATGTTGAAAGCATATTGTTTGGCTTATTTTTAAAGTTCAGAGCTCCAGATTGGTCTGAGGTGATTTGAACTGTGCTGCTGTACTCCGGAATTGAATCAGTCTCATTTGATCTAGAGTTAGCCCAAATTGACTATATCATTATTCAGGATTTAGCCAAATTGTTTGCATAGCCTTAAATAAGAAAAATCTGTCATACTCATCCCAGCTATTTCCTCTTAACCAAAAAGTGCAGAGGGGACCAAAGTAAATTTGATATATCAGCATTTGTGTGAACTCCCCCTCCCCCATAGTTTCACCACTGCTAGCAACAACGACAAGTGGGAAGAGGAAGACAAAGAAGAGACTGCATCCTAAGTCAGATTTCAAATGAATCTAGAAATTCAGATCATATGTTCAAATATTAATAGCTCTCTATCAGTTCAAATAATTTTCTCCTTAGCTGTGAGATCCAGCAGCAATTCTCACCATGAGTGAGCAGGAGACAAGGCTATGACTTCCAAAGATGGCAGGATAATGAGTCTGGCCACTTTCTGCAGCCCCAAGACTGCATTGTCTTTGACTTATTTCAGAGAACCTACTCCAAGCGCAAATAGCCCAATACCAAATACAGAGTTGAAAACATCAATGATGAATCTAATATAAAGTTCATTTACCAAAACAGTTCAATTGCTGATATCCATATCATGTTCCACTATCTGCAGTGCATCTCCAGCAGTCTGAGATCTCCAGTCAATAAAATCTATCTTGGTCTAGTAATCCCTTAGAATAATTTTATGCAGCAGGGGAGGAGGAGCCACGGAGATGGTATAAGAGGCTGGAACTGTATCTCCTACAAGCCAACGACAAAAAGAGTTAAATTAATCCCACCAGAATGGAAAGAAGACAGTGAGTAATTATAAATATTTACAGTCAAAAGACTGGGGTATGAATCAGAGTGGTTCAATTGGAGTTTAAACCGAGAGAAAGATAAATAGATTTTAGTTTCAATTTGTGATGGTCTGCTATCAGACAAAGCTGGCTGATTTCCCAAAGTCTTGGAACATTAAAGTAAAACTTTAAATTGTGAATTCATTCACTGGAAGGCTTTGGGAAGGAATAAAAACTGACTAATTGAAGTTTAATTGAAGTTTGGATTTGGAAAAAAGAGAATAGGCTGTATTCTTAATTTGGCAGCTGGCTTGCGGCTTGGCAAGTTGGCGGATGTCTAAAACATAGAAGGTTCATAAAATGAAACCTAAACAGCCTATTGTAGTTTGGGAGAGACAAAACCCCCAAAAACCAACAGATAAAATCTACTCAAAACTAAAACAAACTACGTCAAATCATAGTTTCATGTCTAATAATAAAAAAGAAGAACCCATCAAAGCATTAGAAATGGATGAGAGACCTAAAATTTCAAGCAAACAGTCAGAAGAGAGAGAGAAAGAGTCAAACAGGAAATGGAGATATGAAACAGTGGTTTCTACAGGCTTTGAGTCAAAATAATGAAGTTCTTACAACTATAATAACCAGTAAAACAATGCATGAGATGAATGAATCCATTCAGGAGATAACAAAAGAAATTTAAAAAGTGGATAAGAAAGTTGATACCCTGCAAGAAAAGCAAAATTCCCAAGAAAAGGCAATACTGGAACTTACAGCTAGATTGGATCAGCAGGAATGGCGAATCATCGGTCTACAAGACAGGAACCGCAGAAACAACATTCACGTTCATGTTTTTCCAGAGATTTCGAATGAAACTGAAAGAAGTCTGAAGGAAGAAGTCCTGAAATGGCTGCAAAGTATTGTCCCTCAGAATACTTGGGATGAACAGGATGTGCAGCATATTCATAGAGCGACAATAATAAAGAGAAGCCTCAGTATCAGAGATGTAATTATGAGAATATCAAGCTTTAATAAAAAGGACATTTTGATGAAAGCAATTAGAAAATTTTCAGGACCACTAAAATATGGTGATACTGCTGTTGAAATCTTTAATGATCTTTGCTGGGAGACAATTGATTGGAGAAGAGGAATCAAACCCTGTACTGCAGTTTTGCAAATTGCTGGAGTAAAGTACAGTCGGGGGTACCCTATTTTTTTGAAATTCTAGAGGGCAGGCAAACAATCCAGGATATATTCTCTCCAGCAGGGAATAGAGCTTCTGAAAGATCTGAAAAAAAGGACAAAGCGAGTGTAGCTGAAAGATCTATGCAGATAGGCATGGCTGGAGGATCTAAGGAGATATAGAGAAGATGAAAGAACAATAATATTGATAATGTTACCACAGTTATGATATATCCGGTGAGAGCACTAGATATCTCTTGATATCAAACTTATTTGGCCTCTATATGACCTTTCTTTGCCACCCGACTCCTCGTGTTTGCAAGGGCCACCGGACAAGCACGTAATAGGCGCAGCCGTTAATGGTTGTACATTCCAAACCTCAGGCAGGCAGGCAACTTAATGCCTCTCCGATGCTTTAGGGACCACTCCTTCTTGCAAACCAGCCTTGCTCAGCGCGACTTTACAAAGACGCCCGGCCAAGTGCTGAGCCATTCCTTTATGTTGAGCCATTTGCATACTGGCCACACTATTGTCATCAAGCGCTAAGCCCATCATGTAAAACCTGACCTTTTCCAACACCTTTGTCCAGCTACAAATTTCCTTTGTTCTCACCGAGCATGGCATGGCCTGTAGGTAAAATCCACCCTATAAAAACCTCCCAATTGTGAGCCTTCCTCCGAACACTCAGGACTACTTTGGACTTCCATCCCGCCTTGCTGTTGGTTTGTCCAGTGAGCTCCCCTCAGCGAACCGTGCTGAGCTTTCCTCCCCTCGACCTCCTCTTCTCTGCAGGACTACGAGACCAGGTGTCGTATTACCCATTCCCCCTAAACTCTTCATTTCTATTTCTCAGTTAGTTGGTGTATGTCGTGTCTTTCGTGTTGTTTATCCATAATAAAATATTATTTGTTGCTTTAAATTGTCTAACCGCTCTCTGACCTGACACTGTATACATAGGGTTAAAAGATTCTAGGTAAAAGTTACCCTGCCTCTCGTTAGCTTAAGAGAGTACTTGAGTCTAATTTCCCCCAGCTTGTGTCTTTGTTTGGTAGTTTGGGCGCCCCTCACATACAGGGTAACAATAAGAAATGTGTGTATGTAGGTGTATACATATATATGTGTGTGTGTGTACACACATACATAATAGGAAAAATAATAACAAAAATAATGGGGGAAAAAGTTATTAGAAGGGATATGTATAATAAATAAGTGGGAGGAGGAATCTGCTTCTGTGTCGGAGAACATAGCTATCTCTTGTCCCTCCCACCCCCCACCCCTGGAGGGCTTGTTAAAGCCATGAGAGAAGTTTGGGTATCGATACCTTGGGGAAGGAAGGGGGAAAGCTGTTTATGTGGACATGGGGAGGGGGAGGGAGGAGAAGGGAGGGGGGATTGGGAGCACTACACAAAAGAGCCAATTAAGATTTAGGGAAGGACTTTCGAAATATGTAATATGGCTAATAAGTTGAAGATAACAACATTGAATGTTAAAGATTTGGGGTCTGTGATAAAAAGGAAACAGATAGAGTCATTGTTGAAAAAAGATAAAGCAGATATAATTTTTTTTGCAAGAAACACATGAAACATGAGAATGAACAAATGAACATAAACTGAACAGGGCTGCTACTTATGAAAAAGCATATGGTACCTCCAAGGCAAGAGGAATAGCTTCTATAATATCTAGAAGATGTAATTTTAAGGTATTAAGAGTTAAAAAAGATGAAAAAGGTAGATTTATAATTATACAAGGGGAAATGGAGGAAGAAATATATGTATTTGTTAGTGTATATGCTCCAAATGAGAAACAAAAAGAATTTTACAATGAAATATTTAAGGAGTTGGAGGATATACAGGGAGACCTCATAATTATGGCAGAAAATTTCAATATGGTTATGGATGAGTGGAAAGATAAATATGATCTGACAATAAGAGATAGATTGAATAATATTACAGCTCTGAATAAAGTGATGAACAGACATAGGTTAAAAGATGTTTGGAGGCTGATAAAAGGAGATGAAGAGAAGTACACTTATTACTTATCTGTTCATAAAAACTATTCTAGGATAGATTTCATTTTTGTTTCAAAGAGTATAGTCTTGAGGTTATTAAATATAGAGATGGGAGTGATAAAAGTCAGAAACCATGCCTTGGTAAATATGGACATGGCAATTAAGAAGGATTCTAAAGAAGTGAAAAGATGGAGGCTAGATACTAGAATACTTAATTATAAGGATATAGTGAGTGAGAGTGAGAAGGAAAGACAAGGGATCTGGGATATTAATAATAGGCAGGTTTCTCAAGCAGTGTTATGGGACACAATGAAAGCAGTTGCAAGAGGGCTCTGTATTAAGGAATCATATAATTTAAAAAAATGACAAGGAGAGAAGAAATTACAATTAGAAATAGAAAAAAATTAGAGAATAAATATATAACGGATAGAAGTAAAAAAAATTATATAGAACTACAAGCAAAAAGGAATGAATTGGAGAAAATAGAAATTGATGAGGTTCAGAGGAATTTGATATATTTGAGGAGGGATTTTTTTGAGTACAGTAATAAGAATTCAAAAATCCTGGCCAGATCCGCACAGTCTAAAAGGTAAGAAATACGATTGGTGTAATTAAAGATAAAACAGGCGAGTTATGTAGGATAATGAAAGAAAAATATTTGAAGAATTTTATCAAGAATTATACTCAGCAGGGAAAATATCAGTGAAGAATATTGAGGAATATATTGAAAAAAATTGGAAAATAAAAATAACTGAGAATAAGGGATTGATGGAACAATTGGTTTTGGAAAACAAAATAGAAGTCATAGATAATTTAAATGGAGAGAAATCACTGGGAATGGATGGGTTGGGACCAGAATATTATAAAACATTTACAAAGAAATTAATACCTAAGTTGAAAGTGTTATATAATGAAATAATAAATGGAGATAGGATCCCACCATCATGGGAACAATCTTTCATAATATTGATTCCAAAACCAGATAAAGATTTGACGGATCCAGGGTCATATAGACCTATACCATCAATAAATCAAGATGCTAAGATATTGACAGCAGTAATGGCAAAAAGGATGAATAAGTTTATTTATAAATATTTGCAAAAAGTTCAATGAAGATAACAAAAAAAATGGGAAAAATGGGGAAAAGATAGATGTCAAATTTAATTGGTAGGGTATTAAATAAAATAAATATAATGGAGAGGAATCAACAAAAAGCAGGGATAATGGCATTGGATATATACAAGGCCTTTGACTGTGTGGAATGGCCAGCATTAAAAATAACTTTAAAAATATTGGGATTGGGTGAAAAATTCAGAGGATTGATAAATCAGGTATGTTCACATAATATAGCTGTGGTAATGGTGAATGATGGATTAACAAAACAAATTCAAATAGCTAGAAGTGCAGGACAAGGTTGACCCTTATCTCCGATTTTGTTTGCAGTTGTTATAGAAATTTTGGGAAATGTTATTAGAAATGATGAAAATTTAGAAGGAATTGGGACCAAGGAAAAGAATAAAGTGAGTTTATTTGCTGATGATATCTTGTCGACAATCCAAGATCAGATAAAGAAAATAGATAGAGTAAATGAACATTTAAAAGAATTTGGGGAAATGACAGGGTTATAAATAAACTGGGCAGAATGGGAGCTAATGTTGTTAACTATACTAAGACAGAAGAGCAAGACTTTTTAAAGGAAAGAAAAATAGATATTAAAATAAAAGAAATAATTACATATTTAGGAATAAACATTACAAAAAATTTACAAAGATTAGAGGAAAAAATTATAATAAATTAAGACAAGAAGTGGAATGGAAATTAGAGGAATATAAAAATATTAAGTTATCATGGTTTGGAAGAATTGCATTAGTAAAAATGAAAATATTACCTAAGATTAATTTTTTATTTAGGATGTTCCCAATAAAAGTATCAGAAATAGAACTGAAAAACTGGCAGTTAATATTGAACAATTTTTGTAATGGGGATACGAAAGTGAGGATTAATACGAAATTTTGGTACAGATCCCAAAAAGGAGGTGGATTGGGCTTCCCAAATTTAAAATGGTATTATAATGCAAATCAATTGAGATATATTATAGATGGAGTCTCAGAAAAAGGGGATTTAGAATGGTTAGAGATGGAATATATAAAGAATATATTAGAAATATGGAAGAAAAACAAGGAAAAACTAATGCCGGCTATCTCACCATTAACACTAGTAGTGATGATAGAAAAATTCCCAATAAATTTGAGGGATGAATTAGAGAAGGAATTAAAAAAGCAAGGAATATATAAGTTAAAAGAATGGATGAATATAATGATAAGTAATGATAGAATAAAGGAGAGATTGCAGGGTATTAAGATGTTTAATTCCATTCAGCTGGAGCAGTGGACAAGGAATTGGAAAAGTAATAATAAAGATTTTAGAGAATACACTAGATTTGAACAAATGATTAAGCAAAGAGATGATATTGAAGAAAATGAAATATTGAAGGGTACCACAAGAGAAATATATAAAATATTGTCAAAAGATAAAGATGGATATCTTAGAAAAATATGGGAGGAAGAATTAGCACAAAAAACAGATATTCAAGACTGGGGAAAATTTGGAATCAGCGTTATTTAAAAAATTTATCCGTAAGGATAAAAGAGAATTATAAATTGGTTTGGAGATGGTACCTAACACCAGTAACAAGACAAGAATCATTCAAGGTTATGTTGGAAGGGTTGCTAAGAGATTGGCACATATATCCATATGTAGTGGAATTGTGAAAGGGTACAGAAATTTTGGAAAATAGTGTTTAAAGAGATAAAAGAGATAACAGGAATTGACTTAAAAATATGTTTGAGTATGGCATTTTTATCTATATTTGATAAGATTAATTGTACCCAGACAATGAAGGAGTTAATTACAAATTGATTAACCACAGCAAGGCTAATTATATTAAGAAAATGGAAAACTCAAGAAGACTTTCAAATAAAGGACTGCTATAAAGAAGTGTGGAAAATTGCAATCAATGATAAGTTAACATGTTGAATTAAGGTTAAAAAAGGGATAATCAAAAGGAATGACTTTGTAGCAATATGGAAAATATTTGTGGAAAAGGCTTTAACAAAAGGGGGAAGTGTCACACTTCCACCAGAAGAATTACAATTTTGGAAAGCACAGTAAGCTAAAATATAATTGGCTCTGGGAGTGGGCTCACATTTAGGGTTAGAATTTATGGTTAATAACTGGATCATATATAGAATTAGCAATAGGTTAAATATAGTTGAAAAGAACAGATTTAAGAATGAAATTATTATAGCAATAATGCGTATAAGAAAATGAGATTTAGATATATGAAATAAAAATATATAATCATTATGATACGTAATATGTTGAATAAGTATATGATGATAAAGGATCTGGAGAGAAATAGTAATGTAAACTATTTGTGTCGGGTAGCCCTCCATGTTTAATTGGGAAAAGCATTTATGATGGGATATGTAGTTGAAAGACATAGGTAGTATAAACATGCAGCTGCTTGCTCATAACCTCATATTCCAGGGAACACCGTTATGTAAACAGCACTTGGTTCACACCAGATAGTAATAACAGACTCTGTTCTGCTTCCCAAGGTCAGTTTTAATTGCTTTGCGTGGGAACTAAGGGAAAGCTATAACATACTGTCTCTGAATTTCTTCTTCAGTTCAAATCACTGAAGTTATATACCAGCATCTCACCCCTGAATAAAACTTGCTTTTGCATGTTTACTCTTGTGTGTGTGAAATCAGTTCCTGACAATTTGTGTCGTAATTTTTCTCTTTTTCACATTTATGTTATTCACGTGGTGTTTTTGTTTTTTTCTCTTATATATTGTTCTTTTTTCTTTATAATAATAAAAATTAAAAAAAAAAAAAATAATTTTGTACTTTTTGGGGTATAATCTTAGGTCCATACATAATTTTGAGAATGGTTCTCCAGTGCTGGACATACAGTTGTAGCTCCCGGGTCTTCCAGCTGGTCACAGATATTTTAATAGTGTAGGGAATAATTCTACATGGTTAAATAAACATACAGAAATCAGTATGTGTCAAGTACACATTTAATTAAAATTTAAACAAGTCTGATACTTTTTATTGTTGCAAACCTAGAGTTCAGTCTTCTACATTAACTTAATTAATCACCAAGAGACTATTTCCATTTTGTTTCTTTCTGGCTGCCAATCTCACAAAGATTAGTTGTTAATGACAACAGCATCTGATGATTGGAACCAGTGCCTTAGATGTCTACAGTCAGCCTCCTCCTTCCAATGCAGTCAGGGCAGCAGCCACTTTGAACATAAAAATATATATAGATGTGCACCTACCAGTCTCAATTTTTCTGTGTTTCTCTAAATCCCACCTGAATTCTCTTTTGGTCAGTCACCAGATAGCATATAGCCTCCTTGTTGAAACAGATTCACTAGGTACTGGGTGTTTCTAGGTACAATTCAAAGTGTTGCTTATGGCCTATAAAGCCCTATCCAGTTTAGGTCTAGAGCCTATCTCCCTATACAAACCTGCCAGAGTCTTAAGATCCTCAGCAGAGGGATGTCTTACAGTCCCACCATGCTCACTGACCTGACTGATAAGAACACAGGAGAGAAGCTTCACAGTGGCTTCTTTGCTGCATATGGAATTCCCTTCCATGATAGGCGAGGTTTGCCCCTTCTCTGCTTCTCCATTCATAGACAAATAAAGACCTTTTAGTTTACATAGGCTTTTGATGATAACTGATTGCAAGAAGACTTTTATGGAAGTGTGCGCTATATTTTAACTTTGTTGTTATGTTTTTAAATGCTTTCTTTTTTTTTCTGTGATGATTGTTTAATTGTTTTAACTTTTTTCTTACCAGATTATTAGCTAATCTTATTTTTAGCCTTTGCAAGCTGCTTTGGATTCCCTGTTGGAGGAAGGGAGCATAAAACTAACTAACTAACTAACTAACTAACTAAATAACTTTCATGTTCTTGAGTTGAGAAACTGTGCTTTTACCCACATGTGCAATTAAACCCCCCCCGTATACTTTTATTTACACAATTAACATAAAGTATGCATTATTGCGTTGACTAAATTCTAGGAGTTTTTAATTGTGTCCATTTTAACCATTCATATTTTAAAACAAGCACTGTTTTCTGTCTCCTTTATTTCTCTGAAATTCTCAAGCTTTGCTAACTTGTGAAGTCTCAGGATGAGGTACCTATTATTCTGCAAACAAGAGGCAGAAAGGGCATTGAGAGTTCATTGAGACTCTCAAATCCAACAAAAAAAATGGGCCATTTCTGCCCTATGCTGTTATAGTGCTATCATCCCATTTTGAACATCCTGTGGAATTCTGGGGTTTGTAGTTTACTGAGGCCAAAGAGCTCTATGGCTACGAATTCTAAATGCCCTCTCTAAACTACAAACTCTAGAATTCCACAGGATGTTGAAAGTGGAATAATAGCACTATAATGGTGTAGTGCAGAAATGGCCTTTGTTCTATTCCTTTCTCCCTGGCATCTGAAAAATCATGGTAGCAAAACTGCTGAAAGTGCATAATACTTATTCAAAGACAGATTCCTACCCCAAATAACTTTCCATTGCTTTTTTTTTCCTTTTTCCATGAGAAGTTTTATAAAACTGCTTAAGAGTCACCTTGGTGTTTCCTCTCTTTTCACTTTACTTCTCCTGTTGCAAAGAGTGGGGCATACCCACCACTTGCTTCTAATATATTTTGCTTTGAGAAACAAAATCCAAGTGTCATTAAGATACAACAGGTACTTGTTGAGGTTAGTGTATGCATTCTCTCTGCTAATGAACACCTGGGATCTCTCTAAAATTAAAATACATTTTAACTCATTTTGTGCTTCTCTTAGGTACTGGGTATGAAATGCACTTTAGATTCTCAGCTGCAGACCCAGCTTGAATTTAAATATGGTGACTATGGTTGATAAGGTGTGTGGATTTTATAAGCCAGTTGCCCATCTCCCTCTCCTTCTTTAGGTACTTGCTTACATCATTCCCACCTGACCTCTCAAGCTGTAGCAGACTTATGCTGGTTGTCATTTGGGGTTGTCCTTCTTTTCCAGGAATTTATTTCACCTTCCCTGCATTGGTTCCAGGAGGGCATATGGGAGATTGGCATTAGGTGTGGCTTATTAATGTGCTCATCTGGCAGATATATGAGGGGAAAATATGTGGAATTGAGTGTAAGCACCCCTAGTTGCCTATTTGATGATAGAATGGTCTCTAGACATGCTTCTGTGGGTTGTGAGGTCTAAAGGCTGAGAAAGAAGACTGTCCTGGGACTAGCCTGGGACACATTCCCCTCTCATTTCATGGCACCTAGTGGCAGGTAAGCCAACATGGTGGCTAGCTTTTAGACCTTGGGGGCTCTGCTCAGGGGGGCTCAGGAGGAAGTTAAGTTGGGATCCCTTGCTTCAGCTGTACCTAAAGTTAGGCTCTTTCCCACTTCAGATCCGTTAAAATTAAATGGTTAAATAAAATAGACATTGTTTATTCCCAAGTAGGTTGTCTGGTCTCTTTATGTCATGTGAGGGTAAGAAAAGACTTTTGTCCTAGGATCTGGGACTGATAATGTTAGTCAGACCAGGCTACATATAGGTTACAATCCAGTACCCACTTAGCTAGGAGTAAGCTTCATAGTTCTCTCTTCCAAAAGACTTAGTTCTGAACTGTTATTTTTTTTTCAAAAATCCAGGGCAGAACACAGTACATTTTCATAGCAGAGCTGCTGAAGGAAGATATATAAATCTTCAAAATGAATCAACTACTAAACACAACATACAAAATAAAAACAGAGCATCAGCCATTTAATCTAAGCAGCCGGTAAAAGCAGCAGAATATAAAATAAGACAGCTGTTAAAAGGACTAGGAAACATTTAAAAATGTTGCAGGTTTTCCAAACAGTACCAGCCGAATTAAATTCAGCCAGATACTTTTCCAGCTGTGAGATACATGTATGTATAAGACATTTCCTGCATATAGAATGTTTATATGGGAAAAAACTCCCCACTTATACAAGTAAAGTGTTCTAAGAATTGCCCTGTACAATTCTCCTAATAGAATAACTTGGGTCAGAATAGAAGTAAACAGTGCAGCTTAAATCACAGGAAGGCAAATGTATGTAAGCATTCAGAGAGAACGTTCCCCTTTGAGTGGTGGAATAAGCTCCTCAGGGTGATCACTGAAGTATTCCGAGGATGTCTTAGCAGGTTTATGATAGGGAAATACTAGGAGCAGCTTATCTTGCCTTATACAAGAGGGTTGGATTAGATGCACCAGCGGGTTTCTTCAGTTCTATGATCCTGTGAGTAGCTCTAATAAGCTGTTACCAAATCCACATCAGGGAATAGATCACAGAATTCTGCTACAGCCTCTTCAAAGCTCACCTGCTTGGGATCAACCTTAAACCTGCCCTCCAGCAACCAGACATTTAATGTGTTGCGTGATTCTTTACTTTTTTAAAAAATTCCATTCATTTATTACATGTATATCTTGCAGTTTCTTCTGAAAAGCACAGAGGGCTTTAGTATGTGTCCCATCCAGGCATTGGTCAGTCTGAGTTCTGCTTAACTTTGACAAAGTAGGGATGGCATGTGCTGTCAGATTGTCCCTTTTGATTCTGAGTATATACTTAATTTATACTGGGCATTGGCACTAGGACATGTCTGTTGGTCTCTTTGTCCAATATTCAGCATGCTCCAATAATTTCTAGTGCACATACATACACATGTATTTATATCTATTAGGTATCTGACATGCTCAAGTGATTTCTGTTTGTAGATATGTTGAAAACTTATCTATTTTTGCAAGCCTTCCCTGTATAACCCATTATCTTTTTCATAGAGATCATAAATACTCCAGCTTTTTGTGTATTGTCTGTGCAATACGTTTTACTCTTGTTGAACACAAATGTGAGATCTCCATCTCTAACAGTTTATGCATATTTGTATACTAATGAATGAATGTGGCATTCATTGCATTGAATACAAAGATGGCCATCATTCCTTGAAATGAAATCATCATGAAGACAGAGATGATGAAGGGGACAGTCTAGTGGCATTTGGAAGTACAGGCAAGATGAGAATGGGTTAGGTCAGGCAAGTGATTAAGAAGAAGAAGAAGAAGAAGAAGAAGAAGAAGAAGAAGAAGAAGAAGTTTTTTTTAATTCTTACCTGCCTCTCCTCATGGCTCAAGGTGGGGTATATTCATAAATTAAAATACAACTAAAAACACACATAAAACAATTATATACTAGTTTAAAGTTCATAGTTAAAAGTTGACTGGGTAGGCCTGTTGGAAGAGATAGGTCTTTAAAACTTTTTAAAATTCAGACAGCTTGTATTGCCGTTGAATCTAGGAGCAGCTGATGAAAAGTACCTCTGGATGACTGTAGCAAGTCTAGGCCTGGCTGGTTTAAGTATATGGCACCATTTTCCCTGAATACAAAGAAAATGGGGTGGAATATATAATTTTCTGTATTGCTTGCATAGTTCAAATGACAAGGAAAATATGGAAAAATGCTTGATAATTTAGGATGACTGGAATCTGCCATTGCATATTCTATTTACTTTTCAAACATACAAAAAATTGTGGAATGAAAATAAAGAACATGAATATAATGTCATATATAGTAGAGGATGTATGTGAGACCACTTACATACTTTAGTTGAGATCCATCTCCATAGCTATGGCTCCCAGCAATACCCTCCAAAGCCACATTTTAAATGTTGTAGCCTGTCCAGCGTGGCCATGTTGCTGGAAAGCAGGGAGAATCAGTAGAGTTATGTCCAGCTATTTTTCTGTTAGCTTGACAAGCTGCAACAGGCATCTGCAGGAACCTCCTGGGGGTCCTCATGAGGTCCCCATAAGTGATGCCCTCGTGTTTCCTTTGATTCCTTTGTCCAACGACACAGAAATGGCCGTGTTGGGGTGGGGGAGCTGCATCATTTGAAAGGTGATCTGGGGGGATTTTTGGTTGTTGCAGATTCTGTAAGGAATTCTGTCCAAACAAGTGGGTTACAACAACATATATTGGATTTACACTATTGTAACTCATTAACAGGATGGCAGCCTTTGTTACAGAAAAATTGCCTGTGATAGACTAATTCAAAGGAAAGCTACTTATCAACAACACCTGGTGTGTGCATGTGTGTATGGAATAAATTTCCACGGTAACAATCTAGAGTTGAAATTTACCTCTCTTACTAAATAAAGATCCCTCTCTTATTACGCAAAGTGCACCTTGAATGGGTAAGAAAGACCCATTAGCTTTACAGAAGACATGTTCTTGGTGGAGACGTAAACAGCTAAAACTCATTTGTTGATGAGGATTAACACGGCTGTCTACATTTTTGTACTCTCCTAGGAGATGTGGCTTTAGAGATTGTCACAGTGCACTTCAAAATATAGTATGTGCACCACTGATTCTATCATAACAATACTTTGTTGTGGTCATACCTTACTGGAGGGAGGAAATATGGCTTGCCTTAAGTTACACCTTATTTCAAACCTTTTTCAAGATGCAATTTATAGTGGTATTTATTGACACTTCAACTAGAATATGACTCTTTCAGTGCATCCTTGAAATGTTGGTGAGTACAACCATCTGTGCTGCACATAGTACTATAATGGCTTAACAGAAGTCCTTTGTGGGAAATCCTATTATTCAGGATGTCTATAAATATGTCAGAATGAGCAGAAAACTACAAATAGCCCTTTGTTATATTTGTCATTATTTTCATTTGTCGAAAGAGAGAAATCTCGCCTCCAGTTTTTCCTGGTGTCAGCAGCAGCCATATTATATAACAATGCGAAGCAATCTTTTCAGGTAATAAATTCCAATGGGGAACTGTTTTCCTGCTGCTTAATCACTGGCTTTATTTATTTACATTTTGATACCCTTCCCCCCATTTTTAGATCCAGTTGATCAAAAGTGCCAAGAAAAATTTTATATATATATATATATATATATATATATATATATTTGTGTGTGTGTGTGTGTATAATTTTTTAAATACACACACACATACATACATATACACACACACAGAGCAATACGGTATTTTTTTTAAAAAAGTTGAAACTAATTTCCACACAAAGCAATAAAATATTTCATTCAGCCAGTGTGAAATAAAAATTTTCAGGGACACAGCAATAAAACAAAGATAAAGCACAGTGTGACCAATCAAATACATTGATTAACAGCTATGAATGGACAAAGACCCCCTCAATCCAATTTTAGGACTTGAATTCATCATTCAGATTGTAGTTTGATTCAGTCCAGATTGGTTTGGATCCAGTCTGACTGAAACTGGATCACTAATCTGAACTGAGATACGGGAATCTGAATTTTTGGGCCTCCCATTGGCTTGGTGCATTGAGAAAGTAAGATGGTGAAATTTTTGTTGTTGTTGCACAAAGATAAGAAATCTGGAAACATGACAGCTTCTTCAGTCTGGACAAAAACAGCCAATCTCAGAGAGGTATCTCCAAAGGGTTTCTGCTATTTACTGCTTTCACAAAACGGAATACAATATTCTAAAAGCCAGTCTTTCCAATTCATGCTTCTTTCTGCACCTTAGTGTCCACAATGTGTGTGTATGTGTGTGTATATGTGCATGCATGCTGCTTGAGCACTAAGATATGAATTGTGTAGGTACAATTGACACATATACTAAGGCCTTTTTCGCATGTTACCTGTTTGCGCAACGGGGGAGGGCGTCTCGTGCAAGAAGCCTCGTTCGAAACGCTGCCTCTTCCCCCTCTTTCCTACCGCAGATTGCTTCCTGTTTGCATGACCGTCACGCTAGCGCCCCACCCCTTCCTTCCGCAGCGCAGTATGGGAGTTGTAGGCTGCGCTGGTGGAGGAAGTGCAACCCGCCCGGCTCGCCGACACACCGCACGCAGGTAAGTGTGCGAGGGTGCAGCTAGCATTGCGCGAGCGCGGGGCATTTTCGGCTTAAAGCTGAAAATCAAAAAATGTGCCCCCGCCCCACCTCAGCCTCGTCGTACGGAGCAGTGCTCCCATTTGCGCGGTGCTCAAGGGGCGCTCGCACTAAAAAAAAACATGCGAAAAGGGCCTAAGTCTAATCTTAAAGATGAGGCTAGAAAATGAGGACAGAGATTAAAAGGAAAAGGGAAGTGCAATGTTTAATCAAATTAATCCAGCCTTTCTAAGTCTTTTTAGCATGGAGGAACCCTTGAAATATCTTTCAGATCTCAAGGAATCCTTGCATAAATATTATTTGGAATTTTGTTGGTTTATCCCCAACAGAGGTTAATCCTAATCAATTATTGGATGGTAAGTCAACACATAGATAAAACCAATTATTTGAATTTATCTACTCTTATTGAGATTAATAACTAGATTTAGGCTATCATATCTGCAGCTCAAAAAAAGAAGAAGAATATATTCTTCTGTGGAACTCTAGCAACTTCTAGTGGAACACTAAGGTCCCAGAGAACTGTAGTTGAGAAACCTTCAATTAATCAATCAGTGGTGATCCACCAGTTGATTTTGATGACTACATAAACTAGACAAATTTTTAGAGATGCAAATAAAACTAAGTCCACAGCTATCTGTCTAGCCATGCATGCATATATTTATTTCTACTACAGATTGTCATTTCCTGTTCCTAAACAATAGAGGGCAGTCTTCAGACACAAATAGAAATTTATATAGACCCTCCTTTCTTGGAAATGATTCTCAAACATATATTTTAAAGTTTTTCTTAATAAAAAAGCAAACAATGTTTTCAATTTGTTAGCTGCTCAATGAGCAGGGTTAGATTGCATTTAAAAATCATGACACCAGTTACTACTTGCAAGAACCCACTTGCAAAAAGTGTGTTTTTAATATTTGCTCTTGCTATAAAAGGCAATTGAGAAAGCAATTTGGTGGAGAGAAAAGTATATCCAGAAATTATTTTTCCCCTAATTACTAATTTGGAGAGACTTTGATTATTAAACACATTTTTTTTTAAAAAAAAAAGTCTCAGCTTTATAAAGCCTGAGTGATCAAGCGGTAATTAATTTGTCGTAACTGGTTTACAGGAACATGAGATTAAATTCATTTTTAATAACTCTTAGAAATTGTGATAGATTCCCACAGAGGTCACTGAAAGACAGTTAGACTCCCCACCTCCATCCCCACTGTCAAATAAGCAGGACAAGAATTTAAATATCATGACCTCAGCATACAGCAAGAATCTAGGCCCAGAAGTTGAGATACAATTGGTGCTGATTGAGAATGCCTGTGTTCAGTGCCAGGGCCTGAGGCCAACAGACAGGAAATACCACATCCTAAGCCCAAATGTTGGCTTTTGTTCCTACTCTGCTCAGTTGAGGGCACTGAGGCAACAAAGTAGAAAGGAGTGGAATGTACCAGAAGATGGTGGCATGTAGCATTCACATTTTTAAAGAAGTAACCTAAAGTAAAGTATATGAAGCAAAAATATAATGTTACTATAAAACTGCAAATATAACATTAACTGTCTACTTGGAGGGTCCTGAAATGCTAATTTTAAAAGGTAACCACTAGAAAAGGTAACTTTCCAGATGCTACCATTTTTATATCACAAATAGTTCACATATCTGTTCCTACATATAAATTCATATGTATTTTTCCTGTACATTTTCTGCCCATGCACTTTTTTGTTCACATGTTTTTATGTGCATTTTTTATCTTGGTGAAGTGAGGAGGTGTGCATTCTCAGTTATGTGCTTTTAAAAAACACATTGGGCCTTTCCGTCCTTCACTGTTATAGTGCTGTTATTCCACTTTCAACATCCTATGGAATCCTGGGGTTTGCAGTTTAGGGAGGGGCATTTAGAATTCCCAGACAGAGAGTACTTTGGCCTCAATAAATTACAAACCCCAGAATTCCACCAGATGTTGAAAGTGGAATAATAGCATTGTAACTGTGTAGGGCGAAAAGGCCCATTGTTTTATCATACCCTCCAACATTTTTCACAGATGAAAATGAGGACATGTATGGCCAAGCAACTTTACTGTAGGAAAAATTATGAATGAGGAAGAACTCATAAGATAGGAGAGACTGCAGCAGTTGATGTTTACTTGTCTATAGAGGATGGCAAGCTTCTGTCCCCTCTTCTCTCTGCCCTACTGAGTTAATGGAGTACAAACTACTTGCATACTTTGAACTCAGTTTGCAGCTAATGAAGTATGACCATTCCCACCCTACACTGTTATAGTGCTATTAAATTCTGGGGTTTGTAGTTTACTGAAGCCCAAGAGCTCTCTGGCTGAGAATCCCAAATGCCCTTCCCTAAACTGCAAACGCCAGGATTCCACAGGACGATGAAAGTAGAATAATAGCACTATAACAATGCAGTGAAGAAATGGCCAAAATTGAGGACAAAGGAAGGAAGTGGGAGGAAAAAAATCTAGAGAATAGTTTTTGAAGAAGCATCCTTACCTACTGCTTCACAGTTCTGGGTTGCTGATGATGGTTGTTCATAAAAATTTGACCATGTCCTGCAGATAAGACCCATAGCCCAATGAGTGCTGGTCTCTGGCCTGGCCCATCTCTAAAAAGGAGCCTCTAGGAGCACACCAACATGTTGGTAACCTCAAGCATCCACACATCCCTGCCTGATTGTGACAAATTAACCTGTTTACAAGCAGAACAGCACTCAGTACCATTTAAACTAACCACTGATTGCCTTATGCAAAGTAGGTCCTCCCCGCCAGGCTTTAGCACAAATAAGCCAAAATTTCCTGCTTGGCATGATAGGCTGGGAGCCAGGAAAGGAGCTGCTGCAGAAAGAGACAGGATGTGAATCAGGCTTAAATAGCCTTGGTTCCCTTTTTGGGCATGGCATACAGCTGCATGAGATACCACTGTTACTTCCGGTATGGCACCTTTGGGTGAGGACCCCAGATATCAGTTTGATATCAAACCATTCGGCCTTAGCTGGACCCACTCTCAGTTACCTCACTCCACGTGTTTGTAAGTTCTTCGGACAAGTACGGACGTGAGTGCGGCCGCTAATTGGTCTTACATTCCAATCTCTTTTGAGGCCAGCAAACTAAAACTTCATTCCCCGCTTCAGGGAACTTCCACGTGTACTTTACAATAGCGGCGTGGCTCTCAGCCGAGCCAGACCAGTAAACAAGTCATTTACATACGAGTTACACCATTGTAATCAGGAGATAATCCCATCAGGTTAAAGTGAACCTCTCTCAGTCTTTTTGTCCAGCCCAAAACTCCTTTTGTTCCCACCTGGCTTGCCATAGCCGAAAGGCACAAACTTCCCTATAAAAACCCCAGATTTCCAAGCAGTCTTCGGACTATTTGGACTGCCATCCTGCCTTGCCGCCGGTTTGTCTAAAGAACTCCCCTTAGCACGCCACGTTGAGCTTTCAATTTCGGAACGTCATCTATCTTCCCCAGAACATCGAGACCAGGTCGTATTACCCATCCTTATGTTTTCTTCCCTCTGCTTCCCAGTTAGATAGGGTATGTGTGTTGGTTTATTTGCTGTTGTTTCTCAATAAAATTGTTACTTTGTTATTTTTAAAAACCTTGTGTGCCTATTCCCTGACCTGAAGCTGTAGACATAGGGTTAAAGATCTCGTTATGTTACCCTGCCTCTTGCTAACCAAACAGTGTTCAGGCTAATTTCCCCAAAACTCGGTATTTCAGTTGGCAACCTGGGCGCCCCTCACGGGACCCCCCAATTCTCAGGGTAACACCACTTCCAAACCTCTCTCTTTTTCTACCCTTCCTGGAAATGGTATCCCCACATCAGATTAAAGCACAGATCAGGAAACAGGAATGCAAACCATAATCTTCCATATACCATTTATCTTCTCTGATCATAAACAATAGACCACTAACAAAATGCACAGATGCAGACAAGAAGAAACATACTAATGTCTGTAAAACATCCATCAACTCCTCAGAACTTTTCCTGCTCATGTGGAGTATAGCTGAGTTTTGTCACCACCACAGTTGGATATATTGTTGCTGTTATGAAGTTGACTGCGAACTTATGAGTTTCCTGCATAGCAATCAGACAATTACCAAGAAGCTGCAGGTGTAAGGTAAACGGGCAAGGATAAATGTTCTTGAAAGTACAGAGGCTATATTCACTCTTGAGCAGAATAACTATTTTATTTACCATAGAGTTGCTATTTGTAACTATACCAACAACAATTAGTATAATGTAATCAAAGTTAAACACATTTAAATCCCATTTATTTTAAATGGAGACTTTATTTTCTTTTATTAAAAACAATGTTTAATCTTTGATTGGCTCATGCACATTATTTTGTTGTTATCTGTCATCAAGTCGAGTTTGACTTATGGCAACCCTACGGATGAGTGAACATCTGGCCCTCCAGGTATTGTTGGGCTGCAACTGCCGACTGCACACTTTAAGATAGTGAAGGATGATTGGAAATGCAGACCAAGATTATGTGGGGTGTCACACATTTCCCATCTCTGATTTATCCTGAAGCCCATGTACATCCATAATGGGCAAGGTGAATCCAGTTGAATTACTTTAATTTCAAATATTTAATTCTAAGCAGAGTTTTTACAGTTTGTTCCCTGGAACCAAAAAGACTGTGGGGGAGGAGAGGCTACAATCCCATATATGTCTACTTGAGAGTAAACCTCTCCTCCCAAAAGCACTGCAACCTCAGTTCCAAAATTAGTAGAAGTGGCCAGGCAAGATTGCAATCCTATATATATCTACTTGGGAGCAACCTCCATGTTACTCACTTTTGAATAGCTGTACATTGGAGTCCACTGTGTTAGACTGCAATCTTGTGCAAATTTACTTGGGAGCAAACCTCACAAAACATAGGAAAGCTTACTTCTGCATAAACAGATAAAGTATTGGTCTCAACTTACTATAAATGAACAGGTAAAATACACCAAGATACAATTTCTTTGAGACTTGTTCTGATAATTAAACTATCATCATCTGCAATCAGGATCATCAAAGTAAGAGAGGAAAAGAAGGTCAGCAGCTTTGTTTCTGAGTTTTCCAAATGCCCAAGTTTTTAAGATAACACATTCAATCTTTTTTAAAAAGAAAAAAGAAAGGAAGATAGCATTGCAACTCAGTGGTTCTAAAGCAAATGTGTAGAGGAAAATTCTTTATATGCCAGAGGGAAGTTTTAATAGTTGGCTGTGGTCTACTCAGCATGATTTCTGGTCTTCAATATATCCTAATTATGGCTAAGCAATTGAAGTGCTCCCCTGAAGGATGCCATTTGAAATCGCACTCAGTAGAAAATGATAAAGTATGATTGATCAGAAGGCAAATGAATAGTGTTATAGAAGATAAAGGCAGGGACTTTAACAAGATGGGAGTGAAGTCCTTTGCACAGAGAGTGAGAAAACTATTTTTCTGAGTTCTAACTCTTGTCACCCTTTTCCCCTAAGCTCAGCCTCTCTCATTTCTTTTGAAACATAAACATTCTTCCAATATAAAGAATTACTGTTATTCATTCAAGTAGAAACATGTGCAACATGACAGCATGTAAGCTTGCCAAGAGCAAACTCATCTCCTGGCGAGGCTGTGTTGACCTCTGTTCCCCTTAGGATTGTTCCATCTCAAAATATAGAATCTCATTTTCATTGTGGTGGTGATCGCAGAAAGATGTTTTGAACTGCACCTGCAGCATTCTATCATATTGCTGACCCTCTGAATGACTAATAGAGAGGAATTCCTTTAAGAAGGAGTAAGCAGGTACTAAGGAATGTTGAGTACCTGTCTTTGATTTGTGCATGCACCTTGCACTTTTTTTCACCTTTATTGTTCCGCTAGCAAACTCCAGGCAAATAGTCTGTTACATTTTAGTCTTAGGGCTGGCCTAAGGGAGGATCAAGCTTGGTGGTTGCCATGGGCACTGCAATGAAGAAAGCACTAAAATTACCTTGATGGCTCAGTGTTTAGTGATTGTACTGATTTCAGCTCAACCATGGAAACCCACTGGGTGACCTTGGGTGCATCACACACTCTCAGTCCCAGAAAACCCTATAATCAGTTTGCCTCAGTGTTGGAAACAACTTGAAGGCACACAACAACAACAACAACAACAACAGCAACAGCTGTCTGCAGTGAGCTGGGGCAGAGGGGGAGAAGTACCTGTCCTTATCTTTTTTTCCTCAGCTACCACAGCAGACCTTTCCAAACTTTTCATGTTGGTGACACACTTTTTAGACATGCATCATTTCGTGACTCAGGCCCTTTCCGCAACTCACCTATTTTCGGCGCTGGGGTGCGGTGCTCGCGCGAGCAGCCTCTGGAGAGAGGCTTTCGCTTCCCTGCTTCTTTGGCTCTGCACGAGCTTCCTGCTTGTGCGAGAGCCCTACCTCTTCCTTTCGCAGTGCAGCCTGGGACAGGAAGCACGACCGGCCTGGCTCCCGAGGCTCTGCATCCAAGGTAAGTGCGCACGGGGCCCCGGAGCGATGCAAATGAAAAAACGTGTGAGTGGTCCCTGCCGGGCCCTGGAGCATCGTGCAAATGTGAGTGCGTCGTGTGGACCGCTCCTCACATGTACGAGACGCTCAAGGGGCCCTTTTGCATCTAAAATGCCGTGTGAAAAGGGCCATAGTGGTCAGTTTTAGTAGCAAACAGGATGTTAAAGTAACTCCTTATAAGAGATACGGACACATACATAAATTGTAATAATGAAATGTATGGGGATATAACATATCTCATGAAAACCTTTCATATTTTTTTTAAAATATATGATTTATAAATAATAACATACATTTCCAAGATTGTAGGCACTACACATTTCAGGCAACACACTAACTTGTCACAGCACACTGTTTGGAAAACCCTGTTCTATGGGTTCTTTGGATACCCATTGCAAAAATAAGATTTCTGTGGAAAAATAAGCTTCTATAAGTATTGAGCTTTACCTTCTTCCATCTTAAAAACTGTAGAACAAGACCAAGCACGCTAAGCATTACAAATAGTATAAACCCTGGTGCCTACAAAATGTTTTGGGTTACCAAAATTGACAAAAATGGAAAAACTATATCTAAGCTATCTAATAGAAACTTATCAATAGATGTTAGAATAAACAAATTCATACATCAATAGATAACATCTATAAAATAATTACACACTTTTAAAATATATGAAAGCAGTCATTGTACAAATACATATATCACTCCAAATCACATTCAAAAACAGTCAATCCAGCTTGAAGTCCTTGGAAGGCTGTGGAGAGTGAGGGAGAGAAGTTATCACTGATTTAAGGTGTGTAAATTTCTTCCTCTGTTCTTGGAGACTTTGGATATTTTGGAAAGTTGTACATGCCACTGACGAAGACTCGTGCTGCAATGCTTCTGGTTGTATAATAGATTGATACACAACTGAAGCCAAAAGTTTTGTTCTCTTTCTAAGTATTTCAAGTCAAGTTGACTCTTTTTGAATGTAATTTGCAGTGATATATTTATTTGTAAATTTATATGTTAATATATTAATTTGTTTATCCTAATTTCTTTTGATTCCTTTCTACTGGATTACCAATCCTATAAGGCTCAGAGAGCATGGCCATTAGGAAGAAATCATGGGATCTGTAGTCCAGAATGTCTAGAGGACACCAGATTGACAACTGCAATGCATACTGTAAACATAATGTGGTAATGCTGCAAAGCTAGGGGACATCTTCCCAATTTTGCAGCCTTACCAAACTGTGTTTGTGCTATCGGGAGTGCTATTGCTGTGCTATTCATCTCACAATCCAACTTATCTAATCTACTTAGCCTTTGATCCCATGTATAATCCTTAAAAGTTGAAGACACATGTTTGCTGCATTTACTAGTCACCCTTCACAAGTGCTCAAGGGGATCAAAATACAGGCTTTTCTTACATTACTGCAGAACTAATTATGGAGTACAATCAATTTGGTTGTTTTAAACAAGGAATTAATATGGTCTTGATCATCATCATAATCAGACCTTTTCTCATTCTCACTTCTTGTGCTTGTGACTCTAACTTGTAATTACAAGGTCAAATCAGAACTTGAAGTGTTGATTTGCAAAAAAGAAAAGTAGTAATTAATTCTAGATATAGTTCTGAGGCTTCCAAAAGATAGTTAGGTACCATTAGAATAACAACTTTTGAAATGTTGCATTTTACTACCCATTTTTCAAAAATGAAAGGCTAGTTATATTCTAGTTACTTAAAGACACAAATTTGAATGATGTATTGGTTTTGCCATTGCTGACACTACCTTCGAGGATGAGTGAGATCAGCTGTCACTGCCTGCACCTCCAACTTCTTGCTGACGCTGTCTACATTCTGAACAAATGTTGTATAGGGTGACCACCTAACCTTATCTAATAACAGGGCTGGTCCTGGTCAAATGGTAGAATACAATGTTTTCTGGTTTTATGTTGGTATTAAAGGAGAAATATGCTGCATTAGTCATTCCAAACCATTGAATCAATGCAACTTTTATGAGTGTTGACTTCCCAATGTTCATTGATTTAATGAGTCTAGTCTAGTCTAGTTCAGACTAGAATAACATTGGATTTAGGACATTTTTCTTAGCAGTGGTAAACACCAATTGGGAGATACTCTGTCTCATCAAAGACAGTAAGTACTGGTAGCTTTAGCTGCCCTCCTAAGCTTATGGAAAGAGGAGAAAGGGATAGGTTGGCTGTCCCTTTCCGCTTCACATATGCAGTGTGGCTGCAACAGGCTCCCCTGAATCTTTAGATACTGAGAACTATGAGAGATGGCTAATTCTAATAGGTGACATCCTTGTTCTTTGGCTTACCTCATCCTTATAACCCTACGATTTATTTAGTAAACCAAATGAATTAGATAGTAAGGCAATTTCACCATTCAAGTACATTGATAACATACTGCCTACCAGTTACCTGGTTCATGTTTATTGAAAAAAATTGTGAGAATTCCCTTCTACGCATCTCTGGATAACAAATGTTTCTAGTGTCATACATTTGCCCTAGTACATCCTCCCCATGCTGTCATCGTCCAATGTCATTCCTAGCTATTTTGGATGGGTTAAGTGGGATTTATAATCCAAAATGTTTGGAGGATATCAGGTGGATGGATACTGTCTTCTAAGATAAAACAGGTAGTTAGAGTGGCTTCCCAGTGTCAGGATTTTCTGTATGAGACAGACCATCGAGAGCCATTTAATCTGGTGTCAGGGCTGGCTGTGGGACTGAGACAGATTTTGTCACCTCAGTGGATGACCTACATTGGGAACTGGACAAGTAGAGTGTGTGTTGGTTCTGCTGGACCTCTCAAAGATAAAATTGGCCATAGGATCGTTCTTGACAACCTTGCTGGGATGGGACTTGAAGGCACTGTTTTGCACTGGCCTTGGCCCTTGGTGTGTAGAGTCCCTAAGGGCTTGCCTCTGTGTATTTTATTGGTTTTATTTTCTTTACATTTTTTGCTTAACATTTTAACTATTTTAGTGTCCTAATAGGTTAGAAGGTCAGAGTTATTTGCTATTTTTTAAAAAGATTTTCAAGTGTTTTAGTGTGATGGATCCTATTGCGGCCCTTTAGCTTTGTGTGCCTTTAGGTAATTTCCAACATATGGCAACATGGAAGTGAACCTATCATGGAGTTTGCTTGGCAAGGGTTTGTTCAGAAGGGGTTTGCCTTTGCCTTCCTCTGAGGCTGACAGAAGGTGACTTGGGTTTTACTCTAATACATTTTATAGTAGGAGAAATGGCTGCTGAATTTAGAAGCTTTCTCCCATCTGAGCTACTCAACCTGATAATGGAAAAGTTAGGTGCTTTTTAAAAGTACATTTGACTTGGGGTGCATTAAGACTGATGATCAGAAAATCCCAGTTTTTATTCCTGTTCTCTCTGACTTTATTTTGGAGATCCATACAAACTTTATTTACTCCAGAATATTTTCTATCATCTCCTGCTATGATCATTTTATATCAGCTCCCTAGGTCAGTTTATTTTAACCCAATATAAAATCAGAACAAAGAGGAACAAAATCTGGAACTTTTCAGTCAGAATGGGTGTGCTCCATATCTTTTTCCTGCATAGATGCTTACATTAGGGGTAGAAATCACACAGCCCTCCAGAAGTTGTATACAACTCCCAGAATCCCTCACCATTGGCTGCATTGGCTAGGGTTGATGGGAATTGCATTCCAACATCTTTTAGAGAGCCACAGAGGAAGACAAGGCAAACCTCATCTGAACAAATCTTGCCAAAAGCATTGGTTTGCCTTAGGGTTGACCTAAGTTGGAAATGACTAGAAGGCACACAATAATTCCCAACCTTGCCTTGTATAAATTAAAATCTCATTTTACTGCAATCAGAATGAGATCACTGTTCCTATATGCAAATATAAAAATACAAAGAATATTTCTATTTAAATATATGGCCACGGAAGTATGTTATCTCACTGGAGAAACCCAATCCCAGTCTCTACAATATTGATATTAAAATGTGATTCAATATGCCTGAGAGGCCACCCAGATGGGCACATAGGCAGCAATGGTCAAAGGATCGAAAATCAGGTCAGGCCAGTAAAATCCCTAGTCATGTAGCCCCAGGAGACCTCAAGATGTGACAACCCACAATAAACAAAGGGTCCTCAGCCCCGAGACACCGACTTGAGGGGATTAGAGTGTCTGCCCGAAGTTGAGCAAATATTCCATTAGGCGAGGACCATTTATATAAAGTCACACTCACAAATTAACACAGCCGAAGACCCTGAGACTTTGGCAACACCTTGCAATCTCATCACATGAAGGATGTTAACACGGTGGAGCTTCATTAGTGCTCCAACACCCATTGTTTTCTCTGGGAAAGGATTAGTCCTCCAGGTACTTTTTCCCCTACACATAGTCCCAGTTTTTGAGTGGTTCTTTGGATCACTCCCGATCACCCCAGCAGACCGTTGCTCCATCTGTTGAGTGATCCCCTCAGCCCTCTCTGTGCTGAGCCCCAATTCTCTGCTGCCTTCCCGGACCCAGGACTTCAGGAAAAGGTGCAGTATTACCCCAACTGTACCCCTCCAATACTCCCCTATCCAATGTCCTCTCTTTGTTGTTTCTTAATAGCTCTTGGGTGTGTGTGTGCATGATTGCGTTGGTGCGTGTGACTTGCATTCAATAAAATCCTTTATTGGACATTTTTGTTTGGTTTTTGGCTTGGCCAGACCCCATAAAAACAGGTAAAAAGACCCCACTAGGTTACCCTGCCTATCGCATTGCTATCGCTTGTGCTCTGGCTAGTTTCCATTCCCCATCATGTGGAGCACATTGAGGTGTCCCCCAGGGGATCCCAGAAACCAGGGTAACAAATATACGAAGTATTATTGTGATTAACATTTCAGAATTCTAATAAAATAATTTAGCAGAGCAAACTAAATTTAAAAAAAACTGCTGTTTGACAACACAGAAATGTATTTTGTTTTAATTTTATATATCATTAAAATCATCTACTGGTAGCATTTTGGTAGACAAAGTACTGTATTTGCTGGCATATAACTTGCACAAGAGTATAAGATGCACCCCATTTATACACTGGCAAACACTATTTGCTGGCCTATAAGACACACTGGCATATAAGATGCACCCCATTTCTAAACAGTATTATTCAGGCGAAAAAGTGATTCTTATATGCCAGCAAATACAGCAGTCTAAAATAGTTGGAGTTGTTTTTATTATCTGTTGTTAACTTTGTAGCAAATCTGTCTTTTTCTTCAACCATGTTCACTGTAAATTTATCCACAACTCATCCAAAGATTCAGCCTCCAAAAGTCATAAATATCATGCTTGCTTTATAGCAAACATGTGGCACATTTAGCTGTTTTTCTTGTCCAATGAACCATAAAGATCTAAGCAAATAACAATTCTGATGCAGTGAATATGCTTTAGGTTGCTATCATAACTATGCTTCAAAGCATGTTCAGTAGAAAATTATCACCAGGGACCTGCATTTCTTGCATCAGTTAAGTGGTGATAGAAACTGACAGAAGCACCACCATGCTGATGTAACGCCAGATCTTCCCCTGCTGTGAAAAATGTTCCAATGGAACACCAAAGAAACACTGCTGGAAAACATCATCAGCATAGCTGTTCTGCCAGAAAACATACACTCATGTGACAGCTGAAAACAAAGGAATTGTAGGAGAGATAAGGGCAATATTGTAATGGACAAATTTATGATATATCCTGATCTCTTCCAAACCAGAGCCAGCGGTGCAACTGTATACTAGTCTCTCTACTTTGCCACACCATGAAACTGTGTCATCTCTGAATTATACTTTGGGCATATCTTGAAATGACATGACTCATTAGAAAAGGTGGTAATACTCAGTAAAGCTGAAGGCAGTAGAGAAATAGGAAGGCCACACTACAGCTGGATTGACTGAATCAAGGAAGCTGCAACCCTAAGACATATTTTTGGCCAACAATTTTATTTTATCACTGTTCACTTTAAATTCAGAACATTTTTTGAACATCTTAATCTTTTCCAAAAGAGCCTTCATTGAGTTCAATGGATTTTGTATCATTATTACAGAATTATCAGCGTAAGCCCTCAGTTTATACTGTTCTTTTTTTACCTTCACTCCACAAATTCTATCAACTTGTCTAATATATCTTAGTAAAGTCTTCAGTGCCAAAATAAACAGCAAACATCTGCAGTTATGTCCTGAGTTAACTCCTGTACACCCTTTGGTACATGTGAAGCTTGCATGTTACTTCCATTGTGTTTTCCTAATGCTTGGCACCCCAGAAGCAAGGAGCTGTAGACCTCTCTTCCTTCTAGGGAAAGCGTTCCCCTCTTGTGCATAACTGGTTGCCAAACACTGGATGCTCAGCTTCAGCTATTGCCTTTGGTGGCCAAATACCGAGAAATACTTTTGCCTTGCAGAATAATAGCCCAGAACTTACAGTGGAAAATGGAATTTGAGGAATGAACACTAACTATATGCCACATGGTACTCCTCATTCTTCCTTCCCACTCATTCTGCTCTTACTTCCTTCCAGCCATCTATTCTGCATATCCATACCACACCCTTAAAACAGATTGATACTGCTAACCGCCATGGTGCCATGGTTCCACGGTTCCATCCATTCTGTGTCAAAGACCTCAAGTGCTGCAGTTTAGAGGAGTGAACTTGAGCTATGCAGTATAAAAATTTAAGTCCCTCACAAAATTACAACATGCAGGATTCTGTAGGATGGAACCATAGTAGTTAAAATGATATCAAACCACCATAGTTGTGTAGTGTAAGTACATTGTTTATTTTTCAAGTGTGAAACATGGCTCATTCTTTTCTGTCTCTTTCCCTCTTTCTGTATCCTCATGTTCTCCTCAGTCATCTCTTTAACAGGTAGAGTTGACTAAGGGACTATCCCAACTCTGTTTATGTCTGGTGTGGGTATTGCTTGGCGCCTGTCAGGTAGGCAATGACCAAGTTTCCAGGGATAATGGGCTTGGAATGTTTCTGCCTTTTTAAAAAAAAAATATGTCTGTTCTGCTATTGTAGCAACAGCACATCTTTCATCCATCACAGGAATCTGGATTGGTCTGTTAGATCAATACTATTCAAAGTGGTGATCTATTGACAGCTGCCAGTCCCCAAGCCACCTGCTATTGTCCCCTGAAGAGCACCCAGAAAAGAAAGAATTGTAGTCAATGGATATAAATATGGTACCAGCCCCTGGCACAGTGGGGGGAAAAAAATGCCAGTCTACCACATCAGATAGCTTGAGAAGCACTGTGTTAGAAGATATGTGTGAAAAGCATATTACATAGCACCATAACTTACAAAGAAGGTACTTTCACACATAACTTTTCCCTCACTATATGAAATCCCGTTCCCAACTTTCGTGCCACTCTTTCAATATTCTATCATACTTTGCTGCAGGGATAAGAGTGCCCCCTGAACCCTACTTTTGCAGCCTTCAAAGCCTCTTGGTAGATCCCCCAAGGGTCCACAGTCCTCTCTAATTTATTTCCCAGGATGATTTTCAGGCAATTTGCACCTGAAAATGGCCCATATTTTCCTTTTTTAAAACTCCTAACTTTCAAATACATTATTTTTTGCAGAAAACTGGCTGAAAAAATGGTGCAGCATGAACATTGGCCTCCATTCTCAGCCCACAGTTGCTCATACCTACTTTAGTGAGATAAGGATATAGAACACAGAATGGGGCTGTGATATGAAGATGCAGTCTACAGAATCACAAGCAGGCTTGATTATTATAGCTTATGTTACCCACAATGGTAAGTAGATTTTGTCTCTGTACCAATGGTGTACTGTGTCAGTATGTAGTTGCCTTTTATTTCTATGGGGAAAAGAAAAGAAGTGAACCTGGCGTGAAGACCCAGGGCCTGCCCAGTCTGACACCTCTTTATCTCCAGGTATGAACAGTCAGGGAGATTTCTGGCCAAGCCAGGACTATGACAAACAGGTCTGTTTCTATTCTCCCTTCCTGAGAATACAGCATCTTTCTCACCCTTGTCCCCCACTGGCTACTTCTTCCAGGGTTATCTCCCTCTCCTGCTTTCATTAAATCTGCCCCTTTTCAGATATAAGGACAAGTAGTGATTTATCTCTTGAATGTGATACTATTGGTACTATGGTAGCATGTATAATCCAATCCAGAGAGACACTCTCTTGAGACCTCTGTGTACGAAAATATCAACAAATCTTTATTAAACACACTGTCAAGGTAATACATATTTTATAATTAAGGATTCATAAATTAGCACAACACATCTCTCTCAAATCTAACACTTAGTTCTCTCCATCCACTCTCTCTGTTCTCACACCAACTCTGTTCTGAACCTCCACTCCCTGGTTTCAATTAAATTTCTGTTACTCCTTTCCCCCATCTAGCCCCTCTCTTTGGCTCCCTGAGGTTCTATTTGCTCCAGCCAATCATTCTTAAATACTCTTGGTTGTTAAGGAGCTCTGTTACTATGCCCCTCCCCAGGTTTGTCACACCTGGGAACAATGTTGCACAAAACCTGGATCACACACTTCACAGCATGAAGTGTAATCTTTGCTGAAAGGCAATCTACAACCAAGACGACAATCTACAAGCATAACCTTCTAGATAGCATACAGATACTTCTTCTGCATATCTCATCTCCACTGTAATAACATAGATTGTGCTTCTTATTCTTTAGTTCCAAGGAAATGACCATAGCCCACTGATCAGAAAAGAAGCTGCAGGATCCTAGACAATGAGCAGGCAGAATGAATGAACTATCTGAATCCACTGGTAGATCTTTGAGTGATTTGCAGTAGACCAGCAAGGATTTCTAACTCCTGTTTAGTAATAGTAGTGACAAAACTGTTTCCACAACCCTTAAATTGTACTGCTGGAATGAAGAAAGCTTCTGGTAATGGTGGTAGATTTGTGTGTGACAGGACTGTAAGTTCTAGTACTGGTGCTCAGAAACAAACCATTCTTTAATTCTGAGTGTATGTCTATTGGACTAGGCTTTGATTGGTGGATCCAGCCATTAGAGTGAAAACATAGGTAGATTTTATAATGATTGATCTCTTCCCAACCATCCTTTAGTAAGTGAATTGCTTGGCAGTGACCTAAGCTTTCAGAGGCAGTAAACTGCATTATCAAGTATATAACTGAGAAGTTCAGAAGGATTTATTATAGCAGAACTTTCATGGACTAGAGCCAATATTGTCAGATGAGCAGTTTAATACGTAGGTATAGTTGTTGGATTTCATGTCATGTAGCTAAATCCTACATCTTCTGCAGTGATCAATTTCAGAATGGTTAGTTCCCTCAGGTTGCAAGTCTAAGCGCCTTTACCTGAGAGAAAGCCACAAATGAATTCAGAGGGATCTATGTTTTGGTAAACCTGCCTCAGATCAAGCTCTGAGCTTGCTGTAGCGAAGGTGCAAGCAAGCATGGAAAGAAAGAGTATTGTGTCTGTCTGAAAACTCCTGCTACTTTGGATAGGCTTTGCCACTAACATTTCATATTGTCTTGGAGTTGGCACTGTGCTCTTTGTTACAAGGAACAGAACCTTAGTGTCTGTGTATGGACCATCACTTTGAATGCCTCAGACACTCTTGCTGTGCTGATAACGTTAATTGTATCACAAAGAAACTGAAACCCACAAGTCTAGATCATAAATGCTTGCTGGGAAGCAATACATTGGATGTTAATGAAATTAGAATTGAGTAGAGTAATGAGTTAGATGGTCCTGTGAAAATCAATCAATGGAAAGCTGCCTTTATTGTCAATATCTAAAATATCTTTAGACACAAAACCATATAAATTGATGTTTTGGGCATATTGCAAACCACTGTACTTTTATACCAAGAAATAATCAGTCTGTTTCAACTAGATGTTGGTGATGTTGTACACATAAAGCTTCCTAGTGGCATATGATGCAGATGTATTCAGTGGTTACTCCTTTCCAGTTGGATTTATTATCACCTACTAATATTGTATTAGAATTTTTTTTTAATTTAGATGCATATGTACTCTTAAATTATATTTCTGCTATTTTAAATTTAACAGATGGTCAATGTAGTTGAATCCTCCCTGCTTTTACTGCTGTTAAAAACTTATCCTTCAAGGTTGGAAAGATAAAGACTCAACACACATTGTTCAAAGGTCAGAATAACATACCTCTTTTGTTATTGTTGTGATTTAGGGCAACCCTACCATGGGGTTTTCTGGGCAAAATTTGTTCAGAGGGAGTTTGCCTTTTCCTTCCTTTGCAGCTGAGAGAGTGTGACCTGCCCAAGGTCACCCAGTGTATTTCCATTCCTACACACGAATATTTTACAGCTTGAAGAAAATGCATTTTTGGACATAATTGGCAACTTATTATATAGCCCATGGTTATATCCTATGTAGGTCACTCCTTTTTTTCTCTCCTTTCTTTATATTCATATATTAAAAACCCAATGTTAAAAAAATATATAAAGAGATCTGTATTCTTCCAGAGTAATTGCTAAGTAAGAGCACCACCCCCTGGTGATCTTCTAGAGGTAGGTAAGGGTGACATTTGGGCATTTTCAAAGAAATATGCCTATTGAACCAAGTTATTTTGCTTTTCAGATATCTCATGCCATCCCCCACTGCGGAAACAAGGAACCAGATTGGTGATATCAGTACAAAACAGCTGTAGGCAGCTTAACATCAGTAAAGGAACAAAGACCATCATTCACATAATGCCTTCGGGAAAGCCTTTATCGTTTAAAGTAGCCATTACCCTAATCAAAATTCATAACAATCCTTTAATGGCCTTTGTAAACCAAATCCATTCACTGTGAGTTATTGTCTGTGACTGAAAGCAGACGGTAAAATAGTGGTGCTTAATACTATTCAACTGCACTTTTGGAAGAAGTCAAACTACATGAAACTTTTAATTTCCTGAAAGAATACAAGGACCTGAAAAGCCACGTACCTAAGCTAACTGCAGAGGCACTATGTGCCACCAAACACAGATGCTATCATCTGTACAACTGCAACATTGCCTCCCAAACAACATGGGAATCATAACAAAAATAGACACTTGGGTAATTTTATTAATGGGTGTAGATACACTTGTTGCTATCCCCATGCACAGTTCATCCCTCTATGAAAGGAAAAAGAGCTGTTTGAACACTGATGTGGAATGCTCAAGGGCTAATTCCTAAACAGAGATTGTTCCTGTTCATAACTGGATATAAAATCACTTTATTAATGAAGTCAAGAGTAGAAAGGCAAAGCTTGGATTCTGCTTTCAAAATGTCTGCTTTCAAATTATGAATCCACAAATACCCTGCAGATACCACTTGGCTTGCAACTGAACGACAGCGTACCTTGCCCAAAGCAGGACATACACTGTCCTAGTTGCTGAACTCCCATTCTAGAAATTTGACTCAGACCAAGATATTGTGATTCAAATTTCCATTTGGCCATGAGATCACTTAAAGCCAGCATTTTCCTTATTTTTATTTTATCCTCTAGAAAAAGAAGCTATTTGAAAGAAGACAAGAGATGCTAAAAGAGGGAACAAGCTGTTTCTAAAGAAGAAAAGTAGTGTGTGAAGAAGACTAGTGTGTGAAAAGCAGTGTGTGGAAAGCCTTTCAGCTTTCCAAGAACTGCTTCTGATACCCAGTTAGAGAAGTACTATATAGCTTTATCAACCAGGATGGGAAATAATCTTTCAACTTCAGTCTCTGCTTTTATGGAAGGATTTCTCTTTTTTCCTGCCCCCCTTTATACCTATCATGGGAAAAGTGGTGAGCTGATTACTTCAAGTAGTTTGTAGAAGAGCTGTCTAGAGAGGCAGAAGCTGTACACTGCTGATTCTGAATGGATAGTTTTACAGGTCACACATTGCAAGATTTTCTCAAGAAGTCAGCTTTGTTATAACCTTCATCTTGTTCCATTTTCAAGGACTTTGGGTATTTGGAAATGACTTAGACCAGTGGTTCTCAACTTTCCTAATGCCGCGACCTTTTAATACAGTTCCTCATGTTGTGGTGACCCCCAACCATAAAATTATTTATTTATTATTTACAATGCCTCCCCGCCGGCAAAGGCTGCCTCGCTGGCCAGGAATGGGGGGCGAGGAGGGAGGGAAAAAGGAGCTGCACGTCTCCCCTGGGAAAAAACTCTGAGAACTCCCTGGGGGTCTGCTTCTGCTTCACTCTCATTTCTGCTGGAGGGAGCAGTTTGGGAAAAGCTTCCAGAGTGTCGACCCTGGCTGGGAGGGGGAAGAATCCCAGCACCTTTGTTTTTTGCACCGGGCGCAGCTCGCCACCCCAGAAAAGTGCTGCCTTGTGGCCCCCCGGCCCTTCCATAGCACCCCCCTCCGTGGCGAGTGGGGCAGTGGCCATGGCGAGGAGGGGGCCTGCCCCCGTGCTGCCGCCGCTGCCCCAAGCTGGCCTCTCAGATGGGAGGTTCTCCCAGTAGTGGAGAAGGGGAGCGATTTCAGTCCCGTCTGAACAGGGGGCAGGAGAACATGAGCGTGTGGCTCGCATTTGCGCACTACCACTCCTGGGTCTTTTCCTCACTTTACCTTATTGTGGAGGTGGGGGGGTGCTGTTCGTGCAAGCAGGTTCTTGCGCGAGGCAATCTCTTCGCTGCTCCTTCATCCCGCAGCTGGCTTCCTGGTTGCGCGACCGCCCTGCCCCTTCCTCCCCCAGTGCAGCCTACAGCTCCCAGGCTGCACTGCGGAAAGAAGGGGCGGGGTGGTCGCACAACCAGGAAGCCAGCTGCGGGACGGAGGAGTGGCGAAGAGAGCACCTCGCGCAAGAACCTGCTTGCGCGAATGGCACCCCCACCTCCACGATAAGGTAACGTGCGGAAAAGGCCCAGGAGTGGTGGTGCGCAAGCACGAGCCACACACTCGCATCCTCCTGCCCCCTTTGGCGGGAGCGCATGCGGCTGCACATGCTCCCGCCAAAGGGGGCAGGAGGACGCGAGCACGTGGCTTGTGCTTGCGCTCCACCACCGAGGAGGGAATGGAGCCTAAGACCATCGGAAATACGTATTTTCCGATGGTCTTAGGCGACCCATGTGAAAGGGTCGCCTAAGACCATCAAACCCCCAAAGGGGTCGCAACCCACAGGTTGAGAACCACTGACTTAGACCATTCCATATGAAGCCAATCTAAGCCCCTGACTAGATGTGACAGTGACATGAACAGCCTTCATAAAACAGGAATGGAGAACATGTCCATTGCCTAAGGTTGTTGAGTTACATCGACAATGCTTCCCAGAGCTGATGGCAGGTATGTTCAGAGATTGGAAATCTGATGCATTTAGTTAATTCTTCTGCCTCTTTTCTCTATCCTAAGCTTGGGAGAGATTTTTTTAACTCCCCTTACAAAACTCATATTTCTCATCCACGCTATTTATTTATTCATGTATTGAATTTATAGCCTGCCCTTCTCCTGGGATTTATTTTGCTATTTCTCTTTTTGCTCCTTTTCAAAATAATCTCATTTCCTTAGCTTCTTCCTTTCTTTAGCTTACTGATTCCCACAGGGATGTCAGCAAAAGTTTCTGGGTTAAGAGCTTTAAATTTCAGTTTCAGGCAGATTTGACTTCCAGCAGGCTCTCTATAATGCCACACACAGAATGAAATTTCACAAACGTTGCCCGGCCACACAACTGCTCTCCACTCTCCCAGTAATAGAGATACAACCATGGAGGCTAGTGGTTGACATGGTAAATCCATTCTGGGTTTTAGTCCAGATTTTAAAGGACTTCTCCTACGTTCTGAACCCTGTTCCCCAATAGACCCAGCTCCGTTGATAGCTCTGTTAAAATATAGACCAGAAGAGTCCCACCATCCCACTGAAGTGGAAGCCACCAGCTGTCATTACAAAATAATAATGAATTAAAACTAGCAAAGTGCAGATTTGTGACACCAAAAATCTGTTGCCTGAGTCAGCTGCCTCACTCATACTAATAGCAGAAACAGCCCTAGTTTGCTAGGATTTCCCATGTAGAATGTAGGACCCTGAATGTAGGTTCTTGCCTATATTACAATTTTATTTTCAGCTGGACTTTCCACTACAAGGAACTAGCAGACTCCTCACAAAGATTAGAAAATCCACCCTGAAATACTGCTTCAGCTTCCTCTGATAAAGCCAAGCCATTAATCCAGAGTCAGGCGTAACATTTTCTTTTTTTCCAGTTTCTCCTTTTTTAATGAGAAGGTTTAAGTGTGCCAGCTGTCCTTTAGATACAATAGTTGTTCAGCTTGATAGAAATCTTTCCTTCCATATTATCTCTGGTAAAGTTGGCTCTGTGTATAGATCAATGTACCATGATTGACTGTCATGATTCCTGGTTTCTTTACCAGCAAAACAAGAATTGAAAATAAAACACGAAAAGAAGTGCGAGCAATAGGAATTCAAGTTGGGAGGTGGGTAGAATATAAAACTGGCCATACTCTACATATTCTGGAGTGGCAGTGAGCTGGCTATCACTGCAAAAATTAGGGGAAAGAATAATTCAAAGCACAGTTTATGATGGTAGCACACAATCTATGCCTCCACATACACTTCCCAGGCATGTTTACAACTCCCTGGGCTCCTGCAGCTGCCAAATGGGGTGGTCCAGAAGCACAGTGATATTTAAAACATTCACATTCCTCCTTACTTTAATGTAGGGTTAGGAATCATTTCAGTCTTCTGGTACTATTGGCTGCAGCTTCCAGTTTTCCTCACCATTGACAATGCTGGCTAGTACTGCTGGGACTTGCAGTCCAACAACATCCTATGATGGGTCTCTGGTATGTAGGGGAAGTGGTGTTGGTAACAAGAAAAAGCAACTGCTTGAAAGCATTCAGTAGAACTCAGGAACAAATATGTCTCAGGATGCAGCTAGTTGCTTAGAAAGCTGGCAAAATGCCTGATCCTACACCCTGTGCAAATTTAGCCACAGGCATTAGGGCTTCATTTTGGAATGTATGGTTTGATTTTTCACTTGCTGAGTTGCCAAAGCCCATGTCCTGAAGATTTTGTCTATCCTGCCCACTTCTTCTTAGCACTGCTTACTGCAAAGCACTGCAATCATTGCTGGAGTTTATCACAGGAGTGTTATAGTTGAAGTCCTATATTAGGTGCCCATTCCTATGTTAAAAAGCATTCACTCTGACAGATTTATGGGGCAATAGTTACAGCTGTAATGTTGGCATTTGTCACTTTGGATAAATATAAGCAAGTTAAAAGGGCTGACACTCTTGTAGCTATAATATTCATAAATGAGGCATCATTTGCAATGTAAACATTCGTAATTTTCAATGCACAGGAAAGTGCCAGTCTCTCAACAGACAAAATAGCTACACTTCTAGCACTGATTCTTTTGTCCAGATGTTCAGATCCCAGAATAACTACACAGAAGTGTTTATGGTGGATTATGGTGTTTTTATGTGAGGCAATTTTTTTAAAAAAAGGAAAACCAAGGTTTGGAACTTGATGGGGAAATCTGAATATGTGCATTGCTTCAGCTGGATACGTTTGAATAGCTGACACTAGAAATCTGATGCATGTGACTGGGCACTGGGCCCCTTTATTCCCCTCCAATGAATATTGTGAAATAAGGATGGTGATTACATCTTTATTTATACCCTTTGTTTTCCCTGAGATTAGGACTCAAGGTGTCTTACAAATTAAAATAATTAAAATATAGTTAAATATTTTTAGGAATCAGCATTAAAATCAAATATAATACAAAACACAGTATAGTATAGAAAGAGAGCCAGCATGCTATAGTGGTTTGGGCGTTGGACTATGACCCTGGAGACCAGAGTTTAATTCCCCACTCAGCCATGGAAACCCACTGGGTGACCTTGGGCACAGCACACACTCTCAACCCCAGAAAACTTTGTGATAGGTTTACCTTAGGGTTGCCATACGTTGGAAATGACTTGAAGACACATGACAACAATAGTATAGAAAACATGCTGTATACACATTCCCTCCCTCCCTTCTCAAAAAATGATGGCTAGATGGTGTAAATCCAGGGAATCCATGTGAAAATATTAGAACTCAGAAAAGTTACTAATGGAATTACAACTCCTGGAATCTCCTAAGAAGCATGGGAAGTCTGGGAGTTGTCATCCAAAAAAGTAAGTTTTTCAAGCTCTCATAGGTGGTTTGTGAAGCTCTGCTTCTGGACACCAATAGCAGTGGCAGCAAGAAGGATGTGGCAGCAGGTCGGATGTGGATGCTGGAACTGCTTCCTCATTTGCAAATGAGGGGGCAGTTTGGGCACATGCACAGGTATGCTGCCACATCCCTCAGCACCCACATCCCTTGCTGCTACATCCCTGATGAAAGCAACACAGTGGCAGGTGTGTGTGCATGCCCAAACTATGACTCTGGAGACCAGAATTTGAATCCCATTGGAAACCCATTGGGTGACCTAAAGCCAGTCACATTGTCTCAGAAAACAGCAAAGGCAAAAAATCTTACCAAGAAAACCCCATGATAACTTGCCCTAGGGTTGCCATAAATCAGTTTTCAAAGGAGAGAGACATGATGGCTAGAAAGAACCTCTCCCTGTCAGTGGCACTTTGCTGTTGTGTGCCTGAGTTATGGCAACTCTAAGGTGAACCTATGACAGGGTTTTTGTTTTTGTTTTTTGGCAGGAGGGGGTTTGCCTTTGTCTTCCTCTGAGGCTGAGAGAATGTGACCTGCCCAAGGTCTGAGCAGGGATTTGACTCCTAGTCTCCAGAAGCCTTAAACAGATAAGTATTTGAATATTTAAATCTAAATTTGAATATTTAAATCTTGAGTTAAGTCTTGGGGTGCCCAGCAACAAATTATATTTACAGGGGGTCCCCAGTAAAGAAAAGGTCAAGAACCACTAATATATTTGTTGCTGCATGCTTTAAGCATGGCAGGAGGGAAAACCTGAGGAAGCCCGTAGTGCAGCCAGGAGATTGCCATCATCATTGGTGGCAATGACAACAGCCTTCTATAGTTGAAGAGACAGGGGAAGACAAGAAATGATCTGGCAGAGAGGAAGTAAGAAGAAAGAAGAAGCAGAAAGAAGAGAAACAGCAGATAGGAATGAAGTTTTTTTTTGCTGGGGCTGAGTATACCGGATCTGGGAAGAACAGGTTGTCCGGATTTTGGCTGTGATTAAATACCCCAAAGGTACACGATCCTGTCTGATCTTGGAAGCTAAGCAGGGTCAACCCCTAGTTAGTACTTGTATGGGAGACTGCCAATGAATGCCAGGTGCCTTAAGGCTATATTTCAGAGGAAAGAACTGGCAAAACTATCTGAGTATTCCTTGCCTAAGAAAAACCTCATGGAATTCATGGAATCACCATAAGTCGTCAACCTGAAGCTGTGTGTACATGCATACACACACATACATATTTAACCTTTTTTTTGGTAGTGGCAACAGCACAAAGTTTTTGCAACACGGACAGCAGATTGACACGGCATGTTGCACATGTTGCCTACCCTTGTTCTGTTGTGTGTGTGTAGGAGGTTGGAACTGGGAATATCAATTTCTCTGCCAAAGAGCTTTCCTTACTATAAAGGACAATTTCAGCACCTCAAAAAAACAACAACCGGTAAACAAATCTCCTTCTTCCAAGCACCAGCCTCATGGCGTGAACCAAGAAGAACACAGACAGGTATGATCCAGATATCTCCTTATCACAAACAGTCTAAGGATTTGTAGTGTTCGAGGACACTCTATGTGAGCCTTTTTTTTCTTCCTGAGCTCTTATCTGTTTAGAAATGCTGTGTAGATTTGCAACAGAGGTATTTCACTCACAAGATCAGGCAAAAGCAGGGCAGGGGAGACTGAGAATTGCTAAGGGAAGGAAAATGGTATGACACTTTAGACTTTTTCTTTTAATTGCTCTTGGGTTCATGCTAAGGATTGCTGCTGATGAGATTAAATAATGAACTACCAGTGCCTTCTCAACAAATAAGAGTGGGATGGCTGGGTGCCCGGTTTTAAGGTCCAGTTATACATTTGATGATGATTTATTCAGCATATTTACAAATCACTTCTTATTCACTAGGATCCTCAGTGTGATATACAATTAGAAGTAGAAATTAAAAAGAAACCATAATAGAATAAAACCTAAAAAATAATTCTTCATGATAAATTGGAAGAATACTAGAAAATACTAGAATATATCACAGGTCTGTTGAAACAATTCAGTTTTTATTCTTTGGATAAAAATCAGTAGGATTATAGCCAACATTTTGCATATTGGGGGAGGGAAGTCTATAATTTTATATTTTTTTCAGAAATATTGTCTTTTACAGATCCAGGTTTTTTTTTGTGGGGGGGGAGATTGTTAACCAGCATAGCTGTGAATGACTTCCAGCTAACAGTCTGGAAAGAGAAAATCAACAATGTGTGATTCATATTGGAATTAAACAAAACAAATGAAACAAAAAACAAAACAAAAAATATCTCAGCACTTTATTTAAAATATGTGAAGGCAGCTGAAAAATGAAAATTACAAGAATACCTCAAGAGTATTAACTATGAGAGTGGAAGCAGAGCTGCATTTTGTCCTTCTGTAGTCTACAAAATCATTTGTCTAGATCAATTTAGCAGCACAGAAAGGAAAGTTAGTGGAAAATGGTCAATGTATTAAGCCTAGTATGAAAAAGGTAAAAATTCTAATTCTATTCATGTCTGAAAGGGGGAATGTTTACTACTATGTTTATGTTAAAGCACTATTTGCTTTTAAATTAAAAGTCTGGACTAAAACTGTTAACAGAAATGGAGCTTAAAAATGCGTTGTAATTTTCTCTCCTATCTCCCCTTTTCATTGTCTTGAGCCTGGGAGAGGAGATAACAGCTATATGAACTCTTGGAAAACTCTTAGTTCCTACCCTCATCGCCAAAATGTCTTTTCATAGTTTCCTTTTCTACATACCTTATATCTCATATTCTTATACAACTTTTATTACTTTTTTGACCCCCCCCCGCAGGGCCGAGCATTTCAAACTTCAGTTTACAGAACAAATGAAGTGGGTGTATGATGTATAAAAGTGGGTGGCCACCTAGGTAGGTAGGCAGGTAGTTAGGTAGATAGATAGATATACAGAGAGAGAGAGAAAGCACACGCCCTGCCACATTTTATATTTTTCAGTGCTATTACTCCTCACTGGTTGGAAATAGCTCATTGTGCCGTATTGATTTGAGTGTTGCAGTATGACCCTGGAGATCAGGGTCTAATCCCCCATTCAGCCATGAAACCCACTGGGTGACCCTGGGTGCATCACAGCCCCAGAAGACCCCATGATAGGTTTGCTTTAGGGTCACTATAAGTCAGAAACAACTTGAAGGCACACAACAACATATTCTAATCAAGAACAAAAAGAAACAACAATTCCTAATTTCTGAGCGCTGTAATTTCCCAGTGTTGAAACATCACAGACAGAAAGCAAAAACATTTTTCAAAAACTCAGTAGAACTAGGCTGTGGGTAAAGAACCAGCTGGGAAATAAGAACTGTGTCAGCTTTCATTTAACTAATTAATAACTAACAACTTAATTCTAGAATTCAATTAAAAGGGAAATTCTAACTTAAGTCAATCAATTACGTTAAAAATGATTTTAATTGCTTCTAAATGTTAGATGTCTAAGATTAATTCATAACTTAATTGATATTAATTAGTTAATTCCTATAAATGCCTATCAGTAACATAAATATATCCCCCAGTTAATGTTCACTTAGGACAGTGGTTCTCAACCTTCCTAATACCGCGACCCTTTAATACAGTTCCTCATGTTTTGGTGACCCGCAACCATAAAATTATTTATTTATTATTTACAATGCCTCCCCCCCCCGGCAAAGGCCACCTTGCCGGCCAAGAACGGGGGGGGGCAGGGAGGGAAAGAGGAGCCGCGCATCTCCCCCGGGAAAAAACTCCGAGAACCACCCCCCGGGCTCTGCTTCTGCTTCACTCTCATTTCCGCTGGGGGGGGCAGTGTGGGAAAAGTTTCCAGAGTGTCGACCCTGGCCGGGGGGGGAGGAATCCCAGCACCTTTGTCTTTTGCGCCGGGCACAGCTTGCAGCCCCAGAAAAGCGCAGCCATGCGGCCCCCCAGCCCTTCCGCAGCGCCCCCCTCGGTGGTGAGTGGGGCACGGGCTGTGGCGAGGAGGGGGCCTGCCCCCCGTGCTGCTGCCGTCCCCCCAAGCTGGCCCATCAGACGGAAGGTTCTCCCGGTAGCGGAGAAGGGGAGCGATTTCAGTCCCTTCTGAACAGGGGGCAGGAGGATGCGAGCACATGGCTCGCGCTTGTGCACCACCACTCCTGCTGTGGCAACGCTGTGGCTGCACGCACTTCCGCAAAGGGGGCAGGAGGACGTGAGTGCGCGGCTTGCGCTTGCGCACCACCACCAAGGAGGGAATGGAGCCTAAGACCATCGGAAGTACGTATTTTCCGATGGTCTTAGGTGACCCCTGTGAAAGGGTCGTTCGACCCCCAAAGGGGTCGCGACCCACAGGTTGAGAACTACTGACTTAGGACATCCCTATTAGTTTCATAATAACTAGCTGTGGAAAGCTAGAAAACAGAACAGTATTAAAGAAAGAGGTGTGTGTTTCATTTTCAACATATCTTTTTATTCTTTTCACTTCTTGTATGACTAACTGGATGTCACTCATCAGTCTCCTGTGAAGCCTTTCTTCTCAGAGCCACACAGAAAAGTTTGTTTGACATCAGTAATGAAATATGACTGTTCTGGTTTAATTAGACATTTGTTAAGAGTGCTAAGACCTAAGAGATACTGTACACGTTGTTAGTAATAATTGCCATTAGTTGCCAGCTGCTTTATCTCAACAATTATGTTCTGTGAACCTACTGTTGATAGGGAATAGCTGGCGGGCAAGTGTGCTGTCTGCTGTGCACACACAAATGTGCTGCAAATAATTATTGCACTATTTTTTACCCAGTTTCAAATGCAACCTGAAACTTAGCATCACTCCTCACTCTAGGATGGAGGTATGGCTTGTGTATAAAAATGGAAATAAAAGCTTAAATCTGAGTAATGCCTTCTGTTCTACCATTTTCTTGTTTTGCTGCAATGAATTTATTCCCCTTTTAAACAATGGTGAGTATAATGTGAAATCAATCTGTTGCCCCTCAGCATTGCTTAGTTCTATTGTTTTTGGGTTTGTTTGTTTTTTTTTAAAAAAATCAAACCAGTCTTCTACGTTTTGTATCTTTCATTGTCATGCACTGTGGCACTCCTTGGTTCTCGCTGCGCAGATAGAAATGGAAAAATGTTGTGAAGAGAGTGTTTTGTTCATCTTATGATTCCAAGTTCAACAACAGTTAATGAAACCTTTAGAATATTTTCAGAATTGTTCAATAATACAGCATTCAGGTCACTTTGTTATCCCACTTCTTGTTCTCTCTTGCTAATGGCATCTTTAGATATTTAAATGTTCATTAGCTTTATATCTCCTTTTCCCTCTTGTCTCCTTGATTAAAGGTAATCATGCATGATTATACACTGATCTTTATGGCACTGATAAATGGCTTATGTGTAAGGAAGAGTGAAAAGTACTCATTGTTTTTTGTAAACATTTTTTCAGGCTGTGTAGAAATGATGTTCCCCTTTGACTTTTGTTAATAAAATGCTTGTTAAATTGATTAGATTTTCCTTACTCCCAAATGCCCCCAGTTATTTACAGTAATGTCAGCCCATAGCCCTCCTATGAACCCTCTCAGTTCAATACATTGTGTGAGTGTGTGGGAAAGGGTCTTTCTGTTATGGAATGCTCTCACCTCAGAGACCTGATTGACACTGACATTGACTTCATTTTGGTACCAAGTTAAACTATTGCTTTTTATTAAAACCTTTCCGGTTATATTAGTAGAATCATAGACCATAAAACTGGGAATGACCCAAAGAGTTGGTTGGTCTGGCCTCTTGCCATTCAGGAAAGTTGGCCATCCAGCCTCTCTTTAAAGACCTCAAATGAAGGACCACCTGCCTAGCTAATGTATTCCACAAACAGTTCTTAACACCAGAAACACCACCATCCTTAGTATTGCTTTGTTGCTAAATCTAGGTTGAGTCCTTGGCATCAGTAGGTCAGAGCACTTGCTTTTGATCAGAAGTTTTGCTGTTACATTTGGGTGGAGTCTCTGGCCATCACTAGTCTACAAACTTCTATTTATTACTGGATATATACACCTGGTGAATTTTTTTTTCAGAATCAGCAACCTGAGAGTTTCTATTTATCACTGAAAGTTAACGGACAATTGTTAATAGGTTGGAGAACCTGGTACACCAGATCCTCTATAGGACTTTTCTAAAGTTTTGCCTACAGCGTTTGTTGGAACTGACTAGTTTTTGTGTTATTGTTCCTGTTCTTGTTGTTGTAAATTTCTGTATTGTCTGTTCAGCGTTTGTATATATTTAATTCTGTATATCATCCATTTGTATACTATCGTTTTGCATTTGTTAGTATTGGGGTAAAATTATTTTATAATCAATTCCACTTTTATTAGTATATAGACTTTTCCAATGTTGTCTTGTTCTTTGGACCAACTTGCTGTTTTGTGTTGTCCTCCATTTGGGCCCACAATAATGTAACTCTGTAATCTAGTTTCTGTTTACTGAAGTTCTGATTATGCAGTTTCCCAGATATCTTCCCAGGCCATCTGGATAATGAGGTTGTATTTTATGATTAAACACATTCCTATAAAGAAAAGAGATAAGACCAACTTCAGTTTGTTCTACTACATGTCTCAGAGGAAAACTTCTCTAGTGGGAAAAATATTTTCTTTCCTGCAAAGACTAACGGTTTTGCATATAGGTAGGCTAGGAAGATAACTGAAGAGGTCAGCTATATTATATTCAGTTCCACATAACCTCACAACCCACCAGTTCTCATGGTTCCTGAACGGGTAGTGAAGGAAAAATACTAATGCAGTAAAAATAGAAAATAATGATAATTAAGATTTATTGAACATGGGGGAGGGAAGGGGAAAAAAGCAAGAGGAATAATTTTGAGAAGAGTAATTCAAATAATTTAAGGTTCAAACAATGCAAAACAAGGTAGGGGAGCTTGGTAAGGAGTCTAAATAATTATTTATCCACTGCTTAGCAATTGGGGTCTCTCAGGGCCAAGCCAGACTTGAGGTTAAATATATCTTTGCATTCAAAGTGGAAGTTTTAAAAAACTCCAATAGGATCACTTGGCAAGGGAGCTGACAATGAATTGGATCAGAGCAGACATATGGTGTGAACTGGACCCTTTTGGTCCTTTTAGTGGCATGAGGAAATCCCTGTAAAGGTCATGTTTGGAGAAAATACTCCATTGCTTCCTTATGCAAGGATGCAAGCATTGTCACATGTTCTTTTGCCTTTCAGACCCATGCTTTACATCAGGTCTGGAATATAACTCTAAGCCTCAATTCCCATTTCCACACGAGAGGGGAGGTGTGGTTCACCACATGTCAAGAGCAGTGTTTTATACTCCGATTCAGAAACTGTGCTGTCCGTACCACCCCATTTACATCATAGTATTGTGGAGAACAGCGATTGCTGCATCTGCAACAGCAAGTCTCTGGCCACTCCCATTCCCCTCCCTGACTGCGCCCTGCCCTTGCTGATTGGTCTGTTGTTGTTTTTAAACACATTTTAAAAACATTTCTGCATTGCTACGTTTGCGCATATGTGAAAAAAACCACTGTCTTAATGGTCCATTACTAGATTCACTCTCTTCCCACTGTCTGTTTAATGCAAGAAGACAATAATGATGGCAGCCTGTCCTTTGATGGGCGGAGAGATAGGGATGGAAATGATGGCCTGGGAATGCCCATAGCCTGTGAATTGATGTTACACTTCTACATGTAGGTGAAAAACAAAGCAGAACTGGGAGATTTACATTGGACTTTTTCTGGTTTTCACATACAGTGGTTTCTTGTTGCAGTGAATCTTTCTAGGCATTAAATACATGCTGAACCATGAGGGAAAGTGCGACGCTACAATGACACAATGTGCAGATGGAAGGGTAAGAATGCAACGCCACAATGATGTATCGACCTCGTGAGGAAATGGCCAATGTCTCAGTCAGCTCCAGCTTACAGCTATTGTGTAGTGTTGTATAGATACATCTTTGATTTTTGTCTCTTGAATTACAGACTTAGAAGAAGGTACTGCAGTTCTTAGCTTATACATAACACTCAATGAGGGGAGGCTTACCTCTTCATCAAAACAGAAGTACTCCTTCCTACAGAACTAGGGAGATCTGAAAAAAAAAAGCTTCCCAGAGGTATCAATGGGAAGTTTCCCTTCTAAAACTGTACAGGTGGAATGATTTCCATTCTCTTTGCAATGAAGTGGGGGGAGGGGGAGTCAAGCCTTTTCTCAGTCCAAATTACAGTTAAAATAAGAATTTAGAAAAGTTGCATTTAAAATGCTGTCTTGGATCCCTTGCTGTGATAAAGACAGGATATAAATTAAACAAGTAAATACATAAATTGTACTCTCAATTCTTTGAATTTATCATCAAAGGCTAGAGGGGAAAGGTTCAGTTCTTGGCATCCTGCTTGTAAGTCACGTTGTTGTAAATCTGCCTTCTGACATCACAACTTACTTTTTTTGCTCATTGTATTAGTTGGAGTTCTCTTCTAACCAGGCAGGAACGAAAAGCTACCCCCGACACATCATGTAAGCAATGCAGCCACTTCAACTGGGGATCTGAGGGGCTCAGAGGTAATACATCATCTATTTTCCTTTAGCAAGATGAACTGCAAGGATGCTGCTGCAAGACCTTGTTGCAGCATGTCCAGCTTTATCTCCTAGTGCTGTCTATTACTCACTGCAGAAACTGCTGTTGAAATTGCTGCATGATTTTTTTGGGTACTTTCTACTCTTTTCATAATCTGTTCCTTTTTTAAATGGAAAAACAAACAAAAATATGTCTCCTGGCAATCTTTTGCACCTATATTTTACACATATCACTCTTTTTTAAAAGTGTATATGCTGATTTGGAAGTCCAGTGACATTTATTTCTTGTAGAGATGTAACTCTTCATTTCTTTGGCTTTAGTGTGTGACAATGAAAAAATTCAAACAATTTCTATCTGCTAGGCAAGATTACAAGAATGTAAAGATGCTTCACATTTTCAGGACTTTTTTTGTGCAAAATGTTCAAGGGATTTACTTGCAAAATAGTGTATGCTTGTGTGTGTGTGTGTGTGTGTGGAGGGTGTGTGTGCACAAAATGCTATTGCTGTTATTTTGAATTTACAAATAGAAGCCTTGGGTTGTTGTTTATGTCTTTTTGATCAATAATCCTGTCCTTGTGGGCTTGCTGCCTATGTGTGTTCTGCTTAATAAAGACAGTAGTTTTGTGCAAAGTAAGACTGCCAGTTGAAATACAAAAGAGAGCACCAGCGTCATGGGCTTCCAGGACCTAGACTCAGACTCAGAGTTTGAGGCAGCAGAACCTGCTCTGAGCCCCAGCGCAGAGACTGCTGCAGCAGAACCTGCAGAGCAGATAGTACCACCACCTGCCCCAGGGACAGAAGTGTCAGTCCCAGCAGGGAGCCCTGCTCACTCTGACACAGAGAATGATCTAGTCATACTTACCTTTGCCCAGCATAGACACCAAAAGGGTCTCCTGTATCGCTCCCAGTGAATTTATGCTAAACACCAATTAATCAGGCACCAGCGGCGCTGACCTTGGAACATATAAGAACTGAACCTTTCCCCTCTAGCTTTTGTCCGCAATCAACAGACCATTTCTCCCATGCATACTTCTACTTGCTTCCCTTGCCTGTTATTCTGCTGCTTGACCTGTGTTTATATTGCCTGCTATTGATTTATAGACATTGCTGGGATTGTTATTTGCTTTTCATTTGTAAGGTTGTTTTTTTCCTGAAGTAAACTGACTAATTACTTAACTACCTGAACTTCTTGACCTGTATTATCAGCTTCTCCTGGCTGCCAGCCCAGCCCAGGCATGGACAGATTGATTGACCTTCTACTGCAGCTGGTCAGAATGGAGGAGTTGAAGCAAGAGAATCAAGCTTTAAAAGCACAGATCACTCAGTTAATGACTGCTGTTAATGATTTGTAGCTCCGGCTTAATCAACTTCAGGCAACCCAACCACCTCCCCATCCTTCCCTAGAGCCCATTGGAACCACATAGTCTACTGGGATGGAGAAGCCACCACATAATCTAAAATGGCATTCACTACCATTCTGTTTTGTTGCCGTGACCCAAAAACCAGTGTCCTCAGTGAGTCTTGACATGCAATTTTGTGAGGTAGCTTTTCTCAACCTCCCTGTGTTTAGGATCCAAAATATCCTTTTTGGGTCAGTTATTTAGTGGCTAAGCATCTGTAATGCCCTGGATAACTCATAATCTACAAACTCCTCTCTGAGGTAATAGTACAGTTTATTTGTAGCAAAGCAAGCAACACAGCACACTTTATCCAAAGTTGCTGAGACTAAAGCATGGGGTTCACAGGTTTTATACCTACACATACAAATTTTAGGCATACAGAGCTGTGACTGGAAAGATCATAAATGTAATATCATTCCACATCTTTAGACATTTCTCAGACTTGCAGTTGTTTACTCTTCTTTCATCCTTGGTGCAGGAACATATTTCCTGTCTCTTATTCTGACAGTTTGAGTTCCCAAAACACCTTTTGGTACTTTTGTTTTGCCCATTCTGATCTTCTCTTCCCTCACTGTATGCATTGTAGCAATGGGCAATAAAGCAATTAACCATTGAACCATATGTTGCATTCAACAATTAGCATTCAATAACTCTCTAATTAAATTCTAGCATTCATAGAATCATAGAATCATAGAAATGTAGAGTTGGAAGAGACCACACGGGCCATCCAGTCCAACCCCCTGCCATGCAGGAACACCCTCAAAGCACTCCTGACAGATGGCCATCTAGCCTCTGCTTGAAAACCTCCAAGGAAGGAGACTCCACTACACCCCGAGGCAGCATATTCCACTGCCGGACAGCCCTGACTGTCAGGAAGTTCTTCCTGGGGTTCAGGTGGAATCTCCTTTCCTGCAGCTTGAATCCATTGCTCCTTGCCTTGGTCTCTGGAGCAGCAGAAAACAAGCCCTCTCCCTCCTCTACATGGCATCCCTTCAAATATTTAAACATGGCTATCATGTCCCCTCTTAACCTTCTCTTCTGCAGACTAAAAATACCCAACTCTCTAAGTCTATCTTCATAGAACATTTTGGTCACCCTCCTCTGGACTTGCTCCAGCTTGACCATGTCCTTCTTGAATTGGGGTGCCCAGAACTAGACACAATATTCAAGATGAGGTCTAACCAAAGCAGAGTAGAGTGGTACCAGTACCTCCCTCGATCTAGACACCATACTCCTATTGATGCAGCCGAGAATTGCATTGGCTTTCTTGGCTGCCTCTGTATTGACCACAATACACTATTTCAATGCCCATTCAACCAATCCACTTATGACAGGGGCTGTGCATCCTCACAGCATCTTGTTATAAAACATGTACTTCACAATATCTCTGAAGCATACCTCCATGCCATTGATCTGTCATACTTTTGGTTTGGGGGATCATCACAAAATACGCAGTACATACAGGCCTAGAAACTGCTTAGGTCTTTGAGGCCATGTGTGTGAACACTGGCTTGAACAAAACTTCTGAATCAATCTAAGCCTCTTTTCCTATCACTAGAATTAATTCCCAGAGAGAATTCTGCACTGGTTTTCTGTTGATTGCCTTTCCACACACTACAAGCATGCACACTTTCTGGCTTAGGGAAACCTGCAGTTTTTCTATCTGCTATCAATTTAACTTGTTTCTTCAGATGAATGATGGATGAAAGTCTGTGGTTTAAAAAAAATGAGATGCGAGAGTCAACAATATTGAGAGTCATAAGTAGGTCAACTAGTGACCATGTTTGCACAACAATATCTTAGCTAATAAGCTGAGATACAGTATGAGCAAGCCTTGTACCTTTATGTGCAACTCATTCCTAGCCTCTTTTCAGAACACTGCCAATAAATCTGGAAATCTTAAATTCACCATGTTTTCTTTGTCCAAACTGGGAAACTGTGGTTAAATTGTTCAGATTAAGCCCACATCTTAAATGCAATTCAAGCTGGCTTAAGAGGCCTGTCTTATTTTGAAGCTAGTAACCATAATTTCCTGGTTCAAATGAAAGAGCAAACTATAGTCAATTGAAGACTTCCTAGCTCATTTTAATAAAATCAGAAAATGTTTTGTGGCACCTTAAAGACCAACAAGTGTGTTATTATTGGTTTGTTTTTGTGTTATGAGAAAGAAAAGATGGATGGACTGGTATGAGGATGGAACCTGTGGGCAAAGGTTTGTCCATATCTTAGCAGCACACTGATTGTCTGACTATAGACAATCAAGGTGGGAATTTGCTGTAACAGACGTGGTGATTTCTGACTGTATGGTGCTATACCCCTGTACAAATGCATATTTAAGGTCCCACTTTCTCGTGTCTCACTACATGTTGAGTGCTGCAGTATCTCTGCAACAGACATATTGAATAGCTATTTTCACTAAAAATATCTGCTGGCAATTTGAATTCCTATCCTAAACTTTTGAAGCCAGGAGGCAGTGGTGGAGTTAGGGGGTACTACAGTCAGCACAATACATGAGTAGTTTCCAAGTGGCTATGGTCTCAGCATAGATGTATAGGCTGTTGATATCAGCAACCATCCACTCTACAATAGTGCAGTCTGACACTCCACCTTCCACTACCCTGTTCTGGTGCCAGGATTGTGTGGGTCCCCATTCCTTTTCCATTAGTATGCAATGGCTGTTAGTCATTTACTTTAGCAATCACCTCACCGGACACCACTGCTCGTGCCAAACCAGCACTGCACTGTCGGACTGCTTTATCTGTAGAGATCTCTGAAGATAGAAGGTGTTTGTGATAATTTAACTCCCTCTGGAGTTTTAAAAAGTAACAAAACTAAAATTGAAAAATAGCTTTGTTGGTGCCTCTTGGAAAAACTTTGCCATGATATCCTAGAAGTGTTTCTATCTCATTAAAAATTCAGAGTTTGATTAGAAAAATCACATCAACACATAATCTGACTAGTTTGTGTGTATTGTTTACTCTTGAAAGAAATAAGACAAATATTTGGCAGGTGATTTGCAATAAGAGAGATAGCATGTAAGAAAAGGTCTACAGTACTTAGAGACCAAGCAACACAACAGAGAGAGAGATTGTAATTATAGCCAGATTGCAATAACTTAAAATATCCTGAAAAGTAGAGGAAGACAGATGGCAAAGGGAATCTCTTTTATCTGCTAAGTGTCCAGCTCATAGTGGAATATGTTGTGAATACCATCATATGTGTGCATTACATTAGTTGACACTAATGGTCAAACATTATAGAAAATGTGCAAAGCAAAGAAGATTAATAGCATAGCAGTTTGATATCATTTTAACTGCTATGGTTCCCATGGGATTCTGGGATTTATAGTTTAGTGTGATACTTAGGCCCTTTTCACACCTTACCTCATTCTGGTGTTGTCGCGAGGGGATAACACGAGAAGCCTCTTGCGAGAGGCACTCGCATCCCCTCCTCTTCCCCTCCGCACTAGCTCCGTGCTGGGTGAAAGGAAGTGTGAGGGCTCTGCCCCTTCCTTCCACTGGGGGAGGAAGCACGATGGCCACGCATCCAGAGGCTCCGCACACAAGGTAAGTGCGGGTGGGGCATGGGAGGGAGCCTCGATCATGCATCATTTTCAACAACAAGCCGAAAATGATATGCTGTGCGATTGCCACGGAATGGCCTCGGGAGCATCATGTGATTGAGAGGACATCATGTGGAATGGTCCTCGTAATCCTGCAGCGCTCCCGAGGCCATTTCGCAACAGGACTGGTGTGTGAAAAGGGACTTAGAATTCAGTGCTAGAGAACTGTACAGTTTTTTTTTAGTTCCAAAGAACTCTGTAAATAGAAAAATCTGAATATCTCACTAACTATGTAGGAAGAAACTGTTAAAACTGCTATTACTGTGTGATATAAAAAACGATGTATTTACACTTGAACTTAGAATGTGCATTTGTGCCCTAGGCCAATCTGAGCAATTCTGGATCTGCATTTAGCTTTAGATTCATCCACAGGTACATTTAATGCACTGTGCCCATCACAGCAAGCATATTGATTCTGAAAGTAATTTAATCCTTTCTTTTCTGAATGCATACTTTCTGGCGGATGGGAGAAAAGGCCAAGTAAATGGAACTTGACAACTTTGATTGTAATAATCGCCTTTGTTAAATGCGCTCACCAGAGGTTTCACAGTTTTCAGGAAAAAGCAACCCTGCCCGATATTGTTACCAGAAATGAAAGCTGAGAAATTAAAATCTATAATCTAGGCTGAATCAGTAAGGTCTCCTGGGTCTTCTATCAAGTTTAACTTCGACTGTACTTCACTGTTAAATTAATGTCTCCAGTGTCAACTAATAAATTATACCTCATTGTACTTGGATTGTTTGGGAAGTTATTTAGAGCTGCTTCTAATATTAACAATTCTCCACTTGAGCTCTGGAAAGACTTGGAGACAAGGTGCCATCTTCAGATGGGTGAACATATGAAGCCAGTACTTTACATTGCCTGAAAAGTCAAACAGGCTTGTGAGATATATGTAAGCAAAAATCTGGGAACATTTCAAGAGAACAGATACGCTTATTTCTGATGGTTCTAGCCTTACAACTATGTGTTTTCAGCTGTAGCTTGCCACTATTTTTGCATAAGTTTTAAAAAATAGAAACTGTGAAAATGTAACTTCTGAAGCACCATTTGTTTTTTCTAAAATCTGTTTGTGGAGATAAATACAAATAGTTTTGCATTGGCTTGGGTTGGGTTGCGTTTATCCATGCTAGTAAACACAGCTTGTAAATTCTGCAAGCATAGCAAGCATCTTTCTCTCTGTCCTTATAAATAATCCTTCTCTCAGTTGAAATGGAAGGAATTCCCACACCTCTCTATAGTGCCATATTTGTGGCATAGCTTGCTGCTTACTGTCATTCCCTAAATTTTGAGAAAGAAGAACACAAATATTCCACTTTGCAAATGTCAAACTGAACTTCAGTTTTCTATGTGTTCAAATGATAGCTCCGTATAAGAAGGGAAGGCAAAGAGTCTTTATGTGCAAAGTTCTGGATGTCAGATCAGGCTTTTTTGTGGAAACAATTTCATAAATTTATGCTTATTATTTTTCTGGACATTGTTTATTCTTTTTCTGGACATGAAGGCCATTTCCTCACCTTACCCCTTTCCAACATCATTCTGGTGTCATTCCAGCAGCGCCAATGCTCCCCTCTGCACTTGGCCAGCTGCCTGTGGATGGGAGCATGAGCAACACATGCCTCACCTCCACAGTGCAGCCAGCCTCTTTTCCATGCTGCACTGAGGAAGGAAACACCTAGATCATGCTTCCACTCATTCCGCACAGCCACTGGCAATGGGAGCATTGTCTGATCATGGGTCATTAACATTTTTTTTCCTGTTAGTGGAATATCCTGCAATTGCGACGGTTGGGACATGCTGGCAGTGGGACTGCGATGATGTTGTGGGAAAGCACGACTCACAGATTACTAGCAACATGTCCTCATTATGGGACAGCAAAATTGTGTGGAAATGGCCAAAATTAGTTATTTTGATTCACATGTACCAAAGGTTGTGCATATGTTATGAATTCCTAGGAAATTTGCTTTGGGATTTTTGTTGTCTTTCCTAACATTATAATATATTCTTTTATGCCATTAGTGAGCCATCTTAGATGATTACTTAAAGAGTCCCCATGACGTAAGAAAACAAAAAATAGATAAAACCTACAAGCAGCCAACACTTTTACTAGGTGTGGTGATCCATGAGTGAAAAAAAAACTGCAGGCAACCAATACTTTTACTTTAGTCATGTAAGCGTGCAAGCTTTCAAGTTCTCCAGAACTCTTCATTAAACTAGTTGGTGCTAAGAATTTTGGGAAGGGAGGAGGATTTTTTTTTTTAACTTTTCTGTTTTTTTATCTCTTTTTTATCCCACCCTTTATTTCTTTTTATCACTTATCCTAAAGATGAATACACTTTTATAGCATTTTGGATGGCATTACTTAGAAGTAATTTAAATAGCTACCTCTTGATTTTAGGAACCATAGTATTCAACATGCAGAGACCTTTAGAACAGAAGCCAAGTTTGGGATCCAAACTCCAATGAACAAAGGTGGAAGCATTAGGGAGTGCAGTGAGGGTGAGAGCATGTTGGATATGTATATATTTTAAATGCTTGACTTCATTGCCTTGTGTCACATTGAACTCCACTTCTGTGGTAACAAGTAGGAGTCTGATAAGAATATATCCATTGTGAAGCAAGGGAGACATGTATTGCGGTGGAACATGTATTATGTGTTCATGTGGAAGCACCAAGTAATGGTAAAGTACCATAAACTGAAGTTTATGGAACCAGCTCTGCACTGTGCACAGAAATATCTTGGCTAACTCAAATGTTCTGAAAGTGTATATTTGCCCTGCCACATGTATCTGGGATGCCCAATGTGCAAAAAAGTGACTGAATATCCAAACTCATGTGTCAGCCCAAATCTATGACATTCTACCTTTCAAATGATGTATGTTCCTTTGTAATGTAATGTAATATGTAACATATAGAAGTAGAAGTCAAATTTATTCAAGTGCATATTTCTTTTTTCACACTGAGATATGACATTGATTTGAAAGGAGTTCATTTTGGCATGGGGACACATATTTCAGTAATGTATTGTTGCAGAGCTTTATGGCTTACTTCAGAAGCTCAGAAAGGCAGTTATAGTCTGGAGAAGGCAGTAATCCAGTTTGGTAATAGATGCTTTATCTTTAATCCTAGTATCCTAAAAATCTGGCTTCTTTGTCCAAACACTCCTTATGGGTTTCCTTTTCCACCAAACTCCTGCATGCATCCACAGACCTTTTTTTGGCTTCCATATTTTATCTTGTTCCTTAGAGCCTACATCTCTTACCGGGGCTGCTTTTACAGATACATAATCCATTGATCTTATGTTGCCTTGGATCCTATCTGGGACAAACAAACAAACAAACAAACAAATAAATAAATAAATAAATGCTGCAGAGTTATTCAACCCCTGATAAAGGCTGTCTTTAAATAATTAAATTCAACATTAGATAAGAGTTAAAGTACCTTACAAATGATGATATTTGAAAATGGCTTTGTTAATGTAACGTGGCATTGAAATCTCAGGATATAATATAAATCCGGCTGATTAGAATTAAAGCCATGCTCTTAAAAAAAAAGCCTGTTGTCTTTTTTCCCTATTACATCTGCATGTATTAATAATTAAATACGATGCACCTCAAGCCAGCTGGTGTCAGAGATGAAGCTGCAACTGAGATTCCTTATCATGCCAGCACAACAAACTGATGGCAGTTTCACTTATTAAAGGGACAAAATGTGTGTCACAGACAAAAGAGGAGAAAATTATTGGCAGATGAGACACAAAGCTTTTCAAGGTCTATTTGTCTCATGAGCAACGAACACTCAACTGCTGTTGACTGGAATAAAAGCTTTCTGCCTGTGTGTTCATTGGTCTCATAGCTCATAACAAGGAAATGAGAAAACGATTAGTTGGAAGAAAGATCTGCCAATGTCCTGTGGCTTTTCAGGAATCAGTGGAACTGCAGGAAACACTTCCATTTCCTACCACGTCCAAAAGAGATCTAGGAACACATGGCATACAATGGCAAAGTGGGGAATATGACTGGTACTGCTTGAAAGATACATTTTGTGTGTGGTGTTGGTCTATTCTGGCTTCAAGCAGAAGCCCACAGGACATGGAATGTATAGGTCTTCTGTTTGGGGAAGATGGCACAAGCAGAACTCCACAGCTTCTACTTCATATCTGTCTTCCTTCTGAAAAGACAGTTATGTTCAGTTTGGGATGAGCAGCACCAATGACATAATGAGAGTCCTGCAGTCCAGACTAGGGCATGACTAGAGAATACCAAGCTGCATTTTATGAATTCAAATCTCAAGAAGCATATCAACGATATACTCGGGTGCTCCTGGGAATTACTGATGTTTTCTTAAGAGCTGTTATCAGTAATCTTTGAGAAGTCTTGGAGAATGGGTGAGGGGACAAAAGATTGGACACAGTAAATGTCCTCCATCTTAAAGAACTGTGCTTGTGGGTGGTGAATGGGAGAGGACCCCAGGAACTACAGGCCACTCAGGCTGACATCAGTAGTGGACAAAATTCAGACTATTAAGTAGCAAGTCTATAAGCATGTAGGATGTAATACATTGCTTATTGGGAATGTACATGAATTTGACAGACCAACCCGAACTTCTTCACTAAAGGTTTCCATAATACCTTTGCTGGCAAGATGGTGAACGGTGCGTTGCATTGTCCTAGGTTTGTTGAGTCATAGCACTTACTGAATGCTAATTAATCACTGAGCATCTTCCTCATTGGAACTCTAACAAGAGCTGCAGGGCTCTGACCAGAGGCCCTTGCACAGTACACAGCCATAGTACCATTGTTCCACTTTAGCAGCCATAACTGCATCCTATGGAATCCTGGGATTTGTAGTTTGAGGAGACATTAGAACTCTCTGGCTAAGAATTTTAAATACTCTTCCCTAAACTACCAGTCTCTGGATTCCATAGGGCAGAATCATAGTAGTTAAAGTGGATTCATAGTACTAAAATTGTGTAGTGTGAAAGCGTCCCATCCTTTTTGTAGTTTCAACATTTTTATGGCCTAGATGAGGGCACAGATCAGTTGTTTATCAAATTTGCAGCTAACACAAATCTAGAGGGGTAGTCAATACCACAGAAGATAGGTTCAAAATTAAAAATTCAACAAAGATAAATGCAAAGTTTTTCATGAAAGTACAAAATGAATCAAGCCCATAAATATAGAATGAGGGAAGCAAGCTGGGCAGCAGTATATGCAAAAAACAGCTAGGTGTCTTAGTGGTTCACAAACCAAACATCAGCCAGCATTATGGTGTAGCCGCTAATAAATCTAATGTTGTCTTATACTGCATCAGAAGTAAATGGAGCAAATTTGTTCTCTGTTGATTAATAGGACACTACAAACCAATTGCTGGTCATTTAAAGAAACAGATTTCAATTAACCATTGGTTCATGTCAGTGAGTGGCATTCAGCAATGAAAAGACTGCTTCTGGTGGTTGTGGAATCTGACTGGAGGCTGGTTGACCACCTATCAGCTAAGCTGTAGCTGCAACCTGCATTTCAGACCCTTCCTTCCAACTCCAGTTGTTCTATTCTTCTTTATGGCTGGGCAACACAAACCAGCACCACAGAACCCTTGATTGCTCCAAGTCAGCCATCAGACAAAGTCAGAAGTTCAGACGAGGCCTTTTCCACTTCTCAGCTGAGATTACCACTTTCAGGATGCACTTTTGTTTTTGGTATGTGATAACATCAATGTAAACAGGGCCAAGATCCTACATCACATTTGTAACTGTATAAATGTAGTTAAGAATGACCTAAGCAATTGATCCCCAGAGCCCACCTTAAATATGAAGGAGCTGCTCTGAGCAATGGCAGTCTTTGGAGTGGGCAATTGGGGCACTATAGGATGATGCATCTAGCCCCTCTCACCTCTGAGTCACAGAGAAGGGGATAGTTATGAGCACGACAATAGTGGCACAATCACGAACACAGAGTAGTTAATGGATACATAACTCTAGGTTACAAATCTATAACTACAATGCAGAATGCTAGCCATAGTTTCTTGCAGGCCTCAGGCTTAGGGCTGCAGACTCAAAAGATTCTTGTTTAGGAGTCTCTGGCTCATTTCCAGTGTCAGTGTTAAGCCTTCTGCGACTGTGACCTTCACTGCTGGCCTTCTGATTTTGGCCATCTCTTCCTCATCTAGAGCTGAGTCAGAACTGCTGCAAATCGTGGCACTAAGGAAGAAAACATACTCACAAACTGTATTGTCAGATGTTTTAGAGTACAATGCATAGCTACCATGGCTGTTGATTATAGATTATGGAAGCAGGAGACCAAAACATCTGGAAAGTACCAGTTGCTTAGTCTTGCCATATTTATTTCTATTATTTTGTTCTCTTTGCAGAACAGGCTATCAGTGGTGGTTTGTAATTTCTATTTGAGGGTAATGGCAAATCTGTTCCAGATTTTAATTTGATCCTTCAATGAGCTGTCTAAGAGGTTAAACCCTATCAGTCAACCCTATATGTTCAAGATCCTGGACAGCTCTTTTAAAGTCTGGACTAAGGCCCTTTCCGCATGTTACCTGCTCGCAGAGGTGGGGGTGCCATTCACACAAGCAGCTTCTTGCTCGAGGCACTCGTATCGCTCCTTCGTTCTCCCGCAGCTGGCTTCCTGGTCACCCAACTGTTGCGTGAGCACCCACCCCTTCCTTCCGCAGTGCAGCCTGGGAGCTGTAGGCTGCGCTGGGGGAGGAAACTTAACTGGCCTGCTTGTCTGATGCACCACAGGGCAGGTAAGTGCGTGAGGGCCCTGGGAGCCTTGCGCGACCGTGCAGCATTTTCGGCTTGAAGCCGAAAATGAAAAGGTGTGTGCGCAGTCCGCTTTAGGCTCTTGAGCGTCGCGCAAATGGGAGTGCATTGTATGGACTGTTCCTCCCATTTACACGATGCTCAAGGGGCCTCTCGCATAAGAAACTGCATGCGAAAAGGGCTTAAAACCAGAAGCAAATTCACTGCTTCATTGACACAGAGGATACCAGCTGCCACTGAAAGGTATGTTTCACTGAAAATACCTAGTACACTTTCCCTTTTTGTTGTTGCTGTTGTTAATATAGGTATTATGTACATTATACCATATGGATTATGCTTAAATGTTACTTTGGGATAACATTCCAGGCATCAAAATTCAAAATGGAATGACCATGTAAGTGTGGAATGGAAAGCAATAACCTAACATGGGAAATAATTGCAATTCAGGGGAATCTTTAGAAGAACTGAGAACAGCTAGCAGACCTCATGTTAAATTTCTTAGCTAAGAAGAGTATGGGAATGGTGTGGATAAAAGTGAGAAAGACTCATTACTTTAAGAATGGCCACAACTAGGTATTCTGTCGATGCAATCCCTTATCATGGTACTATAGTTATCCAATAAACCAAAGTTTACATATCAATATTTTGTCACAGTAGCTACCAACATAAGAACCTCAAGTCATAATTTTCCAATGCACAGCAATATTAAAGAGTGCAGGGGGTACAGCAGTGTTCAGTGGATGGGAAAATATCTTAAATATCTGTTTCTGTATATCTTACATCTCCTGCAGAGTCACCAGTGAAGTAAAAGAAACAAAACAAAATACTAAAACATGTTTGGGAACTCACACCATCTCAGAAGATGACAGATAGATAAAGTGCTTGTGTTTCGCAGACAGACACCCCACTCTTGTATTCTCACATTAAGAGGGCAGTTAATGGTTTATTCATATCCAGAGCCTTCCAGTCTATACTAAGCAGTGCTGTAGAAATAATATGATGATACGTCTTACTGACTTTCTCCTCATTTCCTATTCTGTTTCGAACTGTTGTCTGCAATTCTCTTTTCGGCCCAAGCTGGAAAAAAAGTCTTGGGAGACTCAATAAATTAACTATTCTTTTATTTTTCTTTACGCAAAACTATTGAACCTTTCTTCTGATGAAATGGGCCAACTTTTTTTTTTCTGCTGCTTGCATGAAAGTTTCCTATTGTTCAAGGTTACATTCATCCTTCTGTGTCTCTAGCTGTTAAATGGCGAAGGACACTGATCAGGAGTGAATAAGAGAAGATATATTTTACAGAAGATTTTCTCTTACAGTATCTAAAGAGAGATCAATATTTTCTATTTGCTTTACTGCTAAACTTGTTTTTCTTTATCATCTGCAGGACACCCGCTTGTGCTTACCACTGTAGCATCAAATAGCTCTGACTTAATAATAAAAGGGGAAAAAAATGCAGAAGATGACACTGCTTGGAAGCCACTGTCATTCAGAAGCACATAGCTATTTAATTGGAAAAATATCAGAAAAAGTAACTACCTGAAACAGTTCACTGAAATGTAATATTAGTCTGCTTTTCTTTAAAAGAATAGAAATGATCCTGTTTATTCTTCATCACAATGATGACTTTTTAGGATCATAAATTGTACTACTGGAGAGATCTAGCTAGACATGTTATGTGGCCAGGGGGACCAAAAATCAATAGAAGGGAATGGTCAATGGTCAATCACCATTTTTTTTGCTATATCAGGGTGATATAGTAATTGTAAAGTAACAAATTTGTCCCCAGACGTTTTGCTATCTGCAAGGAGGAAACAAAATGGTACCTCCTCCATTCATATACAAAAGCCAACTGGACTGGTAGCTGAGTCTTATTCCCAAAAAGTAACTGGATTGTATGTTCCTCATTACAATGGAGGGCCGCAGGCTGTGACACACTCATAGCCCTTTCTCCTCACAGTGGCCCTCTCTGCAGCTGTGGAATGCCTGCTTCCCTTAGAGACCTGGTTGGTGCTAAGGCTGGTCTCCTTCTGGCATCGTGTTAAAATACAGCTTTTTGTTAAAGCCTTTGGTGTCCAAGTCCAAATCTGTAGATGTTTTAACCTGCCATAAGCTTTTAAACTGTTTAGTATGTTTTTAGACTGTTTAAATTACCCTATCCTTAAATTACCCTATCCGTTTCTGACTTATAGTGACTCAGAGGCCCTTTTCGCATGTTACCTGTTTGCGCGACGGGGGAGGGCGTCTTGCGTGAGAAGCTTCCTCTGAAACGCTGCTGCTTCCCCTCTCCTTCCTACCGCAGGTCGCTTCCTGTTAGCGCGACCGTCATGCTAGCACCCTGCCCCTTCCTTCCACAGGGCAGTGTGGGAGCTGTAGGCTGCGCTGGAGGAAGGAAGCGCGACCCACCTGGCTCGCCGACACACCGCATGGCAGGTAAGTGAGCGAGGGCACCGCGAGCATTGTGCGAGCGCGGGGCATTTTTGGCTTAAAGCCGAAAATCAAAAAATGTGCACGCGCCCCACTTCAGCCTTGTGAGTGTTGCGTAAGTGGGGGTGCGTCGTACAGAGCGACACTCCCATTTGCGCGACACTCAAGGGGCCCTCGCACAACAAAAAAACCATGCGAAAAGGGCCTGAGGCAAAGCTATCATATGGATGTCTTGGCCTTCCTCTGAGGCCGAGAGAGTGTGATTTGCCCAAGTCAACCAATGGGTTTCCATGGTCAAAAGGGGATTCAAATCCTGGTCTTCTACAACAAGAAAACTGTACCAAACCCCTACCAAAGCTCTCTTCTCTCCCTCAACTCTAGTCTGCCTCCAAAACCCTTCTCGCACCCTAAGCTAACTGAACTCCTGATTCAAACTGAATTCCCAACTGCCATTTATCAAGTCTCACTCACCAGCCTTATGCAAATCTCTTCAAATATTCCACCTATCAGCATTTGCTTCAACACTCCATTCTCTCCACCTCCCAACAGGTAATGACCTTATTCTCTAATATCCACTCAATAAATCAAACATTTTCCACCACAAGTCCATGACATCGCATGCAGCCTTATAACCTCAGTATTTAAAATACAGTCAACAACTTAAGAGGGTGTTTTTTTTTTTTTTATGGAGTGGATGCTTTTTTGTAGGATAAAAGTTATCTGAAGGTATGAGGAAATCTGTTTCCTTTCCTACAGCATTTGAATTTTTAAAAACCTCATTCTTTCCATCCCAGATATGACATTTGCGAACATTGGTAAATTCTTTAAAAATGAACTTTAAGGAAATTGCTTCCCAACCATCCTGACTCAGCAGGTATTGTGTATCTATGTGGAGGGGGTGGGGGAAGAGGAAACTGTTCTTTCAAATGTAAATGCTACACCCCTAATGACATTTTCCTTCAGTTCCCAAATTCTAATATCTAGAATGAGGCAGCAAACATTCTTATATTTGCTTTGAGTTTCTAAATGCTAAACTGAAGTTCCAAGTTATGGAAATTCCAGAAATTTGGGGACTGAAGAAAAATTTCATTGGAGGGGTCAGAATTCTTATTGGGGGGAAAATCCTCATTCCCAAAGCTACCTCATAGATACTGCTATTCTCAGCTTGACCAGGAGCATGGAGTACCTACTTGTCATGCAGGTGATCATTTCAGAAAAGAAAAGCTGTAGGAATCCTAACTGAGCACCAACATGGTTGAACACACAGGAAATTAAAACAAGACATTCAGGAATTAAATACTCCAAGTCCAAATCAGGTATGGTTTCTCTCACACTCCTTTTCTAAAAATCCCACATTTTTTCTATCCCCAAATGGAAAAAAAGTATGGAAAAAGGCAAATACTGACAAACTCTTATAAAAATGAGCTGAACTGAAATTGTCACCTACCCCCCTTGCTAGCAGTTTCAGTGCAAGTGAACAAATATATTCTGAACTACTAATATTTGTATGATGAACAATCATCAAATCTCTGGATGCTATGTTACAACATTATTTAACCTTCAGGGATGAATACAGCACGCAAGGAACATGAGCACACTTTGGACTTCTCTGGGAAAAGACTTTCTTCATTCTGTGGATGTTTTTAATTCTGCCATTATCAAATTCTATTTGATTTCATATGATTGCACAGTTTAGTTCAAATTACTTCCATTGCTAAAAGGTTATCTCCTAATGTGAGTTTTTATAGGGATTAATTTCTCCCTATGGAATGTGATCAGGTGAAGAAAATGTCCAGGTAATTTAAAAAAAAGACAAGCAAGGAAGAAATAAAGATGATGTTGGTGTTAATGTTTTAGGGCTAGACATTCAACAGGAAGTTTGAAAAAAAGGGATAAAGACAAAATATAATGACAAGATTGTCTTATAATCATGACTGTCATCACAATCATCATCAAATGATCATTATCACCATCGCTACCACCACCTCAATAAAGTTGTTGTCATCATCATTGTTGTCGTCATCATTATCATCACCAATCTTGCACTTAGATAGATGATGAGGTACTTCATGGTTTAGGGGTATATGTGAGGGAGATTGACTGAAGTCTCCTTCACCACCCTTTAACTGCATCAACCCACCATGCCAGTACAGAATGTATACTCAGCTTTTCACTGTTTGGGTTCTTCTTTTGTTAACAGTTGAAAACCTTGATTATCACATTGTTATAAGATTTCACATAAATGGTCACACACAGGAAAAAAAATGCCCTGAGCTAAACTACGGCTAGAATCTGGTTGATTAGTCCCAATCATAGTAGACCCATCCAATCGATTGTTGGATGATGAGTCAACAAGTAGGTAAACCTAATTGATTCAATGGTTCTCCTCTAGTTGGAATTAACAATAGGATTTAGCCCAAATGTTTTACTTATTGCTTCACATTTATCACATAGATGCAGCACATGTCTTCATGCAGTCCTCACTTCCTTTCAAAGAGTTGTGTAAGTTTATTACAGTATAAAAGGAAGAAGAATTGGAAGTGGGGAAAAGAATGTAGCAGCACTTTTGATTGACTTAGTTTAGTATGAGCTTTTGTGGATTTCAGTCTTCTTCAGATGCACTAATTGAGCCACAAGTATTCAGGAGTGATTACATAGTTATGGGAGATCTTAGTGTTATGGAATAAGGGAAGACAGAAATTGTGACCCTGATAATAAACCTTAAAAAAGAAATATAAGATGATACTGGTCTCTTAAGTGGCTTGACAGTATAAAAATCCTGTGTGTGTAGTACTGATGGAAAAACAATAATTTATACTTATCTAACAGTAGGTTCTCTTGTGCTGAGAAATTTTTCTGGTGAGAATTCTATTGTTATGTGTGAATCCTATAATGAAAACACCTATTAATATATGTAGTGTACCAAGAAACCATTGTCTCTGTTCATACTTTTGCTAATGGATGGGCATTTGTGAACATTTTCGAGTTCAACAGTTTCTCTTTCTAATCTTTTGATTTTTTTAAAAATCAGCAATGGCCCTTTGTGCTCCACATTATACAAACAGGACAATCCCCATGCAAGAGTTTAAATGGACACAAATTTCAAATTAGAAATGGTAACTGTTAGCAGAATGTTTCAGTCTTCCTGGACATACAATTACTTCCAAGTTGTGCATTTTTTTTTTAAGCAGGGGGGAAATCTCCCTTGTTACTATTTTCTCTCAGCCTGGCAAACAGGGAAGAGGGAGGCCCAATTGGTCTTGATTACTTCCAATCACCAGCTCATATCCAGAGCTTTGAAATATTACTATTTCAGATGATAACTTTAAAGATCTCCACCTGTGAGAACTGTGATCCTAAATGGTAATTTTTCCAGCTTTGTTCATATTTTGAGTACAACTAACTACAACCATATGTGCTGATATGTAGCCCCAACTCACTGAATACAGCTGAAGTGACCCCATGAATGCTGCCCACTTTTATCAAATAGTAGCACTTCTATACTAGTGCTTGCAAGAAAATTCTGATACTTAATGCATCATGTGCATTGATCTGAATAACAGGAATTTACTCATGTTGAAAATAGTTTTGTAGGGCAAAGCAATTCATGTCTCCATCAAGTATGACATCTGAATTCCTAAGGCAGGTATCAATACATGGAGAATAATTTTTCTGTCTTCACATTGTGCTGCAAAAATGTCAATGCATGCCATATCATGTGCCTGATACATATTGATAAATACAAGTTACCCCCCAAAGCTAGTAAGTAAACTTTGGAAAAGAATTGAGAGAAAAAAAAAGCTTGAAGGCTGCTTGAATTGTATGAAATGCATTACTGAATGGTATGATCGCCAGGTGACACTGTATAGAAATGATAACCTGATAACTGGGCTTGGGTTGCAGGTCTTTCACCTCATGACCTTCCAGAGCAAACCAAGGGTAGAGGTATACTCTGTCAAGATGTTATACTGCATTGACCCTCAGTTTTGGTCTTTCCATAAAGTGTTTGGTGAGATGTGCTTAAAATGCCACAAAGCATTTTATCCAAATTAGAAACTTAAAAAAACCCCAAAACCCTGCTTTGACTGTTGGGATCAGGAGATGGAATTTGCTTGATGTCATAGGTGCTAACCAATCAGTGCCATCCAGGGGCAGTAAAAAAGTACATTTGCAGGTTAAACACGGAGAGGATTTCCAGTCCAGCTTCTTGTCTTTCCCCTTAGCCAGGCAGTAGGAGTTTGCTGTCGGTGTTGGTTTCTATATTCTGAAAATAGGCAGAAGCTTCTTATTTGCTGTGACATTAAAAAATAATGGGAAGAAAGACACTGTAAAAAACTTTGGTTGTTAAATTGCTCACTGTTACAGAGGCACATCTAAACCAATGCCAATAAAGGCAGAAATAAAGACCGCCGTATAATGTGCTTTTACAACATTCATTTAACAGTCCTCTTCAAATGCTTTTATTTGCCAATATAAATATGCTGGTTAGTTTGGAGAGTCTGAAGCATTATATATTATTCAAAGGGGAAAGAAAATGGAATACTTGTTCCTTCAATTTATGCACAATCATTTATAAAGTGACTGATAATATAAGTTCTGCTTTTAGGAACTTTCTTTTAGAAAAGAAATATTAAAATTAACAGGTCCCATGAATGTGAAGACCAGCTTTCAGCATCTTCATTAAGAAATTCCAGAAACAGAAAATGGAGAGGAGTATTATTTTCTACAAATAATAAGTTTATGTTATTCAGCAAGAGTGTACGTGTACTCCTACACTCCCGCTACTCTACTACTGTACTACCTCCGCACTCCAAGTATGAAAATAAGAAACACAGAAAATGGGTTTAGTTATGCAAGACAATTTTATTAGTTTGCTTGTCTGATTTGAAACATTTTTCTTTACTAGATAAAGCCAATCTTCCTTAATCCAGGGAAGCCATACTTGTTACTCAAGTTGAGATGATCTTTCTTTCTGTTTTCCTTAAGAAAATAGACATGTTCTGGCTCCAAGAACTGGTAAAGAGACATGATTGCTGTTTGCTTTTCACAGACCCACACCTGATAGTTGTGTTAAGATGAGAAGCTCTGTCAACATCATCAGCACCTGTAGTTAATTCTGAGCTGGGGTAGCTCATCCATAGGCCATTAGTGACTGTTAGTTTCTGAGGGCCTTTCTGTAGTACACTGTTACAGTGCTGTTATTCCACTTTCAACATCTTGTGAAATTCTGGGGCTTGTAGTTTACTGAGGCCAAAGAGTTCTCTGGCTGAGAATTCTAAAGCCCCCTCCCTAAACTGCAAACCCCAGGATTCCACAGGATGTTGAAAGTGGAATAATAGAATTATGACAATGTAGTGTGGAAAGTCCCTGAGCTATGAATGTTGGTGTCAATGAGACTATGGCCCTTTTCTCACGGGGTGCAGAAATTGTGCCGCTACGATCCAGGCGGGTTTTCCCTTAATCCCTGCTAACACGGACTGAAATTTTAGGAGCGTTCTCACGGCTCCATAGAGAAAAGACTTAGGCAGCATCAGTGCATTCGCACAATATTACCATGGCCACTCCCGTAGGTGTCCTTTCCCCGCCCTGTCTGGCAGTGATTGGCTGTGCTCAATTTTTAAAAGAAACACTCTGAACGTCATCATGGACGTCAGTACGCACGCATGTCCCCTTACATCCTCCGATGAACACCCCCCCCGTCCCGCGCCTTTCTTTGGAGCCGCCGTGGAGACGTTTCCCCCCCTCTGTCTTTTCGCTTGCTTTCTGCTGTTTTGTGTATGGAGCACAAGCTGCTGACGAACATTGCTGGGGTGCTAGCCCTGCTAATGATGGTCCTTTCAGCCTTGATAGCAGCACTGGAAAGCACTGGGGGCGGTCTTGTTGCTTCTGCTGGCCACGCCTAAATCTCTCCCTCTCTTGATCCCCTGCACGAATCAGTACGCACCATCGCTTTTTCACAAAACGACGAGCGCGTATTGGAGGAAAAAAACCACATTTCTTCCGGTTTTTTAAAAGTGTGCGCGAATGCTGGATGGTGGCTTCCCCGTGCGGATTGAGGTGAGAATCAAAAAAATTAAATGCGACCCGGTTCTCTCTAAGGTGAAAAAGGCCCCCGTTCGAGGTCGACCTGGGAAGATTTAATTACCCCGTGAGAAAAGGGCCTATGTGGTCTAGGGTATATGACCTTATCCCACATTTCCTCAAGTAAGACTGTTACCAGGTATGCCCTCAGAGCCTATGAATGAATTCATATGTGTTGTGAGTACATATGCCTGTCAGGATTCTTGTGAACTTGGCCAATAGCACATCATAGAAAAATGGAGTAACCAAATTATTCCACAGTCACACAAAACTTTCTAAAAGGGAAATTTTATTGAACACACAGCAATCAGGATGTACACAATAGCTGTACTGGGGAACAGCATATACTAAATGGTGCATGAACAATAGAACATAGCTTTAGGATGGGGAAATACTAATTCAAAATGAGCAAATTCACAAGGCTGCGAGGGTCTGAAATGAAGCTATGTGAAGCTATAGAGATTCCTATGTGAAGCTATAGGGATTCGTAAGAAGAGGGAGATATGAGAGAAAGAGATTCAAAAGTAAAGAGATTATTATAATTTCCCTAACTGCTCCCTGCCCCCCAAAGGCGGGGTGGGGGGAGGAATGTGGCACTTTTGAGGAGCTGCAACTTGCAGGGAAAGTAGTCCCTGAGAAACAGACGTTAAAGATGTCAGAAGTTACCTCTTCTTGGTCCCATTGAATTCGTGAGATGCTAGGGAGCACTCCTGGCTGGAACAGTGCAAGGAGAAAGCGGGCAAACTACCCAAGGTTTTCTGCACCAGAACATGGACTTTGAGAAAGAGAAGCAGTTCATGAGATTTTCTGACCCACATCCTGGATTCTGTGGGGTCTAAAAGAGTGATTTCAGTTAAAAGGAGTGAAGTGCTTAGTTTAGTGATTTCAGAACAGAGCCAAAACTAGGTCGGTGGTTTCAGCAAGCTGCCTGCAGACCAAGAAGACAAGCAGCTGGAGTTCTTGATTCAAGTAGATCCCACCCCTGGAACAACTATCTTTGAATTTGAAATCCTTTTAAAAGTATCTCAGGTGAAAAGGAATCATGACTTCTGGACATTCTGTCAAGCAGTGAAACTTATTTAGACAACAAGTATTCATCAGGGCTTCCTCAGAGACTTTATCCAATACTAGGTTTAACAAAAGATAATAATGTCTTAAACAAGCCCCCACTTAAGAAAGGCATCACAGAATTGTTAAGAGAATTAATCCAAAGACAGCATTTCCTGTCAGTGGCTTTTCCTATCTATAATGCCCTGTTTACCAGCTTGCTTGTCTATAATGCCCTGTTCATCATTCTTTACCACATGCTAGAAGTGACAGAACCTTGCCTGAGGGGTTGTTCAGTATTTCAATAGTTTAATCAAGTTTTTTTTTTTACACACTTAGTGTTGGCATTAATAGAATTCACTATGGAGGTTGACTACAGGAGTTGACCAGGAAAAGCCTCTGTAGGAAAATTTGATATCTATATTAAACAGAAGAAGGCAAGGCTAGTGTTACATGAGGTTGTGGAAGTAGTAGAAATGACTGTGGATGCTCTTGTAAGGTGAAAAAGGAAAAATGTAGATTTATTGTCTCAGGAAATCCATCATAGGATTATTGTTGTGTGCCTTCAACTCATTTCTGACTTGGGACAAGCCTAAGATGAACCTATCACAGGATTTTCATGGAAAGATTTGTTCAGAGAGGGTTTACCTTTGCCTTCCTCTGAGGCTGGGAGAATGTGACTCATCCAAGGTTACCCACTGAGTTTCCATGCTGAATGGGGTTTCAGAACCTAGTCTCCAGAGTCTATATAGTCCAGTGCTCAAGTCACTATACCACGCTTGTCAGGACCCTGGCACTCCAGGACTCAAGCTCTGAGTCTGAACCAGAGGACTTCAAAGCCATGGAGCCTGCTGCACAGTCCACCCCAGAGGCTGCCCTAGACACAGAGCCCTTGGCCCCAGTGGCCCCAGCAATGGAGCCAAGGGCTGCCTTAGACCCAGAGATTCAAGAGCAGGTGCCTACTTACCAGCAGCATCGGGAGCAAAAGAGTGCTTTCAGAACTCCAAGCAATCAAGCTCCAGCTGAGGTAGCACCTGAGTGAGGGCCTGCTTAATAAAAGCACTCACTCAGCCTTGGGTCTTTGTTGGCTGACAACTGCCCATTCTGGGTGTGTTTGCTGGGCTTCTGGGGTCCTTGCCTTGCTTCCTGGAACGCTGCCCAACTGGCTGTGGAACAATCTCTGTGCCGGCTCTTGGCTGCCTGCCATGCCTTGGCGCTGACAACGCTGACTATCAACCCATCTTAGGATAGGAAAGGAGAGAGACAAAAGAAATTGACCTAAACTTGCTTAAAAAGCTCCTAAAAGCTGGTTCTTATGTGTGGGTGTAACCAACATCCCTAATTGTGGTTGGAACCTCATGAACCTTACAGACAAAAGAAAAACAAAGAGAGTAACTAACTTTTTGAGAGAAGGGAGAAGTGGCATCTGTAAGCAAGAAGGAAATGAAAAGCTTGACTATATAAGACTTCAGAGACAGAGAGATGAAAACAAAAGGGCAATTATTATCTAGACTCTCCTCTCTCACTAATCACTTTATACAAGTGTTGATGTTTCTTTCCAATAACCCTTTCAGCTAACTCTTCTCTGTCCTTGGCCAGACAATTAAAAATGGTTCCATTTCAGAGTGTGTGCATGTTGGAAGGGATGTTGTACAAATATGGCTGTCTCAGGCTAAAAGTATGCCATGAGATATTAGTGTAGGCAGTCCTTCCTTCACCAATGATTCTTTGCACATCAGGAGAGAGCCAGCTTTACCATTAGGGGAAGTGAGGTGAGTGCCTGAAACAGCTGGTATCAGGGGTCATGAAAACAAAGTGTTTTTTAGAAACAACTCCTCCTCCTCCTCCTCTTCCTCCTCTTCCCTCCCCTCTCCCTCTCCCCACTTCCAGGGAGAAGCACTTGTGTGTTTTTATGTCACAGGTGCCAAAAACTAGACCAGCCTTGGGTACTCTATACTTTATTCCAATGGCAGGCAGTTCTCACTGGGACTGACAGGGGAGATGTCAGGGTGTTAGGCATCTATGGTATGTGGAGCCAACTAATTCTGGCTTAGTTCCCATCCTCCTCTCTTGTACTGGCAATAATAATAAACATTCAGTCCAGTTCTTTGTAACTGAACTGAAAAAGTGAACTGAATAATCCATTTAATCTCATTGAAGTCTTTTATTGGTTAAAATAAATCCCCATGCTGTTTGGCAGGAGGAAAGGATATGGTCTCCACCACCCTTTATAGTTAGCCCTACTCTCCAGATGGGTCACTATTTGGGGATGAACAAAAAAGCAGTTTTGGGGAGAAAGTTGTGGCAAGTATACACATTCAGAGCATATAGCTGCACACTCCTTCTTGTACAAAAGTAACGAGAGACAGATATACTTAGCCCGTTTCTGCCCTGCACTGTTATAGTGATGTTATTCCACTTTCAACATCCTGTGGAATTCTGGAGTTTGTCATTTACTGAGGCCAAAGAGTTCTCTGCCTGAGAATTCTAAATGCTCCTCCCTAAACTGCAAATCCCAGGATTCCATAGGAGGTTGGAAGTGGAATAATAGCACTATAACAGTGTAGTGCAGAAATGACCATAGTTTCATGTGATAGTGGTGGTGCTGGGGATGGGGAGAAATGGAACCAGGAATGTGTAAGTTACTAGTATCCAGCTCTGACTTTTACACAGACTCTTCAGCACTCTCACACCTCACAGCATAGCAACCAGAGAAGCCAATGTTACCATTTCGCCTTGCTAAGCTGGGGTATGGTTGTGCCGTGTAGCGAGCATCACTGTCCACAGTGTTGGAAGTTTGTTCAGAGCTTGGAAATTACTAGTCACAAATAATTAATGGCCTATAATTAATGGCCATTTCTGCACTAGACTGTTATAGCGCTATGATTCCACTTTCAACATCCTATGGAATCCTGGGGTTTGCAGTTTCGGGAGGGCCCAGCCGGCCCCTCCCAAAACTGCAAACCCCAGGGCCCTTTTTGCATGGCGTTTTTAAAGCGAGAGGGCCCCTTGAGCGTCGCGTAAATGGGAGGAGCGGTCTGCACGACACACTCCCATTTATGCGACATTCAAGGGCCTAAAGCGGACCACGCATGCACCTTTTCATTTTTGGCTTAAAGCCAAAAATGGTGCATGGTTGCACAATACTCCCGGGGCCTGCACACACTTATCTGGCGTGCGGTGCATCGGGAGCCAGGCCGGTTGCATTTCCTGCCTCAGTGCTAGCCTGCAATTCCCAGGTTGCGCTGGGGTAGGAAAGAGTGGGGCGTTTGAGCGGCGCTCGCGCGACCAGGAAGCTGCTGCAGAACTGAAGCATCAGGGAAGCAGCAGCGTTCCTGCTGAGGCTTCTTGCGCGAGAGCCACCCCCCACCTCCATAAAAAGGTAAGGTGCGAAAAGGCTCCAGGATTCCATAGGATGTTGAAAGTGGAATCATAGCGCTATAACAGTCTAGTGCGGAAATGGCTAATGTCTTCACTTAATTTGCCAGTTACAAAAATGTAACTCACACCGTGTTGGAAACTTAGTAAGTGATAACTTTGCTCGTCTTGCAGCATAATTATAACTTTTAGTTAGTCTTATAGCGATAGGTGTGACTTCACTAAGTGATAGAAGAGGAATATCACATGGCCCGAGTGCTAGCTTGTTCTATTTCTCACATTGTACCTTTGTGCTTTATTGTGGGTGATGATGGAACGAAGAGTTGGATGGGAAAAAAATGGGTTTTGTATCACAGACAGGCAGCTTGTAGCTTTTCAGTGGTTTTATTTTGTTTTTTGTTTTTTGAAATCTATTTAGCTGTTTTGAAAATGAGAAAGTAAACATTTACTTCAAAATTGTAAATATAATAGTAGTTAAATCCTTGGGGGAGGGCTTTGGGAATTATAATTGTAACTAATTAAGTACAACCAGATAACATATAATGGTATCCTAATATATATCTTTGCATACCCGTGGGGGTTTTGCCATCAAGTAATCTTTTTCTCTACTTTATCATGCACATGTTTAGAATGTTACAGAGGAATTGTGTTCATATTAATTTTTTTGAAGAAAGCTTTCAGACTTTTAAGGTTTTTAAAAATATTTTTAGGCTATGCCAAAGAAAAAGTTTTTTTTTTAAATGAGAATTACTTGCACTGAGATAACATTTGAAAACTTTAAAGCTACTTCCAGTGTGACATAAAACCCAGATTCATCAGCTGCTAAAACATCTGCTTTGGGCAAGGTTTTATCAGAAGGCTAAGACTTAAGTTTAATTATTCAATTGTACTGTAGTAAATGGTGCTGAAGCAAAGTACACTTTCAGCTGTGAATCAACAATGACATGTTTGTTGCTTCCTTATAAGCTTCCACAGACTTCTAATTACGAATCAGTTCATCATATTTATCACCATCATCAGTCTCTGTCTTTCTACTGCATAAACAACGCTTATATAACTTTTCAGAAAATGGATACCATTCTGAAAATCAATTAAAATAGCATTAATTTTGCATGGAGAAATATGGACCAGAGTCCAGAGACTTTTTAGTAGGACAGAAGCAAGAGACTCTGATGATGGTGGCAACCCATATTTTACTATGAGTGCTTGCCTGGATGGACTATACAACTGTGGCAAAATTCTGTGCCTCAGATTTCATGCTGCTAAGGGGGATATCTTGGTGTCCATTTTCTGGTACAAAATGCAAAATGGCAGAGCCGTTGCAGTAGATTAGGGTTTAATTTTAAACACTACACAAGATGGAAATACAGAATATGTACAACTAAATTTGGGATTATTGGCACCTCTGTGCCTGTTAGTGGCATCTCTGTACCTGTTCCCCAGAATTAATAGTGTAATTTCTCTGAATCAAGGCTATTCTATCCATTATAGTGGGATGGAATATTTTATTATTGGAACCAGACTAGAGCTAGTGCTAATATAGTACTGATGGCAAATTGCACATTGTACAATTGAACATAATTGAGTATAGTAGTTCTGTTGTATCATCACTGTCATTATCAGAGAGGGGTTCCTCTCTGTTAAATCATTGCAAATCTCTTTCATTTTATCCCTCTAGATTTTATTATTATAAGAAGATTATAGCTTTGGTAGATTTTTTTGTAGACAATGTGCATTTACGACGTAATTTCCACATATGCTGTCCTTGGACACAGTACACTTCCTTAGGGCTCTTACATTTAGTGATTTTTTTTTATTTCATAAACTTTCCTTTGCTATATTTCCATTTGCCTAAGTGCAAATAGCACAGACAAGGAAAAGACATGTTCCATTTTCCAAATAATTGCTGACCTTAAGAACAGCTTTATAATTTCTTACTTTCTACAGCTTGGTTAACCTAGTTTGCCTGTCTAAATCTGAGATCTGGTTAGAGAAGTGAGTGAAAGAAAGAAAGAGAGAGAGAGAGAGAGAGAGAGAGAGAGAGAGACAGAGGATGGCATCCTTTTAGTGACATACACTGTCATAACATTGGCATATATACATATTTGATGCAGAGGGAGAAATATACCAATTCACCATTGCATCCCATGCTGTGAACCCACATGCTCTGTGCGTAGAAGATTCCAGACTCTGTCCTTAGGATATGTAAGTAGAATCTGAGAAGACCTCTGTCTGAAATACCTGGGAGCTTCTTGTCCATCAAAGTAGACAGTACTGAACTTGGTGGACCAGTGGTCTGACCTGGTATAAGATAGCTTCTTCTCTTCCTTGGATTTCATTCATTTCTAGAACATAGCAGCCAAGTAATTCATGCATCCTCTCCACCATAAGTCAACAGGTGAGATGAATGTACACACACTCCTCACATTATCAGGTATTGAGTGAAAGGGGAATTTATAACATTGTTGCTTCACCAAAGATAGAACTGATGCATCTCATTGTGTGATTTTAATGCCAGTTTCAGTCAGGTGTTTTTTCATAGGTGAAAATGAATTCTCCTCCTTTACTCAATATGAAGATACTTAGGCCATTTCTGCACTACACTGTTATAGTGCTATTGTTCCACTTTCAACATCCAATAACATCCTAGGATTTGCAGTTTAGGAAGAATCATTTAGAATTCTCAGCCAGAGAGCTCTTTGGCATCAGTAAACTAAAATCACAGAATTCCCCAGGATGTTGAAAGTGGAATAATAGCACTGTACCACTGTAGTGCAGAAACGGCCTTAGAAAGAAGACGTGTGAAGTGGTGCTGAGAATTGCTGCAACAGATGGAACTGGCTAAGAAAGACTTTAGATCCCCTTCCTGGGTAAGGCTTATATGAAGGTTTTAACAACAATAAAATCTTAGGTTGTCATTGTTGGATTAGAAGCAGGTTTCTGGTATGTTAGCCTGTTTTCTGAGAAATATGAAAACAGGTCAAGTAAGATCAATCTCCTTTGGCAGAGTTCACAAATGGAAGCACTGAATCTGTTGGTCCTCTCTGAAATTAGTTTTAGCAGAATAAGGCAGTCAGTATGCAAGTTTCATAGCTAAAAACTTGACTAATTGCATTTAAAGGTACAATCAAACATATACGCATGCAGTGCCTATGCCCTGGCTAACTACAGGAACATTTCAAGAAGAGGAGTGGCTCAGCACCACCATCTTGGGGAGAGGGAGAGGGAGAAAAAGAAGTCTTGCTTTTCAGGTTTTTTTTTAATTAGAATTTCATGAGCATTAACAAAACTATACAGTCTTTATGTGCTTGCAAATGCACTTGGAAGGTTTTCGGGTCACATATTGTGGTTGCTTAGGTATATCTCCACAATGAAGGACTGAGGAAATGGGAAAAGTTCTAGAGACAGCACGTATAGGGTAGGTGCGGGCAGGAAACCTTTATTGCGCAAAGTCCCATTGCTCTAATAGCAAATGGGTGAAATGGGTTAAGAGAATGCAACAGTGATCTGCTAGAGTGTGATATCTGATGAATCGCTGAATTCTCTACAGCTGCAGCAGTTACGTAAATATGTCACATGTGTGGATGTAGGGATGCAAGGTAAAGATAGCGAATGATGCTTAAAAGAAGTTATATTACAATTAACCATAAAGCCACTTGAGGAAATGAAAAGCTGTTAACAGCTTCAGGTAGAAGCAGATCCAGTTTTTGTATTAGGAATAAATGGAAGAATTGTTTTTAAAACCTGTAATAATGGTTGTGCAGTGAACTAGGGAAGCTGTGCAGTGACCTTCCAAGCAGGTTTTTAAAGAAAGGGCAGCTGTTATGAACAGTATGAAATCCTTCTGCTAAGAGGAAGGGGGACACCAATTCTGTGTTTCTTGGTTTATGTATCAGGAAAATGTCAGAACTGTTAGTGATCATGCCTATGACTCAGTTTAGGTTTTTGAGAAGAAAGGAAATCTGACTTACACTAATCAATACTATCACTTCTAGATTAGTTCCAAGGTTAAGCCTTTTGCATATCAAATCAATATATTTTCTTCTGTGCCAGTCCAAATGTAAAGGTGGTTCTTGAGTGTTCATATATTCCCAGTATACACAACAGTCTTTGCTTGAATTTCCTGAACTTATCTTCCATTCTTAGAAGCTTCTGGGTACAACCACAACCTTTTCCAATCTGCTATTTTACATCTAGTGAATAAACCAGTGACAGCTTGTGGCTTTCCTGTCAATAGATTAGTGATCTGATTTGAGTTTCAGACCAAATTTGAAAGGAATTGTACAAAGTGCTGGATTTATTGTAGGGCTAGGTTTCAGCATCTGGCACAGGTTCTTTAAAATTTGGAATAAAACCTAGAGTTGACTCACTGCTCTTCTCACATGGAAGATATGGAAATAGTCCAGGAAAACCTTGGCTCACATATGTCTGAGGTGTCTCCTAATAGCGGTTGGCTCCAAGTCTATTGCCTTGAGATCAGTGGAAAACATTCAGGGTACAAATCTCAGAATCTGAAGGAAATGAGTGTTGATTTTCATGTGCCGTAACCTAAAAGTGAGTGACAAGGAATATATTTTAAGACTAGATCAATGCTACTCAAAATGATAGTCCAGGGACCAGTCCTGGTCCCTGGTGAACCAAAAGAAACAATTATAGCAAATGGACATAAGTATAGTTCTGGTCTGTGGCATACAGGTAAACAATATTGCCAGTACCCCATATGAGATAGCTCAAGAAACATTGGACTAAATGGTGTATACTATGTTAATTTTCTGCTTCCCACTGATGGTATAATTCTCCAGAGTAAATGCACGCTCTGCTAGAAGTGGTTCCATGCACCTGAACAAGTTTTGAAATTAATGTGCTACAATTCCTGCTGTTTATTCATTCCAGCGTTGATGAGGTTCTATTTCAAAAAATGTTGCCAAAATGCAAATGCATAGAAAGTTAGATTCCAAATATTCTTCGAATTTTACTGCTGTGTTCAACATACTTTTAGCAGTCTGGGAGAACAGGAGAGGACCTAAATTGTTGACTAGGCTATTTTGATTTTAAATTCAGTGAGGCATGAAAACCTGTATGCATTCCAAATTATTCCCAAGAACTACTGTAAATGAGGTGATATAGTTCAGTGGTTAAAAGGCATAAGATACAAAAACTGTGAGTTGGTGGTTGAAATTTCAGTATGGGATAACAGTATTTGCTCACCACAAATATTTTCCATGAGCAGCAGTGCACTGGTAAGCTTTGAAGTGGAGGCACTTACCACAACAGTCCAGAAACTCATGTCTGAAGTAGAATGCAAAATATTAGGCGACTGGTTCATACTACAAAGGCTGTTTTAGTATGCTACTTTTCATTAGAAGCAGGTCTTTGGTAAAGCTGATGGTCTTATGCCCATCCAGGTCCAAGCAACCTGAAAATACTTTTCATTGTAATAGGGTAACCACCTACACATTGTTGATGAGACCAGCTATACAATGCTGACTTCTCTACGTTGCTGATGGGAAATTCTATTTACCCCAGGTACAGAAAGATGGCCCCTATGCCAGGTGTGAACAGGAAGGCTTGAGGGGTTGGTTATTGTGTTCATTGTCCATGCTAATCAAAAAGTCCTCCAGGATGATCTGAACTTGCAAAATCTAGCTACTTGTACCACCACAAATTGTATAGATTGCTGAAAATAGATTCTAAATCTTACCGGAAACACAAGCAAAGGCAGCCATTTTGGTCCATGAATAGGGAAAAAAAAAAAATCATAGCAGGCAGTACCATTATTAGGACCACATAGAGAGGAGCTTGCCATTGCCTTCCTCTAAAGCTGAAAGAGTATCACTTCTCCAGGATCACCCAGTGATTTCTGTGACTGAATGGAAATTTGAACCCCAGTGTCCTGGAGTCCTAAACCAACACTCAAGACAACTACACCATTGCCATTTCCACACAAGATTGTTACAGCACTATGATTCCACTTTCAACATCCAATGGAATCCTGGGCTTTGCAGTTTAGGGAGGGGCCAGCCGGCTCCTCACTAAACTGCAAACCCCAGGATTCCATTGCATGTTGAAAGTGGAATCATAGCGCTGTAACAATCTTGTGCGGAAATGGCCCATGTTGGCTCTCATCATCAAGCTAGGGAGAACTGAAATCTGGGAGGGTGGGAAAATTTTCTGTTGCTCAGTTTTTTTGCTCTCTACTTCCCATGAACATGTGCAATAGCAAAACATATTATATACTATTATGCATTCTCCTGCTGACAACCATTTATTTGAGATGGGGCAGGCAAATAAACAACACGGACCCTTTTCGCACCTTAGCCTTTTGCGGAGCTGGGGTGCGGGCTAGCACAAGAAGCCTGGGGAGGAAGGCTCTTGCGTTCCTGCTGCTTCGGCTCTGCAGCTGCTTCCTGGTTGCGTGAGCGCCCCACCTCTTCCTTTCCCAGCCTGCACTGCACAGGAAGCGTGACCAGCCTGGCTCCCAAGGCTCCGCATGCCAGGTAAGTGCACGCGGGGTCCCAGAGCGATGTGTGACCACGCAGCATTTTCGGCTTTAAGCAGAAAATGAAAAATGTGTGTGTGGTCTGTGTCAGGCCCTTGAGCATCGTGCAAATGTGAGAGCATCCTGTGGACTGCTCCTCACATTTACGCGATGCTCAAGGGGCCCTTTCACTTTGGAAATGCAGTACGAAAAGGGTCACAGTGGCACAAAATAGGTGATCACCTCCCAAAAACGAAAGGGTCCAACACATATTTTCTTGGTCACCTTGGTTGATGGAAGCACATTGAGGCTTTTTTTTCCCTTCCACAAGTTCTCATGTGTTTTGAAAACGAGAAGGGAGGCTTGTCAAGTGGTAAGACTTCCCCTTACAGATGGTACAGCCATCAGTACTAGTAATCCATGGCAAGTGGTATAAAGTATAGCAGCTAACTTGCCCCCAGTTATAGAGCTTCATACCTACAACTGTTAGTTAAAGAATAACTAATTTCACCCCATTTCTTTCTCCAGGCCTTTAAGATCTTAAGTTTCAGATTATTATGTTAAGTATTGCAAGGGTTGTTTTGTTGTTGTGTACCTTCACATTGTTTGTGACTTATGGCAACTCTAGGATGTACCTATCATGGGGTTTTCTGGGGCTGAGAGTGTGTGATGCACCCAAGCTTACCCAGTGGGTTTCCGTGGCCGAACGGGGAACTGAACCTTGGTCATTGGGTTTGCAGTCCAACACTCAAAACCACTATATTTTTCTTGCTTACATATTCTTGAAAGATTTAAATACTTGCCATGATCTAAGGCACTTTTAAAAGTCACTAAAGTCTGAGTGTGTTTGAGGAATGTATTCTAGGTATATCTCTGAGGTTATGGTTCTGTATGTACTTATACATTGGTATATGTACCACGGGCCTCCATCAGTCCTATATGCATCTATTTAACTAATGGTGGCTGATGGCGTCCTTGTGGGTTGGGTAATGACAGTGTTCCAGCTTTGTGTCCAAACTTTAAAGTTGCTATCCAAAGAACTCTATGACTCTATTTTGGAAATAAGTTGAGGGGTTTAAACCTATGAGACTGATTTTGATTTCAAGAGGTAAATATTTAGCAGTTATTCCCTTAACAAACACAAAAACAGGAAGAAGCCATCCCCTCACACTACACAATTATAGGGACGTGATTCCACTTTAAGTACCTTGTCAATATTCTGCGGAGTTCTTGGGCTTGTAATTTAGGAAAGAGTTCTAAGAATTCTCAGTCAGAGAGCTCTAGTGCTTCCCATCAAAAGATAAACCTCAGGATTCCATAGGAAGTTGCCATGATAGCTAAAGTTGAATCAGAACACTTTAATTATGTTATGTAAAAAGTCTGTAGAAAAAAAGAATTGCTACAGCAACACATGGAAGGATCTTCTTAGCAACAGAACAAATCAATAACTACAGGTGGAATCTGAGTGGAATAAACGCAGACAAGCATGATTGTCAATATTGCTATACTTTATCACACTTCAGCACACATTTAGGAAGGAAACCTCCTCACATGGTAAGTTGATCATTATTTATTTACCATGACATGTTGTCATGAATTGTTTTAAATTACGTATTAACATGGAGAGGGGAAAAGGAAATAAGGAGTGGTGAAAGCTATGTGTTACTTATACTGCTGAGTTCCACCTTAAGCTGATGGATTTGCAGCATTTCAAACAACCTAGAAAAATCTAGAATACTACAAACTATTACTTATTTAAGAATTTTTGTTCAAGGATATGATGGCAGTTCAAGAATATTTTGTCCTCTATTGTCCGTAGCCCTACAGTGTTCCTCTAAAACCTAAAGAATGTTGATTACACACAGTGATTTTTTTCTAAATGCTGTTTCTTGTTTCAAGAAAGGTTACACAATTTACGTGCATATAAATATTTGCATTTTAAGATATAAATAAATGATGATGCCTAAAAAAGAATCAAACCGCAACCAGTAATGATAGAAATTTTTATGCATGCATCTCCTTGATTGAGTTACTAATTGCTTGGATGCTACATTTTACAGTATTCATACAGCTATAGAAAAATTTCTAAAACCCAAAGAATTGTAGATAGTGTGTTTCTTCATCAGTGTTCTTCTACAGAGTCAAGGGATAATCACTTGCACAAACTGTGATAATTGCTGCATACCTCATCTCTCAGGGCTGTTCCTAGAGGCAGAGAGAAGTGGCTTCTTGAACCAGGAGATTTCAGATTTAAGACAAGATATACATATTTCTTGACTTTGGTGGTTGCAGGATGTGTGTGTGTGGCCATTTATTTCTTCAAAATGACATCCATGTGACCCTCTCCAGCAGCTGAAAGCATTATTGGAGAACTCCAGCTATTGTTTCTTGTGCAGCACAGGAAGATGTTTATCTTGAAGAGGGCTGTTAAAATGGTAAATCTTTGGCACCTTAGCCTGCAGTTCTAGACTCAGGCCATTTCTGCACTACACTATTATAGTGCTATTATTCTACTTTCAACATCCTGTGGAATTCTGGGTTCTGTAGTTTACTGAGATCAAAGAGCTCTCTGGCTGAGAATCCTAAATGTCCCTCCCTAAACTGCAAACTGCAAGATTCCAAAGGATATTGAAAGTGGAACAATAGCACTATAACAATGTAGTGTGGAAATGGCCTTAGTCATGTGGAAGTGTCACACTGACTTCAGTGAATCTGACTTCTCAGTAGACATTACACAATTCCACTGGTTGTAGTTACTATCCCTTTGGTGTCGGGCAAAATTTGTTCCATTCTTGTTCTGATAATAATTTTTTTTTAACTTCATGGCCTTCTGCAGACTGCCTGACTGTTGTTTCTGTGTTGCAGTTGTTGATGTTTATGTAAATAGTTTTTTTTCTTAAAAAAAAACTTGTAAAGTTTATGGGATCCTGTTAAATCATTTTCACTGCCAACTGTGACAGAGAGATAACAGAGATTTTTTTTATTTTGAAAAAAAAACACACAACACAAACAAGATAATATTGAATCCTAGACAAGTAATAGGAATGGGCTACAATTGTGGTACAGTAAGAGATCAATTCTAACGCAGTCAGTTATCTAGAAAGAAAAATACATGGAAGTACTGAGCTTTCACAGTTCTTTTTGTTTTGATTTTACCTACACACTTATGATTCTGCATCCAAATTTTTTCTTGAAACACCCCAGATTTCCCTCACTGTCCCCTCCCTTGGGCTCTTCCTCCTTCTCTTCTCACTGATCACATGTCATATCTAGACTCAGGTAACCTTTTGGAAAGTGACTTTTTATCAATTTCCACTGAGCCCTTTTTAATTACAGTATTATTCAGGACTTATAGTCAAAGTGTTAAAGTGCTTTAGCAATATCACACTATTTAAACACTAGGATCCTTTTCTTTTATTGTTACCATTCTTTTTTCCCTTTTCTTCATCTCCGTTGAATCTGGGTCCTGGAAAAATTGCTATGTTTCTTGGCAGCCACCATTTTGGCTAGTTCCAGTGTAACACAGACAGTTATGGATAGGTACCTTTCATTTAAGGAAAAGTGGGAAATACTTGGTAATGCGGGCAGTTCCCTGAGAATACTTTGGAATGGAGAAAACATAACATAGATCTCCAAAATAAAATTGGTTTATACAGGAAGAAAACCAACTTTTCTTTTCTTCTCTAGAGAGGCTCTAAGGAGAGAGACACCACTAGTAAGACAAAGCTCTGTGGGCATGAAAGTGTCATCAATAGATGACCCTACTGTGAGCATCCCAGGGTGAGATGAAGCTAACTCTGGATACAAGGTCCCTCCATTCCCCCTGAAGACTGGAAAGCTCAGCTATAGCAGTCTAGTGTAGCTGTTTTCCTCTGTAACCGTGAATGACAGGGTGAGAGATTTAGAAAAAAAATAACAACCACCTCCTTCACTCTAACTGGATAGCACAGGGTCTACCTCTTCCCTTTCCTCCAATTTCATGTATGACTGTCAGCAAGAAAAAGCATTCATATCTTACTATTAGAAATGTGCATATTTTATTTTCTCTTGATCCTTATGGTGCCACCCACGTACAATTTATATGCGTTACTATGGTATTTGATGTACAGTTATCTTTCTCTCTTTAGATCAACTGCCAGGGGAATCTTGAACAGATCTACCAGGAAACAATATTGAAAAATGTATCCAACAGATCTCCCCGGAGAGCTGATGTCACTAGAATATACCATTAAGATAAGAAAAGTCTATTAGACAGATTTGTAATAGTAGTTACAATCTTCTGCAGACTTCGCTGGGAGTAAGCTAGGTAGAAATCAATGTGTCAGACATCTGAGTAGACATTTGTAGAATGGCTCTGTGAGTCTCAAATCTTATATAGAATTTTCCCTGTCATTACTGGGTATCTTTCAGACAGTCTGTGCTATGCTTGGCAAACAGTAGAAGGAACAGAAAGAAGGAAGACACCTCAGGAGTTGCAGCTAATGAATTAGAAAACAAACAAAGAAGTGGAATTGGAACACTGAATAGATTCTGGAATATCAGCTTGTCAAAGAAATATGTGAGACTCACAAAAGCAAGAGGTTCACTTCCATGCTGGGTCTTTTCAAGCTACCACTCTATGATCTTACAGAATCATTCATCATCTTGTAACCAGCACTAGGCATCCTACCAGTTCACTGCATTAACAGCTGCAATTTCTTTCTCTAGCACCTTCATTCAAAATCTGTCTCTTTCTCCCTGACGCCCAGCTATGCAAGTCGAATGACTTTGTCAGGTTGTCAGGAATGACACCTCCTCAGCTCATCCTGAAGCCCTTGTTTTTAAGGCCTTCAAATGTCTGACAGGGTGGCTGTCCCACATTCGACATGAGTGATAGACACTATGCCACCTGAAGATCTATTACATTCCAGAGCTGTCATTTTTTTTTTTTTTTGTCCCTGGAAAACAAAAAGTTGCCATTGTATGATGATCTCCTCTCTTGACCGATCATTTTCAAGAAAAACAAAATAAAACAAATATAATTTAGGCTTAGTCATGCCTATTCAGGACTGAACCTACCATTAGGCATAGTGAGAAGCCTGCCAAGTGAAGTCTAGTTCCATTGTCAGTATTGAAAAAAAGATCCAGTTGCCAGCACAGTTGACTCTTGTACATGGTGTGGGGCTGTGTGACACCATCTTGTTCTTTGACACTGGTAGCAAAATGTCTTCAGCAAGCACTGTAGTTACTGATGCATGCATGAGGCTGATAAACTTCAGCTCATGAATTTAATGTGTTAGATTATTTTTAAAACTGAGCTTGAAGCAGTTCTGGGAGCATTTTGGTTGATGATGAGAGAGAGAGAGAGAGACAGACAGACAGACAGAGAGATAGACAAATGCCACCACAGAAGGTATGAAAAAGTTCAGTCCTCCAATCAGAAACCTTAAAATGCAAATTGACACATGGCAATAGAATAGAAACTAAAATTAAAGCCAGCTTCAGAGAATATCCATACAAATGCTGTAAGCAGTACTAAAGCAATTAGAATTTAAAAATAAACTAAAAAGGTATACCTCCGGCATCAAGATTTAATGTAGGCACTAGCTGAGCTTTTCTGGGGAAGTCACTCCGCAGCTAGGAGACCACCACTAAAGAGGTTCTGTACCATACAGCCACCTGCTGGCACTGTGTGCTAGGGTATCTGGGGACCATTTTCTTAGGGTCAAGGCAGGAATACTTGGAAGACGCAGTCATTGGGACAATTTGTCTCTGAACAATTTAGGACTTTAAATTGTCTGGACTGGAAGTCTGCGCCATGAGTGAAAGAGCTCCTACAAAGATGGAGATCTCTGTTAAAGTCATGAGATAAAGGAAACATGAAAATAGCATTTCATGTTGATAACTGTGAAGTGCAAATGAAGTATAGTTCAGTTGAAATTTGTATGGTTAGTATTTGGAGAGAAGAATGTCAACTGTAGCTGGGTACAAAGCTGTGCTTCTGTTCACAAAAAGATTTAGATCCAGAGGAAATTTCCATGAATCAAAGTTAGGGCCAGAGTTTGATTTGTTGTTGGTTCTCTCTTTCTACTACAGTCTGCCACACCACCTCTCATACTCTTCAGAGATTCCTCTAAATCTCTAAAACTGAGTTCTCTAAATTTTTGCTTGAATGGGGTTTTAATATCAATTAACTCTTTCTTTTAAAAGTTTAAATCAGTAATTGGGGAACTGAAAAAGAATGGAGAATCCAGACATGAGACCACTCTATTCTAGTAGGAGAACTTAGTTCTAATCTAATGTCGTCTTTTTTTGTCATTAAATCAAACATTTCTTCCAGTTTGCACTCTCCATCTTGGAGTATGTCCAAAGGAGATCCAACAGTTACAATATCCAGCCAATTTTTTGAATTTTCTTGTTTCTTCCTTTGTTTTATGACACTTAGCCTGATGAAGCATTCTGAAGAACTCTTTTGTGATGTTTCAGTGATTCTAATAAAAATATTTACCGAATTTTTTTTTTTTTTTTAAGTTGAAGCCACTGTGGAACTCAATGTCCTGCTTAATGAGAGTATGGCTGTACCCTTTTTGCTATCCTATATTACAACACAGTTTATTCAGCTTCACATTTAAGCTATTTGGTTTTGGAATGCTCTGTCATTGAGTCTTAACTCTGTGCTTATGTTATATGTGCTTTTTGCCACTGAGTGACTAGGAAGGCTCTCCTTCAGATCCCATCTGACAAATAGTCTGCAATGTTGATAATAACCAAGAGGGTGCAGCATAAGGCAACTGAAAAGATTTTTCAAGCCTTGAAATAGAATTATTTGTGCACTGTATTATGGCAAAAAGCAGCAGACTTCATGATGACCTCAATGAAGTTTTCTTATTCACTGTAAAAAAAATTGTAAAGTGGATGGATATCCCCACCCCTCAAGAATTTCTATATCTTCTCTGCTGCTCTTAAAATATCTTCCATTGTCCATTGAGGTTAAGCTATGCTTTCATACACACTGTGGAACGAAGGTCTGAAACTTGCTTTAGCTATGCTTTTATTAAAAGAGGAGAATGTGTACATACTCTTAGGCATTTGTGGTATTCATGGGATTGTGTAAAGGAAAACAATGCAGGAGTGTTCTTTTCCCTTTTTAGATGTGCATATCCTATTTGCCCATGTTACTCCGCGAGTTACAGTACAAAGGAAGAGAGAAAACTAATTTCACACAGAGAGCCAGTGGCCTGAGCATTGGATTAAGACCCCAGAGACCAGGGTTCAGTTCTCCACTCAGTCACTGAAACCCACTGGGTGACCTTGAGCGCATCGCACACTCTCAGTTCCAGAAAACCCTGTGATAGATTCACCTTTGGGTTGCCATTAGACAGAAATGATTTGAAGGCACACAACAACAAATTTCACACAACCTGGATTCTTAAAGAGCTGTCTGACTAGATTTTCTATATGCAGTGAAGTTGTGATTTCAGTATTCAGATCTTCAGGTTGCCATTCTATACACAGCTAACAGAAGTAACACTACCAAATTCAGACCCAAAATCAAATTTTAGGTAACATTCAGAACCTCACAAAAATGAGTGCAATAAAAAACAAACATGAATAATGTGCAGCAAAATGCATAACTGTTTAAAACAACTGCACCCACCCTCCTACCCATGCCTGAATCCCTCACAAAAGCAAATAAAATTGTCTAAGCATCCTAAAAGACAGTCAGTTGAATCAGCCACGTATATTTCTTGGGGCAGTCCAGTCTAGGTTTTTAAGGTTATTTATTTGGACATATGCCCTACCAGGTTCTGTCAAACATATATAGTAGACATGCCTACTCAGAAGTAAGCCCCACTGAGTCAGTGAGTCTTATTGTTTAGATGAGTGGATAAGTATTGCAGCCAAATAAGACAAGTTATGTATTGTGCAGAACTCATTAAAGGTGAACTGCATTGCCTTGGTGGTAATGATAAAAAGATATGGATGTTTTGGAGCAGAGAGTTGAGCAAGAGTTATGAAGTACTGCACTGATAGCCTTAAACCTACTGTGGCAGTAAAAGGTTTCTCCAGTGACAGATCTTCAAAAGAGGCACCTACCCAGACACAGATCAAAACAGCAACCTATTTTGCTGGCAGGCAGTTCCCCTGATTTGTTGTTTTCCTAATTAAACACAGGTGCATAAGAGGGTATTCGTTTCCAGTGATTTATCATTGCTTTCCCCTCTCCTTCTGAATAATCACAGCAGATCATCACAGGGAATCCATCAAACAAAAAAGGGTTTTTGTTGAGAGAGTTTACTCTTTTCAGTTTGGATTGAACTAGTCAACAAAGACAAATTGAGAAGAGAATTCTTCAGTTGTAAACAGTTCTACCGTAAACATGGACACAGAGAGTGTTGCAAGAGAAGAGTTAGGAAAGACAGCCATTGCTTCTGGTGGTATCCTGCATATCATGCTGTTCCCATAAACATAAAACACTAAATTGTTTATCAATACAGAATTACATTATGAGAGGACTAGGAACGAGGCTATGTGAAAAATTCAGATGTGACACTACATATATTTGCAGGCTGTAGAAATGAAAACTGAATTGGGAGAATGAACTCAAGCAGGTTTGAAGACAGACAGATGCAGCAGCCATGGGGAGGTTAAGCAACTTGGGGACTAGTCTGTGCCATATTGAGACCTAGATCACATAGTAAAGCCTATATGAAATGCCTTTAGTTCCACAGAAGAACTGTAGGATGTAAAATAAGGAGGAAGACATGGATATTTTGTTCTCTGCATGAACTTGTACAGGCAGACTTATCTTTGCAAAATTGTTGCAGCATTAAAAATTACTGGCAGGAGAGAAATCAAAGAAAGGAGAGGAGAGGAAAATGAATAAGGAGGGCAGAGGCAGGAAGACATGAGACTCAGGACATATTCCTGAAGAGATGCAGTTCCTATGTAAAGGTGCTTCAAACTGTTTTGTTCCATCCAGACCAAAGAGGACATGAAGTCCTCCGAAGAGTCTGAAAAGAACATTTGAAACAGAAGAACAAACATATTTAGTAATACAGCTCTCAAAAGTGTATGTGGGTGAAGCAGAGTGTGGGAGGAGGACTCAAGAGAACAGTAACTTACATCTTGTGCACTTCCTTAGCCTAACTGGAGCAAAATTTGAAGATGGTGCAATCTGAGATTTGCCTTCAAGAAGAGATAACCCAAGAGGTTCTAGCTCCCCTCTCCAGTTCCCTGTCATTGTTTGTTCCCCCCGCAAAAAATGAAGAAAATGAATGGTTCCTTCTCTTCTTCCTCCCCTCATGAAAGAAACAAGACCAGTGTAAGAGACAGTGAGTGAGGTACTGGCTCCCGTTTTCACTTTTGCTGTGCTGTCAGGGCTCTGGATGTCTTAAAGTCTCTGGGATGAGACTGCTCCTTACTCTTAGGATTGCTTCTTTAGCAAACCAGATTCTGAGCCTTAAAGATATTCCTTAATCATCTGAATTCATTAACTACCCATTAAAATAGCATGTTAAAACAGTCTTTATTTAACTGAGTCTGAGACATATTTTTCAAGCAATTGTCATCTGTCCAACTCTAGATCACGGCAGCACATTTAGGATTCTAGCCGTCCCACTGCAAAGATATCATCCGACAGGACTATTTAGTAAACATAGTTGTCATCCTCTCGAAATATCTCTAAGCAACCACTTCATTTCAGATGCTGTTATATTAGACAGCTAATTAATTGACTGATTTATAAAATATGACAATTAATCATTTTTTTTAAAAAAGAAAACTTACAACAGAAAATGGACGCATCATTTCACCCGTACAGACTTAGGTTAAATTTAGACAACTGTTCTGTTACATTTTACTGTAACAGTCCCCCTCCCACAACTGTTCAAATTTTTGTATCAGTCTTTTAAAATTTTGTTGCACATCAACGATTGCAGTCCTGAAGTCACTTAATCTGGCAATTGGGGCCCATGGAACTCAATAGTAAATATAGGATCCCATTGTGATTTATCTAAATCACACCCCATATGCCATGACCTCTGTTGGCTGTCTTGGCAAAGGATGAAAGTATTATTATGCACAGAGAGTCACATTCCAAGGAATAAAATTAACGTGAAAGTCCAGGTGATTTCATGAATATTCATTATATACAGTTTAATCAGCTTCTGTTCATTACCAGTGTTTACATGAGAGGCCAACACTCGGTATGTAAATAAAGGTTTAAAAGAGATAGTATTGACATTTCTTCTGGTCTGGAGTCCTGTGTTTTCCACCTAACCTTCAATATTCTATTGGCTTCTTGCATGTGCAGATTACTGTTACTTAGTTAGTTAAAAACCTGCTGCTTCAGTATTGATATAATGAGTTCCTGGAGTATTCTGCTCTAACTCACAGGGACATGATATGCTTTCTTCTCTTTAATTATTGCTGCTTCTAGCAGTGCTCAGTATGGCAACTTTTTGCAATGCACTTTAATGTTGGTTGTTATTAGGAAAATGTACGTCTTGACATTAATTCCTCCACACAGCTTAAAATTGAGTCATCATTAAAAATGAAAAGTTCCTATTTAAAAGCAATGCTCTTCTGCAGTAAACTCATATTTTGCTTTTTATAAGCAATAAACCATATTCACAACATGATGTTCTATGCCCTGGTTCTCAGAGCTCTGTTTTATGTTAACCCTAAGAATAATCTAATTCCAGGAAGAAGAAGAAAAAGAAGAAGATGAAGAAGATTATTATTATTTGTATACAGTTAGCATGCAACATGCTGTGTGAGCCTCAGTATGTTTACTGTGACACAAGCCCTCATGAATTTCGGGGGAACTCCTCCTAAGTGTGCAGTGTCCACCTGTCGGGGCTATGCACCAGTGCATCCTAGGCAACTGACCTGAGTGATTTTTTTTTTGCAACAAAATCAATGCAATAAATGTCCAAGTTCCACATGGTTGAACACAACATAACAATTCTGTATGTTGAACCCTACTACGTCTTCTCTCTCACCACCAGCAGAATGCACTGTTGAACTGGGATAACTGGGATACCTCCCCCATGGCCATTCATTTGCTTGTGGTGTGTGTGTGTTTCTGTGTGAGAAAGGAATCAGAGAAGTATCTGCCTATAGTTCCATAGCCAGGCAAAGACTGAAGAGATCTTCCATTGAGATAGGCTGGGGTCCTCCAGAGGTCTCAGAAGATGATGTTATTGGTCTGCATCTGGCTATGAGAACATAGCCAGACATTTCTCTGATTCCCATTGTTCTCCACCAACAATATAAGTGGGGAAGGAGGCATTATTGCAGCACAACATGGAACTGGGGTGGGGGCAGGCTTTGGATGTTCTGCAGGGAGGACCAGAGTATCACTCTCTGTAAAAAACACAAGTGTACAGTGGATTTATGTATGTCACTAACAGAATGTTGGCCTATATATGCTTTAGTAACTGGTGGATTGTATTTCTATGCTACTTTTCCTTCAGTAAATTCATGGGAACATACATGGTTCTTCGTCTCCTCATTTATCTCTCACAACACTGAGAGAAAGTGACTGGCCCAGGGTCACCCAGTAACTTTCACAGCTCAGTGGAGACTCAAATCTGGGTTTCCCAAGTCTTGCTACAAACTCTATCCCAGGACTTCCAGATTTTGTCGGGCAGCATTTTCCATCAGCCTTAGAGAGCTGCAGTCCAATAGTACTTGGTGGATTACAAACTGTTCAGTCCTGCTTTGACCATTATACCACATGGCTATCACATTTGTCTTTGAGAAAACATGAACAGGATCAAGGCTGTAGCACTGCAGTTCTAAAAAACAATGATTTAAAGGAAGGCTCATTGAAGTGAGTGATACTTACCTGAAAGAATAGGACTGGAGTCATGGGTCAACATTTCAGTAAGGCTAAGCAAATCAGTCAATGGCCAAGTTATAGCATTATATAACATTCTGCTGTATTCTTCAAAAAGCTTGTTGTGTTTTTTACCATATTTGTACTCGCACCAAGTTTGTTGTTTTCAGTATTCAGTTCTATATTCATTAAAAAAAAAAACACACACACACAGATGGGGAGTGAATGCTGATGGACAGTGATTCTTTGTTCATGACTGGCAGAGTTGAGATTTGCATTCTGTCCCTTAGACCTCACTAGCTCTCGAGAGGGCTGTCATCAGATGAGTTGACCGGGAAGTGCTTGATGAGAACAGCTTGTGGATCTGAGTAATATCCTCCCACCCTACAACTTATTGCACATCGTCTTAATGATTAATTTGGATGCACTTACATGAGCATGACAAGCACATATACTCACTGCCAGAGGAAAAGAAAGATGGTTGTTACTGCTACCATACCATCAATCTCTTTAGCCCCAAGCATCATTATATTGGACATATATCGGTAGGCAAGGACACCTGTCAAAAGGAAATATGGTGCCTTATTGGTTATTTAACGATATAAACAATAAGAAATGCCAGTAGGTGTGTAGCTGTCCTACATCTTATGATTGTTTCCTTTTCTAGAAAACTGGGCTTCTTGTATAGAAATCTGAGCTTTTTGCACTTTATTTTGATTCTGGAAATTCTATTCTTGTCCACTGGATCATATTTTACCAATTGTATATATCTATTAAAAGTCATTTCTCATCCCCCACGTATGAGGTAGTGACGAAAGTCTTTACTTCTTTAACTTACTTAATAGATAAAGTCTTAGTTTACAGACAAATTGGTTGGACATCATTATTCAGAAGGGCATAAGACATTGAAGTCATATAAGATGATACACAAAGGAGTGGTGAGAGCTTTTTCCCTCTTCTACGGTACATTTGAAAGAGCACTTGACCATTTTTGCCATATGAAGATTCATTAGCTGGATTCACATCAAGAAATCACTTACACATTCTTCTTTTGGTGCATGTTAATGTTTGAAGCTAATCTCTGAGGAGAAACCAAGAGTGCTATAATGCAATGTAAACCATGAGGTAGTTCTTCAGTCAGAAGTATTATGTAATAGAATCTTGTTTATTTTTGTCCTGACGCAGAGGACCACCAACCCAAAGTGGTGTAAAGATAAGGGATACTGTCTTATTCTACATGGCATTTGAACAAAAGAGTGTTATATTCCATGAAAGGGACGCAGAAGAAGGCAAAAAATTGTTATCTGCATTGGCTACCAGTGGAGCCTTGTGGTTCAAATGTTAGTGGGGTGGCGAATCTGCTGTGGGTTTTAGTCTGAATCCAATGTTTGCATTTATGGATAACTGTCTGATAGGGAGGAGGGAAGGCTGAGGCATTAAAACAGCTAACAGATGAAGGGTGTAGTATTCCTCTGACTCTTGTCTCTTCTTTGATAAAAACTAACCCTTTCTAAAGGTACTTTTCTTCAGAAAGTACCTATGGCAAAAACAAGATGAGCTTCCCTAGAATGGATATTTGAGAGGTTTCTGATTTCATTCTCTCTCTCTCTCTCTCTCTTTCTCTTTTTTTTCCTGCCACCAGATTCAATCCATGCATAATTGTGGTTATATTTTCTTGCTACAAGGTTAATTAAAATCATCAATCTAGATACAAGGGAAAAAGTGTTATTTTCACCTAAGAAACCGCCTATAAAATTGCTCTTACTATCAGTGTGTAGGTTAGTTGATCTGTGACTATTATTCAGTTGTTTTTGATCCAAGGAAAAAGTTTTAGCTAGACATCAAGTGACAGATTCAGATAGAGCATAGTTAATGAACGGTATAGTCAGATGTCTTAACCAATTCATTACGAAGAAAATTGTGGGTTTAACCCAGGGACTAGTGAAATTAATTTGATGCCTGAACTGAAGCCCTGGAAGATTTACATTATGGATTAAATTTAAAGTACATTCTCACATTTCATCAGAATTGAAGAAAAATGTATCGCTTCTATCCCAGAATGTAAATGGAACTGGATGCTTATCATCAGCAATGCCTGTGTAAATATATGAATATGGAATTATGCCAGGTTCGAAGCTAAGAAATACTGCTGTATAATTCATTTTGGTAGTATATACAATGAAGAATAAAAATTAAGTCACTGGCAACGTAATTTTTTTTTTATTCATAAAATGAACACTGATGAGGAGATTGACAAAGAAAAACCAAAATGATAGGGAAGGTGCCTGATAACTCCTCTATGAGTACCAGTCAATATTTAGCACAATTTAGCTTGGGGAAAAATATAGAATAAGGGGGGAAGTAAGAGGGTCTTATAAAATTATACACAATGGAAAAAAAGTAGGTCCCAAAATGTATTTTCCCCTTCTTTCTCATAGTACTTGGAAACTAGACTCTCATTCACAGAAGTTGAATGATAGGAGATTCAGGACAAGTGGAAGGAAATGCAACTTCATACAGTATATAGTCAAATTGTGGAATTTAGTATTACTTGCAAGATGTAAATGTCAATACCAGTTTGAGAGCCAGCATGGTGTAATGGTTTGATTGTTAGACTAGGACTCTGGGACCATTTCCACACTAGACTGTTATAGTGCTATTATTCCACTTTCAACCTCCTGTGGGATTCTGGGGTTGTAGTTTACTGAGGCCAAAGAGCTCTCTGGCTGAGAATTCTAAATTCTCCTCCTTAAACTGCAAACCCCAGAATTCCACAGGATGTTAAAAGTGGAATAACAGCACTATAACAGTCTAGTGTGGAAATGGCCTGGGAGACCAGGATTTGAATCCCCACTCAACTGTGAAGAGCCACTGGGTGGCCTTGAGCAAATCACACTTTCTTAACCTCAGAGGAAGGCAAAGGGAAACACTTCCTTAAACAGTCTTGCCAAGAGAACCCCATGATAAGTTCATCTTAAGGTTTGCATAAGGCAGAAACAACCTGAAGATACGTAACAGCAACAGAAGGGAGCTCAACAAACTCGTGATCAGGCTGTTATGGCTACTGAACATATTTCCTCCAATAGTTAGAGGCAGATGGCTCCGGATATCACTTGCTGGCAAATATGAGAATTAGCATGCCCTTGGACTTGTGTCCAGTACCCAGTTTTCTGTGGGAAACTGGATGCTGGACTAGACAGGCCTGCTGGATGTAAGAATGGCTCTTTCAATGTTCCTACCCATTCTTACCATTCAGTCCTGCCAACAATGACAACATGAAGTTGGATAAACATGGCTTTCAAAGTCAGTAGGCACATTTTCTAAATGGGCATCTATCTATCTATCTATCTATCTATCTATCTATCTATCTATCTATCTATCTATCTATCTCTTCTATCGCCACTGCTGATATTGCTGCCCACAGTACAGCATATCATCCAATTTTACATGTGAATGATTTTATTACTAGTATATTTATCCAGCATTGCCCCGGATTTTATTTCAGCAAACTGTCTTCTCCAGTGTCTGTAACTTTTTCTCATATTTCCCAATGCAATCTGTATTCCGTTATTTACATATACAGTTTGGGGCCCTGAGGGAGTACACTGTCCTCCTCCTTGATGCTAGGCCTCATCTCCATAGCAACCAGCCTATTCTGGTACCTGTAACTTTTGCCCATATTCCCCAATCCAATCTGTATTCAGAGTTGTTAACATACAGAAGGTTTGGTTTCTGAGGGAATACACTGCCCTTCTTGCTGGTAGGCCTTGTTTCCATAGCTACTGGCTTGAAGCCCAAGAGCTCTCGGCTGAGAATTCTAAAGACCCCTCCCTAAACTGCCATCCCCAAGATTCCATAGAATCTTCCCAGGCAGCCAATCATGTGAGGTCTTCTTGCCTCACACGGCCAATCATATGAGGTCTTCGCCTGCCTGACACAGACAAACAGACAAACTCACAGACAAACTTTGACTTTTATATAGTAGATTTTACACACAGTCTAATAATTGATGTCTTACAGTGTTTTTCTAAAATAGGAAGGTCTCTGCCTTCAAGAAGCATGAAATCTAAAGTGTATTACCACTATCACCACCACCGTCATCCCCTCACCTTTTTTTCCAGTCTGGGACTCAAGGGAGCTTATAAAAGTTAAAAGAGACACACCTTAAGCATTCTCATCATACTAAAATTAAAAGTACAATTAAACTACTGCTAGAATTAAAAAAAAAGTTAAAAGCATGATCACTGAAAAGAGATAGAAGAAGTATAGAACAAGGTGAAAAGCCTTTTCAAACCTGAGCAATCAGCCCTCAAAGGCCTGCCAAAATTAAAATGTCTTCACTACCAACGGAAGAATAGCAAAGAGGCCACACTGTTGTTAATGTAGGGAGGGAGAGAGAGGGACAGTTAGAGTTGAGCATGAGATCAAATGCAGTTCAAACTATTAAATTAATTTAAATTGGAATCGAGGCTTAAGAGATTAATTCAAATCTCTTTGAGGAGGGATAAGACAGGTAGCGCCCAACCACAAAATGTTCAGGAAGAAAACTAAAATAGAGAGAAAGAGAACTCTGATCAGCTGAGTGTGGGAGAACTGGGAAGTGGCATTCATAGGCAAAGAGATACTAAAGACTATGACATGATAACGTATGACGGTATCATTTAAAAACGTTAAATGTGCACTTTTCCCTTTTTAAAGTACAAGAATGTACACAGCAATGAATTTGGATGGGAGATCCCCAACAACCAGCTGCTGGGCAAGATTGAAAGAGCCATTGATCTTAAGCTTCGAGGATGGGAGATTGAAAAAGGGCTGGAAGGGAAATAATGACTAAGCCTCCAAATCAGTTTGCCCCAACTGATCTTCCCTGGCCTGTTTTGCCTCTCCTGGACGGCCAGGAATGTCTTTGTCTTCCCTAGGGAGAATAAGCCAGCATTCGCCTTCTTAGACAGGGGCCATTTCCACACGGGGGTAAAACCCCACGTTGAGACCATTGGAGACGGAGGTCGTTCACACCGCGGGGCGATCTAGTGCGGTTGGAAAAGGTGAGGCTCCACACCTCCAACCACTCTAGTGCAGCCGCAAGGGTGGCGCTGCGAGTTTTTTAAAAACCACCTTCCCAGGTGGTTTTTATGAAACTCGCCCACACTAATCCGCGGCTGCTCCCGGTGTGAATCTGCAGAGACGCGTTAGTGCGTCTCTGCAGATCTGCCCGGGGGCGGGCTTCCAGCTGGCGCGCTGCCCTGATTGGTGGAGCACCACTGGAAGCCGCCAGCCGCCATTTTGGGCGCCACCGAATGCCACCGAAATTCGGCGGCATGTGGAGCGGTGAAGCCGCACTCCCCGCAGGGACGGAGCAGGGACAGAGCAAAACGCACGCAGGTAATCTCCGCCCCTGTGTGCGCCGCCCCGTTTCGGCTCCCCCACGTGTGAAAAGGGCCAGGGATGGGAGAAAACCTCTAGAATTTCAGCACTGCTGTTGGAAAAAAAAAATTCAGTGAAACTTCTCCGCTAGAGAAGTTCTCTATACTGCCTCTCTCCTTCATAAATTGAGATTGAATATCCAAAAACTAATGAAAGCTGCAGTTGAACCTACCAGGGACAAAAAAAAAAAACAGAGAGAAAAAAAGAATGTACTCAGCTAAATTGTAACCATCACACATAAGTAGGAGAGATTTGGCCCGGCTGTTTGTTTTTTGAAATTTCTTCCTTACCACGTGGGGCTAAAAATAAGAGGAGGATAAATCTCCATTGGTACTTGGGGTGGTTGTAGTGGACTTGGGAAAATGAATGGCTGGAGTTTAAACCTCCTCTACTGGCAGATGGACTTGATTTGTTGCAGGGTCCTGTATGCTTTCTTGTAAACAAGGAAAGAGATGGTCAGCTGCATACCATTCGTTGCAACCATGGCATATAGTGTGATTATGAGAACAAATTTCTTTAAAGAAGAATTGGGACAAAGCTGTGGAAAGATTTAAGGCAAAGTTTTGCATTGGATTCAGAAGGGGAAACTACTGTGAAGGCATTTTTATAAGAAGACATAAGACATCTGAATGAATGGGACAGTTTTGGCAGTGGCATTATGGGTATATTCCAGATTTGGGATAGTGACTTTTGGAGTGCACATTCTGGAATCTCCATTCACCGTTGCCAGTGGCTACGCTGGCTGAGAGATTCTGGGAGCTGTAGTTCAAAATAGTGACTTTTCAATGTGGTTCAATGTCTGTCTATCTGTCTGTCTGTCTGTCTGTCTCTCTACCTACCTTCCTATTTTTTTAAAGCGGCTGCCTAATCAATCCCAAACTGGACTGAAGCAGTGATGGGAAATGGGATTATAATTATCCCCATTGTGCCATTTCCCCATGGAAAACCACTTTCAGGAGGTTTTACTTGGTTACTTGGCCAGCACAAAATCAGGTACAGGTACCTGAACAGAGAGAATATCATCTCTACCCTCTCAATACCTGCCAGTCCTACTCTTAATGCCATAGAAGGATGAAGTAGGAACTAGCTGCATATTATCAGACAATGCTTCAGCACTTTGGATAGCTCCTTTAAAGTTCAGACTAAAACCTAGAGTAGATTCACCACCTCACTGCCATGGTAGCTATCAGAGACCACTGCCATGTCACTTGGGATGGGTCTCACCTGGGATGGTTAACTGCTTTTCCTATGTCACTGCAAAGGTGATATCCTGTGTGGTCTTTTGAAAATGCATTGGGAAGGGATTAATTTGAATACGATGTAGTGAGGACAAGGGATAAAGAAGACCCGTGTATGTGTGCGTGTGTGCGTGTGCATGTACTGTTGTAACTTTGGACAATAATCATAGCTGTTAGCTACCAATATATGAGTTATTACAAACTCCTTTGTTATAGACAGTGACATTCAAGACTCTTGGATGACAAATTTCCTCATGGTTAACGAACACGCAATATCTAGATGGCGGTATTTGGTGGAAATACTTCTGTTTTGCAGTGTGAGATTTTATTTGGAATTTGACAATTTTTGCTCAACATGTTCACCCTATTATACTTTTGTTGTAGTTTTTATAATTAATTTTCTTTTTTCTGTTCTGTTATCTGAACTGGGTGTAACCTATTAAAGAAAAGCAGGGGGGAAACTAACTGGCATCTAACTGTTTAAAAAGGTTTTAAAAATTACATAAACTCCACCATAAAAGTCTATCAGAACTGCTTGTTCATGGCAATGGCTCTAAGTTGCTGCCCAATTATAGGAAAGGGAATTATTTTTTTGTTCTCAGGAAATTGCCAGTAAGAGTTCATCTGTCACATGATTAAACATTCAAGATACCAGTGAATTCAAAATGATCCAGTGCTTGGGGCTTGTATTTTATTTGGAAGATTGGACATAATGTTTATGAGATTGACACAGCTGTTGGGCACTCTAAAGCCAGATGTAGCTTGAGGTAAGGGGAGAACAAAGCTTCAGGAAATGTTATGGATGCTCAGAACATGATGATGTCTGTCATCTGTATGCCTTTCCCATATATCACACATATTAGTTTCTTCATTAAGCTTGAAGCTGCCCATTAAATCAGTTCAAACAGTTCATCCCCAGTTGCCCAAATGCATTGCATAAAATTGACCCAGGAAACTTTGCACAAAGTAGACTGATTGGTTATATTAGAGAGCCTCATTCCTGCTCTGCCCACTACTCCTTGGCGTGGCAGGTAGAGTTTGGAAATATCACTGCTTTGGCTTAAAGGAGCCAGAATTCCAAAATACCTGTGGGGAGAGAGGATTCTAGTAGCAGTCTTGCAAAAAAGAAATTTTTCCAAGTTCTGAAGGAAGGCAGAGCTGATCAGATCTGGGCCTTATTTTCCCCAATTTACTATTTGCAGTATCTGACTCTGAGAGACCCAAAACATGCCTAGGATGCTATAATAGTAGTCCCATGAATAACTGTAGGCTCCTCCAGATGACCAATATGCCAACTAAATGTTGGGTTATTCTCTTTCTTGACTGTACATGTCATAGTGGTTGTTTCTGCCTCCCCACATCCAGTCATGCTCTAAATATATTAGGGTTTTCTCTGTCCTCTTTGTCATACTGTGGTTAACTGTGGTGTAAGTATGGTTTCCTTCATTCCTCCTCTTCATTCCTCCTCTTCACTCAGTATCATCACTGGAAGTCAGCAGACTGCCCAGAAGCACAGGGTGTCCATTGTGATACAGGCCCTTTTCACATGGCATTTTAAAAGCGTATTATGCACGCTCCCTCCCCCCTTCATGAGCCGCCGTACTGCATGACATTCTGGCAAACCAGATGCTATCACGGCCATGGATAGTGCTGATAGCACATTTTCTTATTTTCGCCTGAAAGGCAAAAATAACCTCCCTTTCACGCATCGGTCGTGCGACCAGAGGGCCTGCAGAGCCGTCATCCGGTGTGCTTCTGGGAAGGACCCGGGAGTGGGCGGGGTGTGGGCAGTCCCTGCTGCCTGTCCCTCACGTAGCAACTCCCAGGGGACGCTCCGCCCAGTAGCAGGCCGGCCGCTGCCTCCATCGCAGCAGGGAACACTGCACGACACGTCGCCGTGAGAGGCCACCCTGAGGCTGCGTCGCCACTCACACTTGAGACGACAGCAGCCCCCGGGGTCCGGCTGACTGTGTTTTTTTTTTAAACCCGGCGCTATCGTTAGCATGTTAGCATGTTACCAACGTAGTATGAAACAGCCTGTTGGCAGGATCTATCATGCTAATGTTAGCACGATAATTGACAAAGCAATAAAAAAAAAGGAAAACCACCGACCAATCAGGGGCGGTGGGACGAGGACAGGGCGGGACCTGGGCGTGGCCCAGGACACCAACATGCTGACAAGGCACCGGGCGGGAACTGGTGCTCTCTCGCGAATGCCCTACCATGTGCAGACTGCAAGGGGCTCTCTACTGGGCCTCTTGCGATATTGGCAATATTGTGAGGGCTCTAGTTCGTCGCGCTATCAAGGTAAGGTGCAAAAAGGGCCACAGCCTGGGAGTGTTGCTAGCACAGCAGCCTATAACAGAGGGTGATGTAATCAGATTGGTTATCTGACTGAGAAGAACACAGCCCTAAGCAGGGGGAGGGGATATGGGGCTATGAGATAGCAGATAGTATGTATGTATGTATGTATATGTATGTATATATATATATATATATATATGCTGGTAGAGTGGGTTAGAATCAGTAGTCCTTCAGTGAGTGCCATAGAGAGAATGTGAGAGCATCCAGTAAACCAAAAGAAGGTTTCTGGGAGAGGGTTAGCTTCTCAGAAGCCTAAATGTGGGGCAAAGAAGTAACCAAGCCACCTTGGTCAGAGAGTGGAACCCTGAATAGGGAAACAGACCTTTGTGCTGAGAGAGTCAAAGGGGTATGTGAGTGAAAGCTCTGTTGAGGAAACAATTTGAAGAATATAGTTAAATCCCTGTGAGAAAGTGTTATTTTGTTTGAATCTTTCTGAATCTTCAATACCTTCTCCCTTGTTAGTTCTTGTAATAAAGATTTCGTTCTATTTTTCTATAAGTACAACCTCCACGGAGTATTTTCTTATGTTTTATGTTAATAACATGTTGCCACAGGTTATCCATTCCTTGTCGAAGTAATCATTATTAAGCTTTACCCTTTATCCACAAAGGTTATGGGTTTTAGGGAAAGCAGGGGTGTAACTAAGGCCATTTCTGCACGAGGTTGATACATTGTAGTAGCATCGAATTCTTACTCTATGGTCTGCACATTGTAGCACTTTAGTGTTATAGTTTTCCTCATGGTTCTGGACATTTTCAGCTCCTAGAACGGTTTACTGCAATGAGAAACCGCTGTATCTGAAAACTGGAAAAACTCTGATGTAAATCTTCCAAACCAGTTCTGCTTCGTTTTTTGCCTATTTGCAGAAGCGTAGCATCAGTTCACAGCACAGAAGTGACCAGCTATGGGCATTCTCAGGCTATCCCTTCTGTCATTTCCATCCCTATCTCTCTCCACCCATCAAAGGACAGGTTGCCGTCATTATTGTCTTCATGCGTTAAACAGACAGCGAGATGAGAGTGGATCTGGTAATGGACTGTTAAGACGTGTTTTTTCCACATATCAACAAACATACATACCTATGCACAAACATAGCAATGCAGAAATGTGTTTAAAATGTGTGTGTGTTTTTTAAAAAACAGACCAATCAGCAATGGTGGGGCAGGCTGAGGGAGGGGAATAGGAGTGACCAGGGACTTGCTGTTGTGGATTCAGTAACTGCTGTTCTTTGCAATAGTACAATGTAAATGGGGTGGTGCAAACAGCACAGTTTCTGAATTGGGTATATAAACACCACTCTTGATACGTGGTGAACTGCTCCTCCTCTCTTGTGTGGAAATGGCCTAAGTGTGGGAAGGGAGCCAAGTTTAATATTGATTAAACAGGGCGCTGCAACTCCAGTGAGGAAGAAAAGAAAGCAGGCCTGGTTTGTCTGTGCTGTGGGCTTCAGCTGGTCAGAAGGGCTGCAACCAAATTGTCAACAGGAGTTGGTTATGGAGAACATGAAAGGTCCTTCTTACAACAGGTCCACTGGCTGATAGTCCATTTCTAAGCACAATTTGCAGTGCTGTTTATAACTTCTAAAGCCCTATAAAACTAGGGTCTTGGCTAGCTGGAGGACTGAATTCTCCCATGCACTGCTGCCCAAAATAAAGACCTTTGCAGGAGGCTCTTCTTCCAATTCCAAAACCTTCACAGGTACATTTGGTGGGAGAGAGCCTTCTCTGTTGCTGCCCCTAGACTTTGGACCTCCCTTCTTAAGGAGATCAGCATGACTCCCTCCTTGCTGTTCTTTTGTTGTCGTGTGATGATCTTGCTGTTTCAACAGGCATTTGGGATTTTTTAATGTATGTATTAGGTTTTTTGTTTTAGTCCTGCATTGTTTTTAAGCTATGGTTTTAAAGTAGTGTCATATTGCTTTAATTCTAGATGATTTAATATTATTTTAATCTTAACTTTTTCATATATATTTCTTTTGCTCTCTTAGGTACCTTGAATCTCATTTTTGGGGAAAGGAGGGATATAAACAGAGTAAGTGACTGATTGTTTATGTCATTTGGATATATAAAACCCCCCAATCAGAATAGATAAAATACCCATCAAATTCAAAAGCTTGTTGCTTGTCCAAATGAACCCAACCCAAATTCCCTTCCTTAAAATTCTAGCTTTATTTTACAGGCAAGGAGAGCCACTAGGATCAGCACGTTGGTGATAGGGCTGGCTGTACTATTAGCCAAAAGGAAGGAGCTGGTTTTGTGTGTCATGGAAGGGTAGTAAACCACTAGTTATTTTAGTGTTGTTATGTTTTAATGGCATGCAGGGAGAAATGCATTTATGAGGATTCTTCCTCTTCTTCTGCCTCAGGTGCCTAAACTTCTTGGGCAGCTAAATGTTTTGAGCTGACTGGACTGTTGAAAATTCTAGCTAGAGGACTAAAACTTCCTTCTGACACTAACCTAACATTATAAATGACCAAATTATTATGCTTTCATTTTGTGCCTTGTGCTCTGTGCCAGCTCCTTTGACAATGGACCTCTGGATTTTAGGTCTGTTCTCTTAAAAACTGAAAGGCTAACACAGCTCCAAAATAGACATGCTTTTTAAAAAGAAGCATAGAAGAAAATTGCTTTTATTTCTGCATTTTTATCCACAGTATGCCTGGTGCTGTGGGTTCGGGATGCATTAACTTTCTCATTTTGCAGAGAAGAAAATGGAATAAAAGGCCATGCGAACTGCTTAATAGCAGATATAAACTCCATGATGCAACTACCAAAGAAGAGTCCCAGTACTTCCTGTTCCTTATTTCCTGATACATTCCCTTTTCACACTGCCAATCACTCTTGAAATAGTCCTTCATTTGCTTTGCAGAACAAAGCTATGTCCCCTTTGTGGTAATAAGGCAGTCTCATCGAAAGTCTGAGCAGAGATCATCTTGGAAGAAATACACTAACTGAGCCTGATGGAAAAGATGAAGATGAGTGTATAGGAAAGTAATAAGTATCTTCTAGGTAATGTTCTAGCAAGAGAGATGAAATATAGGCAGGAAAAAAAAGCCAGGAAAGATTCACTATCACTGTTATTACTACTGTGTCTTTTTAGAAGCCATCAGTGATTCGGTGCATCGGTAAAATGGTGTATAATGTGTTTTACAGACATGATAACCTAGCCTGTCAGAAGTGTGCAGTGAAAGATTAACTTTCTCATACATTACCAGAGCCTTGCTATAAACCTCACTATTTTCCTATCATACTGTTTCCTTTCTTTTTCAAATATCCTCATGATATAAGGCAGTATGTCTGCATTGTTGTCACTGCGGCTTCTATTGAAATTACTCTGTCACAGTAATATGGATGAAACACCACAAATGGGACACTGCTGGGTTCCACATCATGGGAGACGACCGTGAGTGCATAGTACGCCATCCCCTACAGACATTCTTGCAATGCATAAACAAACAGGGAGGGGTCAGATGGTATAGATAGTCCTGCACTTTCTCTTCACATGATGGGTTAATCGTATGCAATGAATTCTCATTGTAGGGCTCTACCATAATTGCAGGTGAGTTGCTCTTATGTAGCCTTTCTGTGAAAGATTCAAAATTAAGTCCCACTGGGTTTGACGTACCTCCTAGACAGGTTTTTAGAATTACAGATTTGGAATTTTCAGCCAATAGCTATAACTCGTGACTAAAGGGATTAAAAGACAGCGAATTTCTTGTCTTTTGATGCAATAGATTACTATGTTACAGATATTATAAGGGGATTTTTTTAAAAAAAAATTAGGGGATTCAGATTTGTGGAATGCTAAGGATTAATGCTTTTCTCTGCTGGAAATGGAGCCAGTTGTTAGGACTAGAAATTCTTTGTCATTAAATACATGTTGCTATCCCAAAGCTTTATTTTTATTCTTGATCTAAATTTTTCTTATAAGCTGGGCTTTACAAAATGATTTTACTTTATTTAGTTCACAATTAACCATTACTGCAACAAAAGCTAAACAATATTTTATCCTATATAATTAGCTAGAAGCAGTTTAATACCATCTCCATTGCCTTTCTCTTCTGTGTGAGGAAATAAACCAGTTTGGAGAGAATGATTTTGAGTGAACAAAAGGCGGGAGGGAAGATGGTTAACCTAAACTTCAGACTTAACCTGTACTGAAAATTGACAGTTCCTCTGGCTGCTCTTCAGCAGTGATGGAGACTTGAGTCAATCGACTCAAACTCAAGTTGAATTCAAGTCACTTCAATGATTCAATTTGGACTCGACAATAAATGGCATACTGACTAGACTCCACTTGTGACTTGTACACTTTTAGTGACTGACTTGCTGTCCTTGGTTCAGTAACCTACTCATTTAGAAATGTTATGACTTTGAACAATGCTTTCATCTGTTTTTGCTATTGATCATATTATGATCTTTCTCAAGCCCGAAGTGTGGGTGCATTTCTTGGAGGTAAACAGCAAATGTGTTAGGCGACAGGCTTGAGGCAGTGTTGAGGTCTGCTTGGCAGTCTGTCCTGCTGCATATTGAAGGAGCCTTCTAAAACTTTTCCTAATAGCAGAAGGCAAGACTCACCCCTCGAGTGCAGGGTGTGTTTCACAGAAGGGAACAGCAAACATGTTAAGCAACAGGCTTGAGGAGGAAGGATCCTTCCTTCCAAAGCTTTTGAAGCTTCAGTAATTCGGAGTAAGAAGGATCCTATTCCCCACTTCAGAATCTGCAGACTCTTTTATGCCCATTGATGTAAAAGCCTCCAGCTTGAGGAATGGGGAGTAAGATGGATCCTATTCTCTACTTCTGAAGCTGCAGACTCTTGTGAGCCAATTGACCCCCATATACCCGACCACTACCTCTTTCTTTTCTATTAAAGTTGGCTCTCCAACTTGAGACTTGGCTTGAACATATCTTGCAAGGACTTGAGACTCAATTTGAGACTTGAAGGTAGAGACTTGAACTTGACTTGAGACGTGGAGTGAAAAACTTAAATACAGCACTGCTCTTTAGTAGAAACAGGAAGGACAAAAGCAAGGATCAGAGGACTATTTATACAGGAGACTTCTGCATATTGTTTAGTTTGACTTGGATATGCTTTCAAACTGAAGGTTTCTCAGTGTGATAAATGAGTGGTTGAAGAACAATTTATTTTGCCAGAAACAGAGACCTTACAGCCAGTGCCTGGAATAGAGCAATCTATCTTGCCAGTGCCTGCACCATCTGAAAGACAAGCTGAAACAGAGACTTTATGGCTGGTGCCAGAGAGAGAAGGGGTTGGTGATAATTTTCGGGAAATTAGATTCACCTTTGCCTCTCAGTCCTCAGTCATGGAGGAAGCAAAAAAGGGTAGCTCAGAAGAAAGCCATTTCATTGAGATTGAGAAGACAGGACACTGATTAAGAACACCTGTTCTCCCCACTATTTTAGTCTGTTGTCATGGCTTGCTTTTTGCCTATGGCAAATTGCTACCCAAGTTCCCTTGACCCTTGCATTCCTGCTCTGTGTTTTTGTGAACTTCAGCATTCTTGACTTTTTGGACTGGCTTTGACTTTGGTTTTCAGCTCAGCGTTCTACTGGATTCATAGCTCTGGATACTGCCTGCTACCTCCACCTCCTCAGCAAGTACTACCACATTCTTTCCCTTGCTGGCAGATAAGCATGGGGTGGGTGTTAAACTCTGACACTCAGTAGGGATGTACATAGATCTCAGAGTTGGTTTAGATTTGGTGGGGAGCACACAGCCTCCAAGGCTGTTATTGAGGCCCCTAGATCTCCCAAACTCCCCTCTCAATTTTTGATTTTTAAGAAGTATTTATTAATTTCAACACAAAATAACATAAACGTAAACTAACATTTTTAACATGAACTAAAATTAAAACAAAATACTAAAAACAGTAAACCAAAAACACTAAACACTAACTCACTAAAACATTAATTTACTAAATAGTTAAACATTAACCTATTAAAACACAAAAGGGCTCTGACCAAACTGTAATAAAACAAAAAACACAGAAAGAGAAAAAAAGATTAAAATATTATTCTACAGTTACCGATCCAACTAAACAATCTCACTAGGATTACTGATAAGCATATCTACAGATTATTGCATCATTAGGTTTCTCATTGCTCAAAAAGTTTGTAAATGGTTTCCAATCGTTCAAGAAATCTTCAGTTGGCTTATCCTTTAACACTCACATTAATTTGGCTATTTGGGATAATTCAGCAACCTGAACAGTACATTCTTCTGTCTCTGGTGCTTGAATGTATTTCCAGGACTGAACAAACAATATTCTTGCAGTTGTTATAATGAAGAAATAGTCATTATTTACTACCCCGTTCCTTATCAAACAAAAAAAGGTGTTACTGGTGAGATTACAAAGTCCACCTTGTACATTTCTTGAATTAGCATATAATTTTGAATTACCATATAAATTGTAGAGGAAGGAATGAGGGAGCTAGGAAACTGGAATCATGAAGTTTGGGTGTGGCTGTAACATGTTTCCTCAGCTAAATTAGATGGGCAGAACACAACTGCAGTCTTACTAGTTTGTGGGAAGGGTTTTTTTCTACCTTAGAAAAGGTGAGTTCTGGTGTTACGCTTTAGACCTTGGTAGAGGTTTGAGTAAAACAATTAACATTGTAGCTACTTCAGTTCCATGAAAAGACATCCTTCTAGTTTCCAGTGATTCCCTATGTAATCTACTCTTCCCATTTACATCAGTCTCAACTTACATCATGAGTTCAGGAATGTATCCCTGACATAAACCAAAACTTACCTGTGATTTAAAGGATTTTTTAAAAAAAAGTAATTTGGAGCTCATTTTTTCAGGGTAAAAATCTCCACGATGTGAAATTGTTGCCAATAAAAAAAATGTAAAATATATAATCACGTCTTAAGCAATATTCACACAGAAAATATTTGAATAACTAATATGGTATGACAATGACGATAGGCAGAACAACAGATAAAATCTTGTTTATAAAGCTAATTAGATGCAGACTGGCCATTTCTGCACTACACTCTTATAGTGCTATTATTCCACTTTCAATAGCTTATGGAATCCTGGGTTTTTTAGTTTAGAGAGGAGTATTTAGAATTCGCAGCCAGAGAGCTCTTTGGCCTCAGTAAACTACAAATCCCAGAATTCCACAGGATGTGGAAAGTGGAATAATAGCACTGTAACACTGAAGTGGAGAAATGGCCATGATAGGTCAGTCTTTAAAATTTCCTTCAGTAAAAGAAAGGGTAATCAAAAAGTGAATCATACATACCTAATAAGAAGATATTCCAAAAATATGAGGCTGCTACCAAAAATCCCATGATCCTGATATTTACCAGTTTCACAGCTTACATTTGTGTGCCAAGGAGTAAGATCTCAAGTACTAATCTTAATACTACGGGCCAGAGAAGTTCTTATGCGTATAGGCAATGTGCGAGATAACCGGTTTGCAAAATATTTTAGGGCCTTAAAGGTTAATACAGTTAGGGTTATAGATAAGAGTTTCTGATCAAATCACAGTTGAGAAAAGTTTGCACAGGCTGATTTTTAAAAGTTGATTCTGTATATAAGTGAAATGCAACAAATGATTTTATATTTTAAATTATATTATACTGTGCTAATTCTGTTCACTTAGCAAATAATGAATGATTAGTTAGACCGATCATAAAGTAAGAGGACAAGGCATCACAGTAGCTTTAAAATATATGCTGAGAATTAATTTATGAATTGTATGGAATTTTGTCCTAATTCACAATGACTGGAATTCACATGGATGATGGTTTTATGCAACTGTATATGTATATCTTTTTCAGACACTGATGAAAGAGGTAATTAACTCCTCTTTCCACAATGTTTCCCTAAACAATCTCAGAAGGAACATTAGCAGATGTTAAGTATTAGGGATGTAAATGTTCACTTATTAATTCATACATGCAAGAACAAAGCATTTTGAAACTTTTATCTTCACTGAATGAGTTTAGGAGCATTTTCGTGCCCTTTCTTTTTCTTTTTTTTCTTTTTCTGAGAGCTCTTTTTTATGAAAAATTCTTTTGGGTATAAAATCTCCCAGTGTTTTGGCACAAAACAAATGTCTTTTGTACAACAGACATTGTTTTGTGCACAAAACCCTGTTATTTGCATGAAACACTTTTGTTTGCACATTTTATGTTGCAAAACAAAAAAAGTCCTGAAATGCATGCATGCGTGCATGCATTCATAAATAAAATATTGTGACAGTTGATCATTTTTCCCCCAGTCGGGTGCTTTGATGTGCCAAAACACTCCTACCCATCAAGGCTGAGAAAACTGCCAGATTTTATATTCCAAATAAGTATCAGGTCAGTTAGAACTGCCATTCTTATATGCTTAGTGAGTTATTATGAATGAGAAAATTCATAACTTGCATCTGAACAGAACAGAGAAATTGTTAGTTGGGCAGAGAGAGGGAGAGAGAGAGAGAAAGAAGAATAGTGAGATCATCTTGTCTTCTCAAGCAATTACTTCAAAGTCTTGACAAATAAATAGTGCAGTATAGTATCTTAACACTCCTTTCTTTGGAAGGATTAAAGCTGAAAGTTCTGGGCTGTACTCCAAAGAGTGAATTTACCTGTACTTGATGACCAATACTGATGGAGAGTAAATTACCTGAGGGAATAGAGTGGTTTAAAAAAAAACCTCTCACAGTCCCATATATATGACTTGTTCTTTTTAAGATATAGCTGTAACATCATTAGTATAGTTGCTGACAATATTGCTTGCTGCCGGGAGCTTTTCCAGGCATCAAGACAGTAATAAGCAGCACTGATAATTGGTGGAGTGTGTCAAGCACACAGAATCTTGCAACTTCAGGGAGACAAAAGTGCTTTGGTACTTGTGGTACTAACTGCCTAATTTATTGTGTCATGAACTGTTTTTTAAAAATTTTTCTTGAGATGTAAATCATATTAACACTTGCAGATCTAAACGAAGTACAGGCAATATACACTGTTTGTCAAATGTGGGAGAAGAACAGATTTAGAGGATGCCACTGTCCTGTTTAGAAAGCCAGCCAAGGTTCACAGTCCTTAAACAGAGTCTATAATAGCAGCCACACCCAAGGTTTACAGAAGTTTATCAGTCCATTATCACTCTTGTTTCAGTAGTCAATAAAGTGTCACTTCAATGGAGCATCCAGTGTCATAGTCAGTAAACAAAGTGAGGATCAAGGTTTTCCAGGAACACAAGACAAGGATCAAAAGAAGACCACATTGCTTCCACCAGAAATGGCAGTTGTCTGTACCAGACTTCTTCCCACCCTATCTCTGGTATTTATTGCCCAGCAGCCTCCCACAGCTGTTTGCGTCATTAAAGAGTCTTCCCTATATAAGTGCTCTGAGTCTCGTGGGCTCTCCCTTTCTTATCTACCCTTGGCTGCAGTAAGTTTTGTCCTGTTCATGTCTGTTTGTTCAGACTGTTGGGAAGGATTCTGTCTGTGTTTGTACCTGCCTCCAGGGACTGGGGCATGGCAGTCACAGATCCACTTCAGAAGAGATTACTTCTGCTCTCAGCCATATCTTTGGAAATTCAGCTGCTAAGCCATCTCAGTGATTTTGAGGCCCACCCCATAAGGACTGGAATCACTCAAAGGTATATTTTCAATGGAAACTTTACCTCAGAATGCATAACTTTGCCTTCTTTAGGTTTGCAGACCCTGAGTGCATCTAACTGGGAGTATAATTCATAGAATATGGTGAGATTTACTGTCTTGCAAACCTGCATAGAATAGGGTAGTCATACTTGTTGACATCATTTGATCATGCTGATTTTGGTAGATGCCAATTATGAAAACTAAGAAAGTGTCAAATATTGTTGGCAGGTAAGAAATATCTAAGCATATGCTCACTTTCTTGGATTTGTTTGAAGGTTAGCCTGGATTTTGACCATTTCTGTGCTTGTATCACTATTCTGCTCCCTGCGCTCTCTATTAATTCCCCCTCTTCTTTTGTCTGCCATGTGATTCTTTTTTCTGACTATGTGTGTTGTAAGCATAAGGGAAATGTATGATACAGAATAAGTAGTAGTTTGGGGGTATATATGCACAGTTATCATGGAGATTGGAAAGGGACAACACTTTAAATATATAAAATTTTATTGAAAACCATAAAGATAAAATACCCCCCCACACTGTGTGTCCTGTTTGAGGTGCTGAGCTGTTGTACGTCAACTACATAAGACTATTAAAATTGCAAAATATTATGGCATTTCATTTATGGAACATTGTCAGCTACTAATGATCATATATTGAATTCAGGTATCATTGATTGGAAAATAGCACTATGAAATATTCAGTGGGCAAATATGGTGACCATTCATCATCAGAACTTAAAGAAAATTCTGATGAAGAATTGTTTGGTGTGAATTTATTTCGCTTTCAGTTTGAATGAAACAGTCCAGCTTTGTTTATTACTACATTTCAAAGAAAGCAAAAGAAAGGCAATAGCTATATACAACAACTTAAAATGTGCTAAAGAGCACATAAATGATATAATTAAATAACTGAACTCTCTTGTACATGCAAATATAATATGTTTTATTATAAAAAATGGATGCATGTATTTTAAAAGAGCCTGCATGGTATAGTGGTTCAAGCATTGGACTATGACTCTGGAGACCATGATTCAAATCCCTGCTCAGTCATGGAAATCCACCTGGTGACCTTGGGCAAGTCACACTCTCTCAGCCTCAGAGGGAGGCAAAGGCATGTTCCCTTCTGAACAAATCTTGCCAAGAAGATACCAAGATTGGAAGTGCTCAATATACATTCTAATCCCCAAGAAAGGGGACACAAGGTATAGCAGTAACCACAGGACCATTAAATTAATTTCTCATGCAAGAAAATGCTCAAAATCTTCCAACAAAGATTTTAACTATATATAGAACAAGAAATGCCAAATGTCTAAGGTAGGTTCAGAAAAGGAGGAAGCACTAGGGATTATATTGCAAACATATGTTGGATAATGGAGTACACCAAAGAATTTAAAATCAGCCTGTGCTTCATAGATTATAGCAAAGCCTTTGCATGTTTAGATCATGCAAAACTATTGATCACTCTCAAAGAAATGAGTGTATCACAACATTTAATCATTCTGATGTGTAACCTTGACTCAGAAAAAGAAGTTACTGTTAGGACAGACTACAGAGAAACAGAATGGTTTCCAATTGGAAAGGGGGTCAGTCAAGGCTGAATTTGATCACCCTCTGAGAAAGGAGACATGAAAACTGGAGGAAGGAACTGGACATGAAAACTGGATATGAAAACTAGAGGTAGGGACATCAACAATTTAAAATATGCAGATGACACCATAGCCCAAGCATAAAATAGCAAAGACTTGGAACAATTACTGAAGAAAGTCAGGGCAGAAACTGCAAAGGCAGATTTATAGTGGAATATTAAGAAAACAAAAATAATGACCGCAGATTATTTACATAACCTTAAAGCAGACGATGAATAGTTCAAGAATTTCCATATCTTGAGCCAATCATTAATCAGAATGGAGTCTGCAGCAAAGAAATCAGAAGAACTAAGCCCTTTCCACACAAGGCTGGTGAATCGGTTTGTGGCGTTACTTACTGGATTTTCTGGGCTCGAAAGAAGACGGACTTTCTCTCATTTCCTTCCACACAGCTACTGCGTATGTTCCATTCTGATTTGGAGGAGTGTGAGTTCATGAATCCACACTGCATCCACCGTGGCCACTCCCACTACTCCTCTCACCCTGTCCCATCAGCTGTGATTGGCCTTTGGTTTAGTACATCATTGCGTGCATGTGTAAGTCCCTGACCACCAATTCACATTAGCGCAAATGTACATGTCTGCACCACTGTGAAAGTATGAATTGAATCGATCTGGAAAACTGGAAAACCGATTTCTTCTGGTTTTCAAATAGTGCGCTTTACCACCACATGGGGGCGCATTTAGTTGGAATTACATGTGGAACAAAGGTAAATAAACCGAACCTAGTCCGGTCCAAGGTGCAGAAGACCTCTGTGGCAAGACACATTGACCCGCCTTAATAATCGTGTGTGGAAAGGACCTAGGACTTGGAAAGGTAGCTATGAAGGAACTAGACAAGATCCTCAAGTGTCAAGATATATAATTGAATACTAAAGCTAGAACTGTCCATGCAATTGTATTTCCAATTTCTATGTATGGTTGTGAAAGCTAGACAGTGAAGCAAGCTGATAGGAAGAAAACTAATTTGAAATGTGGTACTGTGGAACTATGGATACCCTGATTGTAAAAAGACAAATAAATGTGTCATAAAGAAAATTATGTCTGAACTCTCTCTAGAAGCCAAGGTAACTAAGCTGAGTCGCACTAGAAAACACAATAATACTTGGCAGGGTAGAAGGCAGTAGGAAAAGAGGAAGACAGCATTACAGATGAATAGACTCAATCAAAGAAAACCCATCCCTGAATCTGCAAGACCTGAGCAGGGCTGTTGATGATAGGGTGACTTTGAGATCTCTCATTCATAGAATCACCATAAATCAAACTTGTCAACTTGACAGCAGTTAACAACAGCAAAGTTCACCTTAGGATCTTTGTAAGTTAGATAAGACTTGAAGGCACACGACAACAATAGCAACAGTGACAACAACATTTCTTAAATAAATACCATTAAAATATATAATGCACAAAGGCTATTGAAGGATTAACTCCACACAAAATCCAATGACTGAACTATAAAAGTTGGAACAAAATGTATAGGCCTAACTCAACAATATAGACATCTGGTAATATCCCGATTGATTGAAACTGATCAGATGCTGCTGTTTGAAGACCAGCACTTTTCATATGTATCATTCCTTTAGTACTTTCATAGGAAACAGATATCAGCAGTCCCAAAGTCAAAATGTTCTTAAAATATTTTAGATATGTCTGTGTTCCCTCCATTCCCTATCACTTTTAAATTCTGCAGAGAACCAACAATAACCTCTGTCTTCTATTCAGCCAAGAGGTTGATTATCTCTTGATTATTCATATTGTTCTTTCTTGGCCTAGAGTCAGCACTTTGGATAAAGACCAGAACCCTTTTCAGAACACATTGTGTAGAGGACTGTCAGAAGACTGCGCTCACTGGTCTTTTCCTTGATCTTTGTTTATAACAGCTGAACAGAGTGTTTGTCAGTATAATTAGATAAGTATGGGGTAACTGGACCAACTCTCATTCCTCATCCTTCAATGCTGTCATCCTCACAATACACATTCATTTTATGTAGATAAATTTTCTGAACAGAGCTACAGAATTTCATTCTTGTTTCCAACCTTTTTCTCTTTATCTATGCTGTCATAACCTGGGTGCTTATTAAAAATAGCCTTTACTACACAAAATTTTACATGAATACTTTTGAAGTTCGGCAGCTTCTCCTTCACTTGGCTGTCAAGGTAAGAATTAGACAGCCACTTGTGCCTTTCAGTGCTATGGTTGTGTCAGGATGAGGATAGCCTTCTGACTTTCATAGTCTGTGGAGACCAGCACACATGCGCATACATCCATCAATCCTGTTTGCATGATCAACTTTTCTGAATTTTCCCCCTGCTCTTGATGTTTTCCTGATGTTCATTGAACTGTGCTACTTCTGTCACAGCTATAAGAAAATAAAAATGATTATAAAAAACTGCAATGATCTGCACTTGAACTACATTGTGTTTGTCCCCCCCAAAGGTATTTCAAAATTAAGGTGATATAAGGTTCCAGAGAAACATGAGAGATAATTTTAAAATGCACTTTTCCTCTGGAATGTTGTCACTGGTTGCTGACTTCATGGGCATGCTGATTCCTTCAGTTTTCTGAAGGATAGAGTCTGCTTAAAAACTCCAGCGACTGCTGTCTTATTAATACCAACTTCATGGTCTTCACATCTTGTTACTGTCAGAAATACTCTGTCACTTTGTATTCTATGACATAAAATTCTCTTTTAATTATGAATTTAGTCTACCTCTCTCATTTTCCTCCAGTGACTCTTCCTTCACCTTTCGTGCAGGTTAAAAAAAAGATTTTGCTTTCACACCGCGGCTAACATTTTGCAGCCCACTGCCCAGGTTCTTTGCTGATATGCAATTAAAGAAAGAAAGAAAAAAAAAGAAAAGAAAAAAAGGGGGGTTGAGAAAGTAGTCACATTGAGGGTTTCTCTAGAATTCTGAACTGGCATCAGATGGTATTTGAAGTGTAGTACTAGGTTACTATTCCTGGATAACTTCAGAAAAATGGAAGGGCTGGTCCACATTTTTCATGCATCACAAACCACACTTCATGAAAGATTTGTTATACTCTGCACTACTTCATGAGGTTTCTAGTTCACTCTGTGAACTCTTCATACACAGCGCCTATTTGTAATTGTGTTTTCTGCTCAACTAATTTTCAAATATGTGTGTTGATAGATGAGCTAATTGAACATTAACATTTTCCAGGAAAAGATGGCAATATAAGCAAAGTGACTGTTTCCAAACATTGTCCAATACTGTTGTGTGCCTTCACGTCATTCCTGACTTATGGCAACCCTAAGGTTGTAAGATTTCTTCAGAGTGAGTTTGCCAGTGTCCTCCTCTGAGGCTGAGTGTGTGTAACTTGCAAAAGATCACTGACTGGGTTTCCATGATTGAGCTGGGTTTGGAACCCTGGGCCTCTTGGAGTCCTAATACTACACTCAAACCACTATGTGTCATGCCTCCTGCCCCCAGGACTCAGGTGCAAACACAGAGAGGATCCTCCCTAACAGTCATAACACAGAGATATCAAGAGGACAATTCTTACTGCAGCTCAGTATAGATGAGAAAGGGAGAGCCCTTTCTGAAAGAGACTCAGAGCCCTTAGAAGATACATAAATTAGACAAACAGGTAGAGGAGACCTGGCTAATAAATACAAGGGGTGGGGTGGGGTGAAGTCTATTGCAGACAACTGGTATTGTTGGTGGAAGTTTTTTTCATTTGGATCCTTAACTCGCGTTCCTGGAAAACCTTGACCCTCACTTTGTGTACTAACTATGTTGATGACCAATAAGCTTTTGTAACCTTGTTTGTGGCTGCTACAATAGACTTTATTGGAGGACTGTGAACTTTGGCTGGCTATCTGGACAGGACACTGTGCAACAACATCTGGACATATATCATTTTATTCTCCTGTTATGGCATGAAGACACTAACTCTGGTTGTACATTATCTTGTTTTTAAACTAGAGAAATCACTGAAGTTAAGTAGCGTAGAAGTGTCTCTGTGAAAATGTTCCGCCCTTTCCCACAACAGAAGCCAAATATTATTTTCAGAAAGGGAAAACTGGGCTGCTTCCCATGGCTACTGGCCCTGGGGATCTAGCATCATTTTTGAAAAGGGATAGAAAGAAAGAACTGCTACTAGCTTTTTAACAGAAGAGTGGCTGAATTGTACCCCTGCTCTTAATTAATCCTGTCATCTGCCTTTGAAGTTTAAAGCACTTTGTATATTATCTTATTAGTATTCATAACAACCTGGTAAGATAAACGAGTACCATTAACTTCATATGCCACATCTGAGGCCTAGTAGGATCATTGTGTACTATGTACCGAGGTCATGGCAAAAATGTGATTAATTTTCAACCAAGGAATTTCTAGCTCTTAACCAGTTCCTTGGCCACTACTGTTGGGGTTCTTCAGATGGCTCACATATTCTAAAGTTACATAGGAACTCCAGTCTTCCCCTGCCCTCACCCCTTCAGTTCTTTGCATGCCGTGAATTCTCCCCACTGCCCACTCTTTCCAGCTTCTTCTATTTCTTATGCTTCCATCACTCTCAACCTTCTGCTGGTCATCTCTTTGTCTTCTTGTTCCTCCTCCAGCTCTTGTCCAGCTTTGTCCAGCTCTATTGTTCAGCCTGTCCTACTCTTGCCTCCAAACCTCTCTTTCAGTTATCTCCAGTTGTCTCTTCTTCTCCTGCAGTTGCCCTTTATTTCTCTCTTTGTATGCTTCAGTACTTGTGACCTTGTTTAAACTTCTCCCAGCTTCCTGCTCAATGTGAGTTTTAAAGATATGCAGGCCTAATATTACCCATGTCTACAGCCAGTGTGGTATAGTAGTTTAAGTGCTGGGCTACAACCCTGCTTGGCCATGAAAACCTGCTGCGTGACTTTGGGCATATCATATATTCTCAACCCCAGAAAATTCCATGATAGGTTCAATCTAGGGTCACCATAAGTCAGAAATGACTTGAAAGCACACAACAACAACAACAGCAACAACAACAACAACAACCTCCAGCCTTCTTCATACTTGCAGTTTTGTGATTGATGTTTTGGTTCTCTAGTGGTCTTTAAAAGTCTCTGTGGTGTAGTGGTTTGAGCACTGGATGACAACACTGGAAGAGTAGGGTTTGAATCCCTACTCAGCCACAGGTGATCTTGGACAAGTCACACTCTCTCAGCCTTTGAGGAAGGCAATGACAAACCTTGTCTGAATAAATCTGACTAACAAAGCCCTGTGATAGGGTCGCCATAAGTTGGAGGCGACTTGAAGGCATACAATTTTCTGTTGTACATCATTTGCACCCACAGGCCACCTTATGCTAGGGCCATTATATGGTATTCCATGTCAATATTTCTAGTTTTTGTTTTCCCCAAACTCCCCTGTGGGAGTGGGAAGCAATTTTTGCATGCTTTTGGGTGCTGCAGGCAATTTTTGGCCTGAGAGGCACCTTTTTTCCCTATCAGAAAGGCCAGATGACATCCTGCTAGAAAAATATGCTTCTGGCTCTTTTTATCTGTTATATGAAGGTAGCTTTGAAGTGGGTGTCTTAAGCTTATGAGTATCTTTATTCATTAAGACAAGATCTCAACACAGCCTACATCTTCACTAAACATGCAACACATGAAATATCATGATAATCTAATCCATAGCCTGATCCAATAATTCATTTTAGGGTATTGATACACTAGTGGGTGGATTGACATCCATGTGCTTCAAGCTTTATGTTTTCATCAACATTCAAAAGCATGAGAAAATCTGTCATTTATATGGTATTATTGGTTCTGTTTTTTAGGATGAGGTTATGGAAGACTCGGCCTTACATCTAAACATTAAAATGAAATACAGTTTAAAGTCAGAGGTAAGATACTGAAAGACCTCAGTGACAGCCAACAAATCAACCCCTATGAGCAGAAATTGTGAAGTGTGTAAAACAGCATAGAAGATTTGTGAAATGGAGAACTGAGGTAGAATGAGACTAACAAATTTATTTTCCTATTATGATGCAACATAGGATATGAAACTGCAGATTTATAGAAATGAAAGAATGTTCCTTCTGCTGCCACAGTACTGCTGAAATCCCAAAGAAAAATACACTGCAATATGGATTTGTCATGCAAACCACATTCCATCCTCTGTTATGCTTGTTAGAGGTTCTGAGGTTTTCAGCTATGGTATTACTTTAGAATTTAGATGTAGATGACTTGCAGTGCCTGCCTGATAATATTGTGAATCATGATCCATTGCTGTTATTATTTTAACAGGCTCAGCACTCACTGTATTACAATAAAATTGGCTCCAGATCACTCCGGTTCCTCACACATACAACCACATGTTTACTTCTCTGCACGCACACACAAAAACAAGTATGGTGAGAAATGCAGAATGCTGTTTTCAAATGCAAAATACATCTGCTACATTGTTAGAATTCTTTCAGCATTTCCAAAGATGGTGGTTTTCATCTCCAAGTCCTGCTTTTTAATTTTTAACTGTTTCTTTTAATAATTTGTGGAACAGAGGGCAGAAGGAAAACAAGGATTCCTGAACCTTGGAGGCAGCAGATAATCCTTCTGGGCATCCTTCAAACCAGGACCATAGAGTGAATTGAATTCATAATAATGTCTCCAGGGCAATGTAAGAATAATTCATACAGGGGAGCGAGGGGGTGGCAAAGATCCCCCATTGGAGATCAGGGAAGGTTTTGGTACATATTATAGAACAAGAGAAGATGTTCACAGAATAAAGAGAGATTGCATGGGCTAGTAGAACTAAGCAGTAACAAAAAGCAGAATATGGCAGCAGAGACCAAGTGACTTTTTGGACTATAACTCTCAGGATTCTGAGAGCTATAGTCCAAAAATTAAATTTTCCAAGCTATGTTCTGTAGCCTAGGTTGAAAATATACTCAATGAATGTCTGTCTAGACTCTTCTTAGAAAACTACTTCAAGGTGGTTTACACATTAAAAAGATTATCATTAAAAACATACAATACAGCACTTACAGTTCTTCTCAGTTCTAAAATTCTAGCTTCCCTAGGGAGGGAGCTCCAAAGCGAAGGGCAGCCACTGAGAAGGCTTTCTCTTGTGTTTCCACCAGCCTTACCTGTGAAGGTGGCGGGAGTGAGAGAAGGGCCTCTCCTGTGGATCTCAGAGTATGGGCAAGCTTATGTTGGGAGATATAGTCTGTCAGATAGCCTGGACCTAAGCTGTATAAGGCTTTATAAGTCATAACCAGCACTTTGAATTGAACCCAGAAACAAAAAGGCAGCCAGCGGAGTTGTACCAGGACAACTGAATGATCATTGCAACCACCCCCAGTTGACATTCTATCTGCAACTCTTTCTACCAACTGAAGTTTCTCAACACTCTTCAAAGGCAAATCCACATAGAACACATTGCAGTAGTTCAAATGAGATGTAACTAAGGCATGTGCCGCTGTAGCCAGATCAGGCATTTCTAGGAATGGGCACAATTGGCATTCAAGCTTCAATGTACAAAGGCATTTGTGATCACTGCAGAAATCTGGGCCTCCAGGTTCAAGGCTAAGTTCAGAAATATCTCCAAACTGTGAACCTAAGTCCTCAGGAGTAGTGTAACCCCATGTAGCACAGGCTGTATCCTTAATCCATGATCTGCCTTTCAACTGACCAGGAACACCTCTGTCTGCTCTGGATTGTACTTCAATTTGTTTGCCCTCATCCAGTCCATTACTTATGCCAGACACTATTTTAGAACAGAAACATTCTAGGCGGAAAGGTGTAATGAACATACTTGTGGCACCAAAGCTTAAACCTCTGGAAAATCTCTCCCAGTGGTTTCATGCAGATATTGAATAGCATGTAGGACAGAAATTAACCCAAAGGGATGCCACAGACTAATGGCCAAAAAGTCAAGCAAGTTTTCCCAGAACCACCTTCTTGGTTTTCTCCTCTAAGAAACAGTGCCTCCAAGTGCTAGTGAAGCAGCCCAGAGGGATACATGGTTGAGTATATTGAAAGTCACTGAAAGGTCTAACTGAACTGACAGGGACACACTCGTCCTACCTAGTTCCCAGTGTAGGTTGTCCACTGAGGTGACTAAGGCTGTGTACATCCCATAATCAGACCAGACTGAAATGGATCAAGATAACCAGTTTCATTCTGGAATCTCTGGAGCTGGGAGGCAGCCACACATTCTATTGCCTTGCCCAAAAATGGAATATTGTGCACTGGTCAAAAGTTATCTATTATAGAGGGAACCAGTGAAAGTTATTATTATTTTTTCAGCAAAGGAATCATAACTACCTCCTTTAGGTATGTTGGAAGCTTGCATTGTTGTAAAGAGGTGTTGACAACTTCCTTCAACCCATTGGCCAATCTTAGAGACAGAAAGGGCAAGGATCTAGTGGACATGTGGTGGCTCTCACCTCTCAGGGATCCTGTCCATATCCCCCGGCTGTTCAAATGGAAAAGAATCCATTATTACTGGACAAGCAGGGCTTCTGAGACTATATCAGCTATGGCCTACAATCTGAATAGATCTGAGCAACTGTCTGCAAAGTACTTTGCATATTCTTCACAGTGAGTTGTTAGTGGTCTACATTTTCTCTTTGAGGGGCCAGAATGTAACAGATCTTTGGCCACAAAGAAATGCTTTGCTGGCCAGCTCCTTGAAGATGCAATAGTGGTAGAAAAGAATAGTTTCTTGGCTGCCCACAGTGCCACAGAATAGGCCTCCACATATGCTCCAGCCAATGTTTGGTCAGACTTGTTCTGAGGTTTCTGACAACTTTGCTGTGGTTCCCCATCTCACTTTTTTTTATCCTCAACAGCTCACTGGAAAACCAGGGAACTGATTTGGTTCCATACTATGAGAGGGGATGCTCAGGAGCAATTGTGTCTTCCTCCTTGACCATTTCCCCATTCCAGAGGTCTACTTGGGTTTCAACAGAATTACCTGCTGAGATGACACGAAAATCTCCAGGAGCCATCAAGGATCTCCTTGGATCCATCAGCCTCTTGAGGGAGACCATCCTAATCAATCCCACACCCCTGCAGAGGTTCTGAGTCCCAGTGAGTCTAAATTCAACCAGGTAGTGATCTGTCCATGACAATGGAACTATAGAAAGATCCCCCGTATCAAGATCACCATCACCACATCCAGCTCAGAAAACAGGGTACACAGTGTGCCTAGCAATATGAATGAGGCCAGATATTATTTTGGACGGACACATGGCTATCATGGAAGCCATAAAATCCTGAGCCAGTCCTACCAGGGAAGCCTCAGCATGGATTTTGAAATCTCTCATCACCACAAGATGAGAGGAATCCAATACCAGCTCTCAGACTATCCCAGCTAGCCCGGGAAGGGAGACTGCTGAGCAGCAAGTGGGCAGGTACAGCAACAAAATCCCTTTTCTGTCCCAGTCACCACCAGCACCTGATCGGGGAGATGGGATCACAATAGACCACTGGAATTCCAGCTTCCCACTCCTCAAGTCTTACCTACTGCTCTAAAGAAAAAACTGATAGACAAAGGTGAGAGAGATTACCCCCACTCATCTCACAAGGTTTCTGCAATACAGTCCAAGTCTAAAATCAAATTCTGGATTGCTGTTGTGTAAGGCCCCGCTTTGGGGGTCCCTGATATTAGTATGGTTTGGATGGGCACCATACCTAATTGGCATCATATGCAATTGGCAACATATTTTATTGGCTTTGATATCAAATTCAAGCCTGAGAGGTGACAGAGAGGTCAAACCTAGAGAGTGAAAGAATTTGAATGTACATGTGAGAAGGACAGGTCAACTCAAAACTTCCTCCAGGTAAGACTGAGTCATTTGTCAGGCAAATACACACCATTCCTATGGATAATAGGCTTAAATAGAAATTGGAATTTTCCAGGGAATCCAACTATGAGGAGCCCACCAGGACACTGATTGACAGATATCCATCCCTTGTAACACCTGGATTCGTTCCTCTGTCCTCACAGTACACACAATAGACAGCTATTACAACATCCATCATGTCTTTGTCAATCAAAGCTCTAAGCCCATCAACAGGCAAAAGACCCATTGTCCACAATGGGTTCCCTTTGTCTTGCATCTGGAAACTTCACTGCCGCAGGCTATTTTCAGAGTACAAATACCCCTGATTTCAGGATGCCCAGTGCAGTCTCTTGAAGGTCTACCCTTCACTCTCTCTGTCTGGCTCCTGAATGAGAACTGTCCTTAGGTCCTACCTAAGCCAAAACACACTTCTGCTCTTCACTATTCTTCTGGACTGGTAACTATAAATCCCCCCAAACCTTCAGCCTCTCTGTAATTTTTCCTCCCTTTTTCTTTCAGTTAGCTCTCATGTGAATGTGTGATAGCGTGTATCTTGTGTGCATGCATGAATGAATTCCCCTCAATAAAACACATTTTAGCTTATTTCTGAATCTCTGACTGGTTCTTTTCCTGCTTCTGCCCATAAATACTGGTAGGAAAGATCTCGCTAAGTTGCCCCCCTCTTGCAGCCTCTTGATTTTAATTAATTCCCCACTTTTTCAAGGAGGTATTTGGCATTGCAGGGTGGCCCTTGTGGCACCTATATTTTGAGGTAACAGTTGTTTTACTATTTGTTGATTTAAAGATTTCTACTCCTAGTCTTGTGTTGACAACTAAATGTGGAGATAATCAATGCATAGAGGAGAGGAGTGGACTGGGTTTCCCTTATGAGGAGTTGATTGGATCTTATGCAAAGTCTTGCTGCTTGTTCAAGCCCCTTGCATGTTCTACAGCATATTGTTTGCAACACATAAAGCTCAGTTTGCATGGAGGAGCCCTACTTTGCACACCGAACTGAACACCATCTGAAGACTTGGAACTGGACCATCAGCTATGATCCTGCTTTCCTAGGCTTTGTATATCCTCCCCTTGCTTTAGTCACTTGGAGAGGGATTGCATCCTGCTCAGTTTGTGGAGATTATGATGCCAGTGTTGCCATAAAGATCTAATCTTAGTTCCATGTGGGTTTTTAGTATTTTGGGTAGGCAAAGAAGGTTAATACATTGGCCCCATGCACCCAAAGGCAAAGCATAGGCAAAGGAAGTTAAAACATTGGTTCCTTGCAATTCCAACATAATGTCACCCTCCTACACATGAAAGGTGGCAGTTTAAAATGGAGAGCTTCCTCCATCTTTGGCAGCTGTCTTCAATAAGCCCTGATTTTCCAGGGCTTTGAATCATATGGATAGTAGAGGCTCTCTGGTTCCAAAAAGTTTCCCTCCTTGGGGGAGAAAGGGCTACAGAAATGACAACTGAAAGGATGTCACTTGCATACTCTTTCTCCTCACTTTTAATCCACATGCGTAAAGAGCATCTTCATAGGGACTCTTGAAGCATATCAATGAGGGAAATCCACTGACAAGTTCTGTTCTCAAAGAGAGGTGGCAGCAAAATCTCTGTGAGGAGGGTGAATATTCTTTTGAAGCCTATGTGGCTGAGGATATTCATTACCAGGGATGGGAAGGATATTCATAATTATTGACTCCAAGGTAAAAAAATGAAAAATAGAAAAATAAATCCCAACTGTCAGGAAACCCCATTGGGAAGAATAATAGACAAGCAATAATTTTTGTGCAATTTTCTCCTGATATTTTGTGTACTGAAGTGTTGCAGAGAAATTATTCTGGAGAGAAAAATGGATTTTCCATGTGGAAAATGGGTTTCCTGAGCAGAAAATGGTGTGTGTATGTGTGTGTATGCAAAAACAAACAAAAACTCCCTGCATGTGTATTTCTCTGTAGAATAATTCTCATATAACACTTCAGGACCTTCAAATATGGAGAGAATCCTGCAGAGGAAAATACATTCTCTCCCTCAGCAGGCAGAATATGATTGTAATTATTCATTCTTACACATAAAGATGAAATATTCAAGGATTAACATACCTGTTCACTACTATTATGAATATTGTCATCTGTTCAGTTGGTTTGATTCTTTATACAAATGGCAAATAAATTTCAGTTAGTGAAAATGAAAATCATCAGTGAAGGCAAGCATGGAGTTAAAGGATAGTTTTCCATAAATTGATCTTCTGTAGACAGTAGACAAGGACCAGTTCTCTTTAATATTATCATGTGCCATCAAGTGCTATCAATGTGTTATCAAATTATCAAGTTCATACTGTGACACTGTGATAAATCAGTACAGAGCTATGAGTGGACACAGAATTGCTTCTTTAAAGAAGCTAAGTTCAGAGAAGGCAGATATTATAATAAAGGGCTATTCATATTACTTAGATAGGTATGAAATGTTGGAGAAAGGGACAAGAGCTAACAGTTTTATATGCTGGTTAAAAGGATTATCAAAGGTTTGCTAATTTATTGAATCAGTATTTCTCATTACTTATTATCAACAAAAATTTATTCTTAATGTTTTGTAATTCAGTTTGACCAAGATGTTAACTGATTTGATGTTCATCAGTTTTTGAATATTTTGCCTCCATAAAACCACCTCTAGAGTCTTTCCCAGCCCTCTCACAGCAGGTATTGGAGAGCATGGGAACTGCAGTTGGAAGAAGAGGTTGCAGCTTCATCCAAAACCACAGCTGGAAAAATATCGTTCTCATCTACAGATGAGATGGGAAAGAATTCTGTTGAATTTGACAGTGTTTTTGCATCTCTCAAATCTTGCAAGAAACAACATAGCTCAGCTTCAGAATTCATACATTTGTAGGGTGTTTGCAGGTTTGCAGGGTGTTTGGGAGACATAATCTAAAGATAAAATAATGCACACATTTAAAATGACCTGGATAATCTGTTCAAACAATCCTACAAGTGCTAATATTACAGAAATCAGCATTTAAAATGGCAACTGTATCTTTGTGACCTCCAACCTCTCTCTGAGTCTGAGAGTATTCTCAAGCTTAGCTTCTTGCTCCTATCATATAGAGGTTTTCCCCAGGGCTAGCTGAGGTTACTGTCAGAGAATATGAACAAGTATATCTACTTGTACTTGGATATAGCAATGATGAGATAAGACATAATTTCTTCCATTAAACAAGACTGGTAACATTATTAATATTAAAGGCAGTGCAGTGTGTTGAAAACTTAAATTCATTAAAATTACCAGTGAAACTCTGTATAAGCATCTTAATCTCACGGGATATATGAGAGAGAGGAGAAATTGTCTCCACCATCATTATCTCCCTGTCTAGAGGGCCAACTGCTTAGGCATTAGCTGGTGACCTTAGCCAATTGTGCATCATCAAGTGTATCACCAAAAGTAAAATGAAATGAAATGAAATGAAAAAACTAAAGTGGACTGAGATTTGCACACGTTGCATTTGAAGCACAGTATATCTCACTGCAGTGAGGAAGACAAGCTAAGTGAATTCTGTATCTCGTGCTCAGTTGGTAGTCTAAGCATTAACTATTGGTAGACAGATTCAAGCCACCTGTTTTCTGTTTATATGGTTCTTTGCTTTCATGTTTTACTTGGACTGGAGAATCTTTCAAATTCTCCTTCAAAGAGAGGTTCAGGAAGTACGGCACCATGGGCAAAGAATCTATATTAGGCAGGTGGAGCACAATGCTCCAGTTGTGCAGTTCTGTGTCCATCCCCATGTCTTTTTTTTTAGGTGGGATGCAAAGAACTTTCCTCTAGCAGGTAGAGTAGGTTTTTATGCTCTATTCAAAATCCCGCCCCCCAGCTGTCAATCTCCAGGAGGGACTGCCGCCGCCGCCACCACCACCACCTCTTAGCAGGAAGGAGAGAGAGTCGGGGAGCAATTCAGATGTTGACACACTTGTTCACCTCATCTGAGATGAGAAAGGACCTAGGAATGCACTCACATACACAGAGATAAATCACTGCAGTTGTCCCCCTGCTTGCTTTCCTCCCCACCTGTAAGCAGTATCAGTCGCTTTGTGAATATTCTTTACGTATAAGGGCTGAAATCCTGCTGGGGCATTATGCAATGATAATTTCTGGTTAGGCTGGTGGCAGGGATGTTTGTGCAGGGAGCTATCCAGTGCCTGCTTATGTAAGTGGTTTCCCATCGACCCAGAGTGCAATGGCATAGACACAGCTTTACTTCACAGCTCTTGACTAGAAGAGGCGCTGAGATGCCCCAGAACAACCACTGAAATGGCTGGGAAGCTACTAATCACACTACCTTTGCCTTTGCCCACTAAGCTTGTTGATGGATTTTTAGGCTGACAATTCAACAGTAACATCTTGGAACATACAGCTCTGCTAGTGATACTATGCTGGACTTCTCTGTTTTGTGGCAGCAGAATATGGCCTGACCGCACTGGAGGATACTCTCACAGCCAGTTAGTGTCCAAGCAGATGATAATTTGTCTGGTCACTATCCAACTGCAGTTGGATAGCCAGGAAAAAAGGGAAAATTGTCACTGTCCAAGACAGCTGTTGCTGGAGCTTCAGGATGGTGAGAATACTTCCTTTTCCCTAGCTGCAGCCAGAAAGCACTCTGGTACCTCCCCATTCTCCCAGCCACCAATTGGCTGTGGGCATATGTGCCTTGGCATTGTTAAGCTCAAGTTGCTTCAGAGAGGAGGGCATTACTCAAGCAGTGGGTGCCTCCTTCTGCAATGTATATCAACATACGTCCGCTGCTGTAATGAAGGGTAACAGATGCCAGTACATGCTGGTGTATCTCACCAATAGAATTCTGACCTTCCACCATTGTTGAACAGGACCTTAGACTTAGATTATACATCAAAAGTGCCTAAAAGTCCTGTCTCTGTCATCAGCCCATGAGGCAATTAGGTGGGTGAAAGGGGTAAGCCCTAGATGACTTCTGATTCTAAATCCCCAAAGCATCATAACCGCAAAAGACAGATGCATGAAATAACCTTTCCATATCAAAGTGATGCCTCTGTGTACACACTAACATGCCTCATGCAATCATATCATCCCTCAACTTTTCTATGATATTGGTATTTTTCTTTATATTTGTTTTCTATATAAACATTTTCTTTATGTTAATTCTCCTCTAATTGGGCTTGTGAGCAGGTACAGAAATTTGAGTGTTGGGTTAGGACACTAGTGCCATTTCTGTACTAGACTGCTATAGTGCTATTATTCCACTTGCAACATCCTATGGAATCCTGGGGTTTGCAGTTTAGGAAGGGGCCTAAACAGCAAATCCCAGGATTCCATAGAGTGTTGAAAGTGGAATAATAGCGCTATAGCACTCCAGTGCAGAAATGGTCTAGGAGACCAGCATTTGAATTCCCACTCAGCCATGGAAACCCACTGGGTGACTTTGGGCATGTCCCACAATCTCAGCCTCAGAGGAAGGCAATGGCAAACCCCTTCTGAACAAATCTGGCTAGGAAAAGCCCTTGATAGCCTCACCTTTAGATATCCATAAGCCAGAAATGACTTGAAGGCACACAACAACAAACAGCAAATTGGGCTTATGTTTTATACTTTCGTCTTGGCATGTACACAGCTTTTGATTTCATTTTTATGTCACTTTTACTACATAGGGTCTTGAGAAATTACAACCCAAATGTTATGTATTCAATATCTATGTTTCCCATATTGGCACAATTATGGAGAGAAAGAACAAACATTTTTAATTTGTTCAGTATATATTTCCATGTTTCTCCTCTATACAGCTGTAATATTGGCACCAGATTTTAATTGAACTAATGAATTAGTGCCACTTTGGTTTTATTATGCTATCTATACATGCATATTGTTCTAATACTGTTATCATTTGGAAAAAATGTATTTGGTGAATATTGTCAATAAAAACATGACTTCTCCATTTCATTATATTTATGGTTATGAATCCTCCAAGAAATGCTTCTGCCTTTTCTTGTTTTTCTTCCTTTCTGCTAGTAAAGATCTTAAATCTTTTTTTAAAAAATATTATGGAATAAACAAATATGACAACAGTGATTCATCAGGTAAGTTTGCAACACAATTTGTCAAGGTTGTAAGATGTAGAGGATAAGACATTGATACAGAACGAAACAATGAAGCCATCACCTAAATGTCAAACTGAGGTTTCTATGTTGCTCTATTTTTAACTTTACTGCTCATTTTCAGGTACACTGAGTGATCCTGGACAAGTCTGTCAGCCTCAGACAATGACAAACCCCTCTGAATAAATCTTGCCAAGAAAACCCCATGACAGGTTCACCATAAAATCATCGTAAGTTGGAAATGACTTGAAGACACACTGCAACAACAATTGGATACACAATAGATGTAGTAGTAACTTAATTATGAACATGATTGTGACCCTGAAATCCAACAGTGATTTAGGGCATTTCCACCCTACACTGTTATAGTGCTATTATTCTACTTCCAACATCCTGTGGAATTCTGGGGTTTGTAGTTTACTGAGGCCAAAGAGCTCTCTGGCTGAGAATTCTAAAGGCCCCTCCCTAAACTGAAAACCCCAGGATTCCAAAGGATATTGAAAATGGAATAATAGCACCATAGTGTAGTATGGAAAGGCCCTTAGACACAGAGACTTATAGTCCAGTGGTGCTGATAGAAGGCACACTGAACTTGAGTTTTCTGAGCCCAAGATACTTATTACCCCTGAGCCTGGCACCCCTAAATATAGGCTAGAGACCACATTATGTAATCCCACGTTCAGAAAGCCATCTCATATGAAGGTCTTGTACTTCACGGAACTTGACCCCCAAGCCAAGTGGAATGCTTGCTATGAGCATTTAAAAGAAACAAAAGACTAGATTAAAACACTGCTCCTTTAAAGCTAAGTTGGTAAAGCCTGAAAGGCCTATCCAGACTCAAGGAGTATAACATGTTCAGTTGAGACATACTCATTAGAATGCTTTTCCTCCCTGATGGAGCCCTACCTGTCTCTTTCTTCTGCTCTGTGCTGTTTGCTAGATTTGTACCCTTGACTTTACCAACAGAGGACAAGAAGCCCCCAAAAGAGGAAACAAGTCCTATCTGCCCCAGGGTGAGCTCTTATAACTTTGAGATCTTGAAAGATCAGTTTTATCCTATAAATACCTGATGATTAAAAAAAAATGCACTGTGTTCAGTTCTCAGAAGTCACTGTTATGGATTATCATGACACACATACAGGTACATCGCCCCACAATATCTTGAAGCTGACAGTGATTTCATCTTGATGGTGATGGTGGTGGTGATGATGATGATGACTGGAAGGTGGAAGAGTTCAGTTATTTGCCTAACTCAAAACTATTGTATATTCCACACACTCTCAGCCCCAGAAAACTCCATGATAGGTTTGCTTTAGGGTCACCATAAGTTAGAAACAAATTGAAGGCACACAACAACAAATTTCTCCTTAATATTCTGATATAAGTGGCCGCTTTACAAATGTTCTTTCTTGCACATTTTCTTTTTTGGTTCTAAATATTCAAGACCTATCAAAATCCACCAGATTTGGGAATCTGGGGATTGAAAAGATAAAAAGATAAAAACTTCAATGCAAGCTCAACTGCTTATACATAACATATATTGACAAACATACATTAGGTATACATACAAATAGTTTAATCTGTCGGCTTTAGTTGACATGTGCAGGATTAATCTTAAAAAAATGATCAGTGCATACTGAAGAATGTTGATCAAATGCAAAAATGAAGATTCACTTAAAATTTATTTATTTATTTAAAAAAAACCCAACTACATTTATCACTACATTTCCAGAAGCTCTAACTTGATAGGCAATGTTGAAGTGACTTTCTGAACAGAAAAGGGCTTCCGCTTACAATGGTTTGCAAACTGTGACGTCTTTTACCTCAGCCAGATCAAGTGCTGACACTTCACTTCTTCTTCTTTCTTCCCCCCCCACTATACTTTCCCCAAAAGGCCTTCTTTCTGTTGTCATCCCCAGGAAGCTGTGAGTAATGTTTCCTCTATTGAACAAGTTTCATAATTCATCCTGCAATGCTCCACTTTGCTTTTCTATTTTTCAACAGTGTAGTGTTGGATAATGCATTTATGCTGAGTTTAATAAATCAGAAGTGTGTCTTCTCCTCCACCCATATCTCTGCTTCCTTCATTCCCGTACCTAATTCTCGCAGAAAACTCTGTACCACCAGGTATTGGGACTCAGGACAAAGGGCCTATCTAGTTAATAAGAATATCCTCCCATGATAAGTAAGATTTAAAACCAGAGCTTGCCCATACATTAAGCTGAGTGGGCTGGCTGCTTTAACTGATAGAGTATTAGAAGTGGTGAATTATGATGCATCCACTCCCCTAGGATGGCCCCTGATACTGTTTGAGAAAGCCTTGCTCTCTAGAGCTAGCCTGGCCCCACACAACCTTCCAGAGCATCCCACTCACAATGCCTGGGTCTTAGGACCTCACAGAATGTAGACACTGGAGCTATTAAGAATTCTCAGCTGGAGGATTCTAGCCCACTCCCCAAATTAGAATGCAAACACTTTAGAGTTACTTGAATATCACTCTAGTCCCCCTAACTACCCATTCTGCTTTATCAGGGACCTGTTAGGCTGAGGCTGTCTCTCTCTTTTATATTGCTAAGGTGGAGGTAATGCATGTGTAGCACACAGGATCCTCTCATTTCCATGATATAACTTTGAATTGCAGTATTAATTAGGCTATTTTTCAGCAGTTGCACTCCCCCTCCCTTTTTTCTTTGTGCTAAAGGACTTTTCTGATGTCATTTTTTAGAACTTCTGTATACGCAGTTATACTGTGCGTGATACTTGATGGAATTTCACAGGAATAAATCGGCTCGGTTCCTAAATATATATTCAGAGATCTTCCCCTCCCTTCGCAGTGTTTTGCACATAATGATTTATATGAGCAGTGGCAGACTTCACCTCGATTTGCAGACTGAAGCATTTGTCAAAGTGAAGGAAATATTTCATTCATTTACAGGCTCAGTAATGTCACGGCTCCTATCAATACTGAAGCCATTTCTTCAACGATCTTACTCATCATTAAGGTTGCAGTCCTGCAAGTACTGATTCAAGAGTAGGTGTCACTGCTCTTAGTGGAATATATTCCCTGATAAATGTGCCGAGGAATGCTGCCTTAATGCTTACATGATTCTTTTGTAGATGATGAAGGCTGAAAGCCTAAGTATTTTTAAGTAGCAAGACAAGTCAAACCAAATGTATCCCTTCTTGTTTTTTTCTTTTCCCCCCCTTACTTGCACCCTTGGAGAAGAATTTCTTTGTCCCGTACTGATAAGCTGCGGTTGGAATCCATGGAGAGCTTTCCTCTCTAATTGTCATGTTGGGGCAACATGAGTTAACCCTCCTTCCCAGGAACAATCTTCCTTGAAAATTATTCCTTGCATGGTAAACTGAAGTATGACACTCAGGGTACTGGGGTAAAGAAATAGGACTTTGACATATTTGGGGCTGAGGCTCCATGGCCCCTAGCTTGTGGTTTTAATGTACCCTCTGCTAAATAGGGCTTTCTTTAACTCAGAAGTATCTGAAAAACACTGTCCAATCCAAATATCCTCTTCTTATAACAAGGTCCTTGAGTGTTTGGTGGCTGGGCACCTACAGATGTTCTTGGAGGAAACAGATCTACTCTTTATATTTACCATGGTATCTTGTTGAGCTAGTTCTGTCAGATGGGAGTGGACACATTGTGGTATGGTGGCTCTGCTCTCATCTAGAGGGCCAGTTGAAGACAATGACACTGGTGACTCCTCAGCCCCATTAAAGGTCATGCTAATGATCATTAAGCAGTGGGGTATCACAGGTTTCCAGCTTGTCTTCCATGCTGTTCAATATCTATATGAAGTTGCCAGGTGAGATTATTAGGAGATTTGGAGTTGGGTGTCATCAATATATGATGATATTCAGCTCACATTCTCAATTGTGTTAGAATTGGCTGGGGATGTACAGGTGCTGGAATTGGACTTGGATGGTGTAATGGGCTGGATGTGAGCCAATAAACTGAAGCTGAATCCTTGCAAGATGGACCCTATGTGGACTGTTGGTTCACACACCCAGGAACTGCTTGCCTTAGATGTATTTGCATTCCCTCTGAGGGAGCAGGTATCTTGAGAGTATCTCTAGATTAGCCTCTGTCACTAAAGGCCCAGAGAGACTCTGTGGCTTGGCATGCTTGTGGTCTGGTAGAGCAGTGGTTAAATGCTGGTACTGCAGCCACAGGGTTGTGAGTTCAATCTTGCTGGGCTCCAGATTGACTCCGCCTTCCACCCTTCTGCAGGTCAGTAAAATGAATATCCAGCTTGTTGGGGGCAATTAGCTAACACATTGTAAATCACTTAGAGAGCACATAGCTGATAAGTGGTATAGAAACACACATGCAATTGCTAACTCCATCTCGTCCACCAGGCCTTTCCTGGATAGAGATATGGGGTAGGTTTGCCAGCTCAGGATTGCCCCTGGCTCTGAGGTTTCTAGGCCAAAAGCTGAGACTTAAGCATGGTCCCTGGTGATGTCATTAAGTGTTGTTCATTAATTCACCACTCTGTACCCATTATCCACCATCCACAACTCAACATGAGTATTTTCTTTTAAGTCACTTATGCAGTTACAAGTGAAATAGGAGACTGTGGGTGGCCTACAGTCAATTGTATGGTATAAATAAGTGTGTCTGTGGGAGCCTTCATGAACTCTAAGTAACTTTAACATGAGATTTCTTGTCCCTTTTCAAATCAGGTCTTTCACGTGCGGTAAACAAGGACCATTCCATCATCAGGCACATGATTTGCCAAAAAATTAGCAGCCTTGCTAAGCAAATATCATTTTCCTCTCTTTCAGTGTGATGCTGATTAATAATAAAACTGGATGAATGCATTTGCATTTGCATCTATTTTCAGGCAGCCTTGAAATATCCTGATGTGAAGACACAGTTGGAATAGCACAAAGAGAAATAAAGGTGACGTTGGCATTTAGAGCAGATCTTTTGCTCTGAATGGTGAAAAGTGCCAGAGGCAAATGCGGAGAACATCTGTGCTTACCTCTAGGTACAATTTGGTCTTATGCAAGCAGGCTTTATTTCTTAGAGCAAACTATATTGCAGGTCTTGCTGAATAGCAGGTAGGGAAAATGAAAAACTTGGGCTTGATTTTCTTGCATTTTTGTCTGGATCACACCTGCACTTTCTTCCCATCCTTGTTTCCTGTTGAAAGATGTTGAGTTGTGTGGTTTTTATGAATTGTTTTAATCATATGGAAATTTGTGTGATTTTTAAAATGTATTTTCCTAATGTGTGCACTCATCCATGTTGCCTAATTTAGGCATTTCCCTCACTGGTGACAATATTTTTATTTGTATAGTTTCAGTGTCTTTTCCTACTACAGATGGTGGGTCTAGAGTATACCTCCCCCAATTCTCAGAAGGAAAAATACTCAAACTAATGATTCCAGACAATGGAAGACTCAGTGGATCTGGACATCTGGAAGAAAATAATATGTATTGTACATTATTTTTAACTAAAATGTATGTTTTAATGTGATGTTTTAGTAGTCTGTTGGCTGCAAATCAAGAATATGCTGTTGTTGCTGCTGCTATTGATGACCATGGTAACACTTCTTTTTTGAAGACTTCAACCATGAACTTTCTTTGTGCACTATCAGTACCTTCTTCAAAATGAAATTTCCTTGCTTTTTGGAGGTATGTTTGTGCAGAGAAGTTATAACTATGAGCCATAATGCTTGCACTTTTACGGAACAATGCATCCTGGTATGTATGAAAGCATTCTCCTAGGAAGAACTGTTGTCATATTGCTCAGGGCAAATGTCTCCTATTTCACAGTAAACACAAACACCATCAACACTTTCAGTAGATAGAAGAGATTCTTCACAACATTTGCTAACAAAGATGATTGCAGGCAAGTCACCTAGCTTTCCTTCTATACTTGTTCAATTGTTCAGATAAGTTAGCCATTTAGTTATTTGATAAATAGGCCATTTCTGCCTTACACTGTTACCAGTGCTATTATTCCACTTTCAACATCCTGTGGAATTTTGGGGTTTGTAGTTTACTAGGGCCAAAGAGCTCTCTGGCTGAGAATTCTAAAGTCTTGTCCCTAAACTGTAAATCCCAGGATTCCACAGGCTGTTGAAAGTGGAATAATAGCACTATAACAGTGTAGTGCAGAAATGGCCATAGTTCTCCTTCAAAAGACGTGGCTGGAAATAAACACTAAACACATTACATACTTAAAAAAATGTTTTATTAAAATGGTAGCAATCTATGGGCCAAATTTTCCAGTGCAAATCCTTCCCTCTCTCTGCACTCTGGAGAAAATTTTGCTCCCCTGCCACCAGACACAGCTGTGTGAAAGTGGATGCCTATTTTGTTGTTGGCCTCATGGAAAAGAGAGGCCTAGTAAAATTAGCCACAGTGCCTGTGCCATGACTGGGTGTTTGGGGGTGGTACAAGCAGCTATATTAGGCTGAGCCACCCCAAGCTGCTCCTCTTTGCCTTTCAAAAGGGTGAGACATTGGAACAAGTGGAACCAGCATTGCAGTAGAGCACGAGGAGAAAGGACCAGTTGGCTTCCTGTGACCTGAGTGGGACAACAGAGGCATTACTGGGCCCTACTGCTTCAAGTGGGGCTACTGATGCACTATACCTTGAACAGGGATTTGAGGTGGGTTTCCAGGTTCCATAGCAGGGAATCTGGTGCCCATACACAGCCATGAATTTGAAGTCAGTGGTTGGTTTAGAACAAGTACTTAAGAGAGAAGATCTGAAAGGAAGTGTCAGAAGGGAGGGTGGTAAACTCCTTGTCTTGCCACTGGTTCCTAACCACTGGTTCCTGAGAATCTTCCCTTTGGGAATGGTGCTAAAGAAGACATCCCAGGAGTTCCAAATTATACATATTCTATTATACCCCAAAGAGGAATGGTTGATGATGCAATTCTGCCTGAATTCTATATAATTAGGTATGCTTCATTTTATGCTGCAGTTAGGGAAGTGTGCAAGCAAGATATTGAGACAATTGGCAAAATGTGACATTAAATTTGCCTTTCACCCTCTTCCTGTACTCCCAATGGTTTTGAGTTACTAGGTTTCTCTTTTGATGGCAGGTTTAATAGATTGGGCCCTCCACATGAGCTGTTTTGTATGCTGCCTTTGAGACCTTTAGAACCTTTCTAGAATGGTCCATTAGGATCAGGACTGGGCACTCAGGAGTAGCGCACTACCCTGATATTTTATGTTTATAGGACAGTATCAGACTGGTCAATACACAGTCCTCCTGGCCAAGTTTAGTGAATTACTGGACAAGTTGGTTGTGCCCTGGCACAAGAGAAGATGGAGGGCCCAGCAGAGCAGTTAGTGTATCTTGGCACAGAGGTTAACAAACTGTACAAGTGAGGAAGCCAGTTGTGCAGTTTGCCCAGGAAAAGGTTCAGGATTTGAAGGAAAGAGTGGCTGCTTTGGTTCCTAGGAGAAAGGCTACACTTGGGGAGTTCCATGAACTCACTGGGTACCTCAGTTCTATACAAAAGGTAATGGCACCAGGCAGAGCCTTTCTTTGCTGATTATGTGATGCCATAGGTAGACTTTCTAGGCCCCACAACAGGTTAACCAGGGATCACCAGTGAGTATGACTTGCCTTTTTGAAGGAGTTCAATGGGGTCTCTTTCTGATGTGAGGAATGTAAGCTCAAAGATATTCTTCAGGTTTCTTCTTATGCAACAAGTTCACAGAGTTTGGAGTGTACTTTGGCTGGTGATGGTGCACTGATGTCTGGCCAGAGGCTTGCCACAGTGTAGGAGTCACAGTGGATTTGATGTTTCTAGAGTTTCTTCTCATCTTGGTGGCAGTACAGATATGGGTGGATGAGTTAGCCAACTCCGCCATTCATTTTTGATGTAATAATATGGGCATGGTGCAAGTCATTAACTCCCTCACATCCAAGTCACTACAAGTCATGAAGCTGATCAGGGCCTTCCCACTTCCCACTGTGTCATAATATGTTGTTCATAGTGGCTGGCATGGGCTATCTCCCACACACAAATGGAATGATTCAGAGAGTTAGCACCAGATGTGGTGCTACACTGGACACAATGCCAGCAGGTCTCTGGATACTTGGGAGGAGAGAGCTAGCAAGGATGATTAGCATGTCAGCGGTGCCAAGCATGAAGAAAGACTATGTTAGAGTAGTTAAAAGGTTATACAGCTTCATACCCAGAAGAACCTGGGGGAGGAATGACCATTGCCTGTAGAGCATTTATTACACTATTGTGTTCACCTCCATAACAAGGGTTTGTGTCTAGAGGCTATTAGAGCCAGGCTTTCAACTCCTGCCTTTTGTCTGAAAGCACAGGGCATTGAAGAGATAACAGGAGTCTTCAGGACATGGGAAGTACTGCAAGGTTGGTCAAAGGAGAGGGAGTGGGCTTCTGATGACCACAAGCCCCTGTCCTCAGATATTTTCAAGCGGCTAGATACAGTATGCCAGGCACATGTGCCTCCCCATATGAGGCCTTATTATTTCAGGCAGCTGTTCTCACTGCCCTTTTAGGGGATGCTAAGAGTGAGTGAGTGAGTTGGTGGTGTGTTCTAAAGATGACAAATGTGGCAAGGTGCTGAAATTTAGGGATATACAAATTAATGGCAACCAAATTGTATTAACCATAGTTCCTCAAAGACAGATCCGCAGGCAATTGGTACCAGGCTGCAACTTCAACCATGCAGTGAACCTTTGATTTGCCCAGTTAGGGAAGTACAACAATTTGCCCACACAAGGGGTCCTTGGACAGACCCCCTTATTCAGTCACGCAGACCAATTGCCTTTCATCAAATATCAGTTATGGTCAGTGACCTTCCAGGTCTTATCCACATTGGTTTTAAAGGATGTCAAGTTTGGCGCACACATCTGCAGAACTGTCATAGCACCAACTGCATCTGCATTAGGCATGAACATGCAAATTATTCAGCAGATAAGACACTGGAGGTCTTCAAGCTGCTTCAATTTTAATGTGTTCCATCTTTTCTCCCCCCCCAACTCTAGTTAGTGGCTGAAGAAGCATTGTATACTCATCTGTGGCCACAGCATGATCTACTGTGCAGTGAGGCAGGGATGCACTAGCCATTTCAGATGCCAGTTGGGATTAGGTGAGATGGCAGTGGTGGAACGGTGGGGCAAGAGGGGCCTTCAGTGGCATGGCCTCGTGCCTATGTTGTTTGGAGCCTCCACTATATATATTGGTCATAGGCTGGATAGGAATGACTTTGGCTTGTTAAAGGGAAAAGCTCTTCTTTTTCAGGCCCTTCATGGCATGAGGATTATACAGGCAAATTGGCACAGGGTAGAAATTTTGTGGTTGGCGATGCTGTGCAGACAGGTATGGTGAAGTGAAGATGACCCTGGTGTATTGACAGAGTCCAGAGCAGAGCCAATAGAGAAACTCGGAATGCTCCAGTGAAGGCTTTAGGCCATTATCTGTCACACTTGGAAATTACCTTTTATAGACCAGAGCTCTACAGGGCTGACAGTGTACATCTGTCAGAGGCAGGGAACTCTTAGGGTATTTGCAACAGGGTGTGAAGACTCTCCTGGCCAGTCTGGTGAGGGATAAGAGCTAAGTGGATTCTTGCCCCATATCCATGGGAGGTAGTGGGGTGGAGAGGGTGGAGGATTTTGGTGAACACCTTTTTGTGAAGGGGAGGAGGCCTTTGGAGCTGCATCTTTAGACCCTATGGCTAGTGGGGGGCAAAGAAAGAGATTTTCCTTGGGGCTGGTCTGAGGGATAAATAGGCTCTTGTCTGAAAGACCAACTCAGGCCTCCCTCTCCCAAGTCACAGGACTTTATGTTGGTCTTTCAGACATGGGCTGGATTCTTGGGGCTCAGGTATTTTGCCCAAGAAATGCTGTGGAGGCAATCCAGGTAAGGGAGCCACACTAGGTTGCTTCCCCCTTTGCAGCTCTCAAGAAGAGAAACCTAAATAGGCTAGATTTAAATAAAATAGCCCATTTTATAACCCATGTCATATGTTATTTCCCTGGTTGGTTAGCAATGTGTTTCAGTTTCACTGTTTTTCTTCAAGATATTTATCTACAGATGTCGTACTATGAAAGAATCTGGTCTCTTTTTTCAAGCCTTTATAAATATGTTGGGAACTGATAAAAACAGTACAGTATGGAGACTAAATTTGGTAACTTTAATGTTGCACATTATCACTCCTTAGCTTTTTTGGTTTCTACCCTTCTATACTACTTTTTTTTTTTTAGTTACTTTTGCCTTCTTTTTATAATACCTACTGAGGCAAAGTCCCTCTGGCATGTAAAAATCTAAAGCTGATAAAAATATAAAAGTCTTCTTTTCTAATGCTATATATCTGCTGATTTCACCAGATAAAATCAGTAATGACTTAGTTAATTACTTTATTTACTTTATTGTATGCATTTGAGCTTCTTGTCAAAAATACCACGGCTTCCTATTTGGGATTGTATAAAGTGCTGCCAGAGCATTTGGTCATAAAATGGCTGACCTTGAGTGAAATTATAGTGAAATTGGTCAAGTGGAAAATTGTGTAATGTTAAAGCTAGCCAGGTCCAATGTATGCACACTATAGTGGAGAGTAACGTAAATGTTCCAGAATTCATTCAACTGAACTTGAATTTCCTAAATGCAGTTCATTTTGTCAAATTCCTCCTGAAACCAATAATGACCAGAAGCCTGTTATATTCTGCCACCCAGTGCAGGGTCATACAAAGGTGTACGAAGGTCAACAAAATATGCCAGCTATAAACTGCCTGTTTCTCCAGTGCCTTACTTCCTTCATAGCTGATGTACTCACACTCTCTTTCCTTCTCCCACTATCATCTACTTGTGAACAGCTTCTGGCCAAGACTTTCTCTTCACTCTTCAAGGCACGCTCCTGGACACTCGAAGGAGTTCCATTATCACACTGTGAGATTCAAATAGCTTAGTCTAAGGTCCTTTCCGCACGCAGTGAGGAAAACGCTCCCTGCTGCTACTCACTGGCTTTTTGGTGGGTCTGGGCAAGTCCATCAGGACGAGGAGCAGTGCGAGCTCGTCGCTCCGCACTGCTTCGGCGTCCAAAATGGCAGCTTCCAGTTGGGGGAGGCTCTCCACCAACTGGAGAAGCTCGCAGTAGTGCGTGCCTGCAAATCTGCACTGGAGCGCAGGGACAGAGCGACATGGGGTCACGCGTTCTGTACTTTTTAAAAACCTCTTAAAAGAGGTTTTTAAAAAGCATGCTGCGCGACCAGTTCCGGTCATTCCGGAGCGGACTGAGGTGCGGAACTACGAAAAGTAGTCCACCCAAGTCCACTCCACAGTGCAGAAGACCTCCATTGGAGGTCGCTCTGCACCATTTTAATAGACCCGTGCGGAAAGGGCCTAATTTTGATTCTACAGGGATAAAATCAGTTGTTTTCTAAGGTTCCAGCCTTCAGAAATGCAGAGAAAGGGGAATGGCACTGCTAGACAGGGAGGAGCTAAGTAGGTAAAAGCAAAGAGAGTTCATCAGGCTTTTTTACTTTCCTTGTTAGTTTTAAAGGAGAGTTTTTTCTGGTTCCAAAGAAATTAAGATGATAGAATCTTATGAGAATGGCTTTCTGGTGTACAACACCCTTTCTGATCAAAGGCTTGTTTACAACAGATGCCAAGCACCTTTCACAAAAATGCATGTATGTATTTCCATTATTTTGTGTTCTCTGGCACCATAATTTATGCAGAGATGGCAACTAAACAGGCAGAAGCAATTACGAAACACTTTTCTATCTGATCATCACCCTGTTGGCAGAGAGGGAAGCTGCTGGCCTACTTCAATGTGTAATTCTAGCCCAGAGAAGCAGATTTCAGGACTAACAGCATTAGACTGAGATGGCTGCTTCAGACATTGAGTTTTAGTTTTCCTGAAAGGGCAGGAAATGGTTAGACATTTAATTAACTGCTGTTGTACTTTTGGCCTAGGGTAATAAGGTAACTCAAGTGGTATGCTATGCTGGCTGAGAGATTCTGGGATTTGTGATTCAAAAAGGGAGCTTTTCCAAGCTTTTGACTATGTACCTTGAATTGGGAGGAAAGGAAATCCTTATTTGCATAATGTCTTAAAGCCAGCATTGGCTTCCATGCTGTAGTCCCCTTCTCTTTCCATGTGTCATAATAGCTTTTCACACAGCATTTTCCATGCAAAAGGGCCCCTCGAGCATTGCGTAAATGTGAGGAGCGGTCCACACAATGCACTCACATTTGCACAATGCTCCAGGGCCTGGCAGGCACCACTCGCACACTTTTTCATTTTCGGCTTTAAGCTGAAAATGGTGGGCGGTTGTGCATTACTCCCAGGCCCCGCGTGCACTTACCTTGTGTGCGGAGCCTCAGGAGCCAGGCCGGTCATGCTTCCTGTCTCAGTGCAGCCTGGGAAGGTCCCAGGCTGCACTACGAAAGGAAGAGGCAGGACTCTCGCGCAAGCAGGGAGCTCATGCGGAGCTGAAGAAACCTGGACACGAGGGCCTCCCACAAGAGGCTGCTCACGCAAGCACCACACCCCAGTGCCAAGAAAAGGTAGGATGCTGAAAGGGCCAAAGTCTCCAACTGTCCCTGTTTGGCAGAAACAGTCCCAATTAATCCCGTGTCATCCCACTTGCTCAGATGCCTTTAAAATGTTCCACTTTCTCTCTCCTCCCCCCACTTTCTCACTTTGTCCTCAGGTTACTTCAGTTGCTGCAAACAGAGTTCAAAGTGGAAAAGTAGTTTGCACTCAATTAACTTGGTTGGGCGAGGAGCTCTTCCGAGTTGGCTCAGGCAAAAGCAAACTGCTGCAGCTTCTCCTAGCTTATATGTTCTTATTCATTAATAGTTTTTGCCATCTTGACCACACTCTGATGTTGCTTGGACACACGTGTCCCAGTTTCCATCTGTGAAATTTTGGTGGGTATGATGTGTGTGTGTGTGTGAATAAGCAAGGTAGACAGGTGAGAAGAGAATTTGGGCCATCATTTTGGGGAAAGGCAGATCTGTGTTGTCCATAGATCCTCATGTCTTTGGCACTCTGTCCTTTCTTTAAGGTTACCTTGAAGTCCTTAAAACAGATTACTTGTAAAATGAAATGAAACAGTTTGACTATCTGATTTAAATGCTCTAATATTTCTGCAATATTGGCTGATCATTTTTTAAAAGTATATTATTAAAGTCATTTCATGGAGTCTGTCACATTGCTCAAAATATTAATTCTGGTTACAAAATAAATCAAAGCAAATATAAGCTGTAAGCCATTCAAATACACTCTGTCATTTCATTAAAAATACCTTTGGCAAAGTATTCAGTGTTTGCAATGCGTTCACAGAGCACAAACAGATATATTGTACTACAGAACTTAAAATGCCATTCTTATTATTTTGAGCTCCTGATGAAAGAGTCTGGAAATTTTTTTTAATGGCTTCTACCACTTGCTTCTGTGCAATCTCATGTCCTCTCAGAGCTTGTGAAATGCCACTTTGTGAAGTAGCCTTAAATTAGGCCTTGCAATGTGCGTGCGACTCTGCTTCAAGAAAAAAAAAGCACAGTCTTGTACAAAGACTGCTCTGTTGAAGTCTCTTGAAGTCTCACTTAAGCCCTCTTCACTGAACAATGACTTTGAAGGATTGTGCAATTAACGCATGGTGAGCAGACTTTGATTTTTGTCGGTGCAAGATGGAACCCACCTTGTCCTCTCCTTCAGTCCTTCAAAACAACTCAATAAACCTATCCTACTTGGGCATGCACTTTCATGTCAACAGATATACTAGCATGGATGTGTTAGAAATCCCTGCCCCAAAACATAATTGTTCTACAGCCATTTACATTTCCCATCATTTATAGCCCTCTGTGCCCTGAAAAGGCAAACTTCTGGAGTGAAGAGACTGCTCTGCTTATGGAGCCATGTCATATAATATTATACTGTGATTATTCAAGGTTTCTGTTAGAATGAGCAACCATAGCATGACTATGGCCCTTTTCGCATGCTTTTTTTCCCGCGAGCGCCCCTTGAGCGTTGCGCGAATGGGCACGTGGCTCCGTATGATGCACTCCCACTCGCGCAACTCTCACGAGGCTAAAGCACGCATTTTTTTATTTTTTTATTTTCGGCTTTAAGCCGAAAATACTGTGCTCTCACGCAATGCTCACTGCGCCCACGCGCACTTACCTGTGTGCGGTGCTTCGGCGAGCAGGGGCGGTCACGCTTCCTTCACCCAGTGCAGCCTACAGCTCCCAGACTGAGCTGCGGAAGGAAGGGGCGGGGCACTAGTGCGACGGCCGCACTAGAGGAAGCTGATAGGGGAGGCAAGAAGGGCTGTTGTGAGCAGCTCGTGCAAGTGGCTGCTTGTGCGAGAGCCACTCCCCACTGACGCGACGAGGTAAGGTGAGAAAAGGGCCTATGTTTGGTAATTTGAATCTCTCTCTAAAAATAAAGATCATGTTTTTTGTTTCTTGGGCCATTTCTGCACAAGGTCAATACATCCTAGTTGCCTCGAATTCTTACCCTCTCATCTGCATGTTGAACCGTTTGAGCTTCATAGTTTTCTCCATGATTCAGCCCCTAGCACAGTTCACTGTGGTGAGAAACCACTGTATGTGAAAATCGGAAAAACTCTGCTGCAAACCTCCCAAACTGGTTCTGCTTCATTTTTGCCTGCATGTGGAACGGTAACATTGATTCACAGGGCAGAAGTGGCTGGCTAGGGGCGTTCCCCAGGCTGTCCCTTCCGTCATTTTTGCCCCTCTCTCTCTCTCTGCCCATCAAAGGACAGGCTGCTGTCATTATTGTTTTCAGGTCTTATGGATTGTTAGGGTGTGTTTTTCCCCCCACGTATCAATGAACATACATACCTACACACAAATGTAGCACTGCAGAAATGTGTGAGTGTGAGCGAGGAAGAAACAATATTTTACCACTCTGCTAGAAGATCACCACCGCTGCAGGCTACTGATCAGTTGTAGGAATGATCGGTTCATTCTGCACCCCGGATTTTGGAGGTGCAGCCAGACGGTGGCCAGTGATGTTGCCAAAGCTGTCCCCCCTCTCAGCAAACTTATGTTGACAGTTTAGTTTGAGAGCTTCAATGGACAGTTTAATTTGACAGCTTGATTTGAAAGGCCAGTTTGGAGTTGTTTTGTATGGCTTTGCCCACTTTCTTGTTATATACATATGTTTTTTTTTCTCTACAGATGTTGCCAGGGGATTTTTTGGATATTGATTTTTTTCCCTTTTGGACTCTTGATGCTTGATTTAGCCTGGATTTTGGGGGTGTTTGTTTTTTGACCCAGCCATTGAAAATGTTTTTTCCCCCCAAACAGACCAATCAGTGACCGCGGGGTGGGGTGAGGGAGGGAAATGGGAGTGGCCAAGGATTTGCTGTTGTGGATGCAGTAACCGCTTTTCTCCATGTTAGTTCGTTATGAACTGGAGAGCATGCAGATAGGAATCAGGGGAAGTTGGGGTAAAAAACACCACTCATGGCACGTGGTGAATTGCTCCTCCCCTCTCCTCCCCTCTTGTGTGGAAATGGCCTTAGACTTAGCTACACCTTCTGTCTTCCTTTGTCAGTTTGTCTGCAGTTAGTCTGAGGCTATTTCCACACTGGCCCCTCCCTAAACTGCAAACCCCAGGATTCTATAGGATGTTGAAAGTGGAATAATAGCTCTATAACAGTCTAGTGTGGAAATTACCTCCATCTTGTACGCTGTATATTTTTTCCCCTCTGTCTTCCATGTCTGAAAGGAATATGTTACAGAGCCTCTCACCAGGACACAGCTTAATGGCCAGATTGTTAAAAGTGGCAGGGAGGGAGAGATGCATTATTTCTAATAAGCTTCAGCTAGTGCTGTGGTCCACTTGAAGCATTACTTATATTCCCTGTTCTAGCTTGTTCATTAGTTAAATACAGCTGTTCCTTGCTCTGGCTTCTCTCTGAGATAAACAGACAGATGGCATCCTGCAAGACCTTCTCTGAATTCGAGCTGGAACTTTCTATACAGAGCTGTGCTATTGTTTCTCTGAAGGGTGGTTTTGAATTAGCACAGAATTAGGAGTGCCACTTCTTTTCTTAGAGAGATTCCTCCTCTTTAACACCTATGTGGCAGGGAGTTGCAACATTTCTTCTCCATGATGGAAACAATTGACTCTGTTTAATAAAGTTAACATAAAAGGGGCAGAGTTCTTGTTTCAGCCACAGTGGGCTGATGGATCCACCATCGTGACAGCAGCAATTCCACTCTCGATTGTGTTGCCGCTCATTTTGTCACTACTGAAAGTGGAATAGGAGCTTTGCCAGTGCTGGACTCTCATTTGGCATTGGCAAAATTCCTACTTCAATTCAAAACAGCTTTTGGAGCAACAGCAGAAAAATACAGAGAGGTTTCACCAGCACCAGGAATTTTCAGGACCAACATGGTTGAATAGACAAGTATTCATCCTGAGGCCCTTACTGCATGACGTTGTCATCCTGCCAGAGCAATGCATTGCTCCTCGTTCAGGACCCATGCCATTGCATGATGTCATTGCGGACCAGCTGCTGTCATGTCACCATCCATGGGTAACCCACTCTTTTTCATTACCAGAGAAAATCTAGTAATGGCCCCCTTTCCAGCCATGATCCCATCAGCTGTGGGCATGCGCTAAGGGCCAAAGCACTTGACAACAATACCTTCCACAGTACAGTGCAAGAACCGACCAATCATGAGTTGTGGGGTGGGGAAAAGGTGGGGAGGGGGACTTGCCATTGACACTGTACTGTGGAGGGAAGAACAGTGTGCCTGACGCTACCCATCTGTGGAAGCTGACAGGGTGCGCTGGAGAGCATTCAGCCCTGGATCCCGTTGCAGAACTGGCAATGCTGGGATCCCATCAGAATGACACGCTATTGGGGCATGGTGTGGTAAGGCCCTAATAGTCAAGAACTCAAAGCACTTAGCCTGGATGAATAATTCTGATAGTTTCCATTCCTTCTACATTCATTTCCCCCCCAAATCCACAATATTATTAAGTTTGTAAATATTTTTATTAACAAAGACCTGGAAAAAAAAATCTCACTCATCCTTCAGCCACAATCATTTATTCATTGACAACTCTCACAGATATTGTTAAGATTCTTGAACACAATAACAGCACAACAGTAACAGTGCTATTAAAGGATGCGAAACATGCTCAAGAAGGTACCAAGGGATACTTGGGGTTTTAATATGAGGAAAACACACACACACACACACACACACACACACAGTTTTTCCAGCTATTTCTAAACCTTGGCTGTATTTCAGGTTTAATGTTATACCTGCTGGCTTTATATTTGTTACCTTGTTTCTATTTGCACTATCGTGGCAACTTGTGAAACTACAAAACAATATCATTTATTTCCTTTGGCTAACTTTCTTAGATTTGTTATCCATAAATGATAATTTATTTCCATTACGTTTCCCTAACAATTCCCCCCACTTTTTATTTTTAGAAGTAAGATATTTACTTCTCTAAGTGATTGCATGAATTGTTTTTGTGAGCTGTACTGTTATCCTCAAAACTGATTCCACCTTGGCAGAGGTTCATCTTGAGTTGCAGAAGATGGATAACTGTTTTTATTTCTTACCTCTGCCTGTTTCTCCTAATCTATCAATTTTATTACCGCAGTATTGGTTTTTCCCCGCATCTTCTGTATCTAAATATGAAAAAAGTATGTTAGTAAAACAGTTTCCAACCTACCCATTATTAATGACTAATGTTTTCTCCATCTAGTTTTTTAAAATAGTATTGTTTTTAATGCTGTGGTTTGATGCTGCAATTATACACACATCATGTTTAGTGTTTGCTACAGGGTGGTTATATTTTCTTGATGGCAACTGAAGAGATTCTTCAATTTGTATTTCTTGAAAAGCAGTTCTTCAAAACATTGGGGGAGTACTCTGGTATTTTAAGGGGGATTTTACAAGGGAACGGACATTATTTGCAGCAACTGCTTTATATCATCATCCAACTACAATCAATTTAAATTCAATGGAAGGGAGGGACAATCATCTAGATAATATCAAAGCACTCCAAAATCAGAACATCTGATACATTCAGTGTCCTGCCAATCAATCAATCAATCAATCAATCAATCAATGTTTCACTCTCAGTGGAATTAATGTGGAGGAAAGAAATTTAGATGAACACTGATGTATGTGCCTTCAAGTTGCCTGTCAACTTATGATGACCATATGGATTTTGTAGTGTTTTCTTACACAAGGAGTACTCAGTGGCCTAAATTTTCCAATCTTGTTGAGAACATGGTCAAAGGTTAGGAAGGCTTTGACTCATACGGACCCAAAGTCTCCCCTAATCTGACCACACCATGCTACTATCTTTCTCTCTCCTGAACATTTCTGATGACAAAAAAGGCAAGGGCTGTAGATCTTTCTGCAGAGCAGGAAAGCTGGATGCAAGATTATGCCTCCTTCTCTAGGATTAGAACTCTGTCTCTGATCTCAGGATTGGCAGAACTGAATTCTGCCCTATTGTTCCTGGTATGCTATCCCAAGGAGCTCAGTCTTCTTGCATCATTTTGCTAGATGATACAGTTTTCCCAGAATTAATCTATTATACTATTTTCACAAGATGAAATTCTTCCTCTCTCACCAGCTGTTACTGTTGTGTAATGACTTGAAATCTTAAATAGAATAGAAAGAATATTGAAAAATATTTGGAAAAAGGTAGGGAAATGTGTTTCTTGAGCATTGGGAAACCTTGATGAAGAGAATCCTGGACTGACTAGAATCTTCACAGTTCAGAACTTATTCTTCACATAATTTGCACATTTTTTGTGTGCAAAGACCACACTTATGGAAGAAACAGCATTTTCTACACAGAAAATATTTTATAATAGAAAATAAACAGCAGAAAATGCTGTTTGCTGTGCAAAAAATTGCAAATTTTCCACACTGTGTCACCAACTATAGTGTTTTTTTGTGCAGCAAATAGCATTTAATGCACAGAAAATAATATTTCATTGTATAAAAAAGGATGAGAATGTTGTTTTCTGCACAAAAAAATGTTGTTTCCTTTTTGTCCAATTAGATTAATCACACTGATTCAATTATTAAATGGTGAGTCATCAGTTAGGTAAATGCCAAGGGTTTTTATGAGCCTATTCTAGTTAAGATTCCTAGTTGGAGTTAAGCCTACATATACTAAACCTATCCTGGCTGTGGCCTACCTGTGGATTATAGATGCAGCTACCAATCAAAAAATGTCTCACCTTTTAATCTTCAGCAGATTTTTTGTCCTGTAAGAAATAAGCCAGAAGTAGTAAAATAAAGATATGAGAGGAACACAGCTGCAAGATATCAACATTTGGGCCCCCATAAAATTCCAGGAATGAGACAGGGCATAATAAAAGGCTCATTCGGAAGAATCTTAATACACTTTGGTCATTAAAATGATAAGTCTTCTGCAAAGGGGAGAGTTCATATAGTCTGCATGTAAATAAGTGTCTTATGTTTGCAGCATGCTGTTGCCTTTCTCCTTCCTAATGGTGCTCTTGCTCATAAGAATATTGTAATAGATTTTAATATCTATGCAGAAATATGCTCAGGCTTATGAATTAGCTCAGCCACCTTTCTAATGCATAAACCACCCTATAGCAGTTGTGACTCATCATTTAAGTGGGGAGAAGGGTGCCTCGCCCCAAATTCATGTGGTCTTACTTAGACTACCCTGGTTGGATCACTAGTATTTCATAAAGAAAGTAATCTTATGCTTGTGAGAACTACAATATCCTCAGCAAAGAATGCTGAAAAACACAGAGAAGTTATTCAGGGAGTCAAAAAAGTACTTGCTTAAGCTAGAATCTGTGTTATTACATAATTTGTGGCTTGATTGCAAAAGCTGTTATTGCATTAGCCTCAATCTGGAGGCTATTCCTTAGAAATTTTTGAAGCACCTTTTTCAAGAGGAAAGTGCTATGAACAAGTAACTGCTATAAAAGATTTGCCCTTGCTCAAAGTCGTCTACAGGTAATAAAAAGAATCAAACAGATATTTATTAGCTGTGACAAAATGAGTCTGCTGACATGGAGTAATGCAAAGGATTCACTTTTAACTGTGCAGATGAGATATCTGAAACTGTTGAAAAGCTGGTGATGAGTCTTATCAGAGGAAAAACTGTGCCTCTAGACAAACTTCTCATTTTTATCATAGCTTCTGTCTAAGATGCACAGTTTTATTCCTAGATACTAAGAAGAAGGAGATAATAATTGTTTCAAGTTGCTGTTTCTTCTGTTTCTTGAAAAGTATTAAGACACAACTTTTTCTTAAGAATACAGTACTATGTGTGGAGATTTGGAAATACTGGCCCATGTGATTGAAACAAATGGATGAAGACTTGTGGGCAACTTGTGACCGTTCACATATTTTTGGAGTGCAGTTCCCTCACCAGCAGAGCCAACAGTGAGTTGCAAGATAACAATATGGGCCAATGGTTGCCCAGCCAAATCTAAAAAGATTAACACCAGTCAACTGTACAGTACTTGCACAGACCTCTTCCTGATCACTAAAGTAGCTGATTAGCCTTAATGAGCTGAGTGATTTTAAAGAAATATGTTATGGTTTTATTTTACAGCCTGGTTGTGAAGTGGGAGAAGACGCAGACACAGTTCCCCAATGCCTGGGCCCAGAAGCCGATGGAAGGCCTTCCTTTGATCCCTGCTGCCACTTCCCTAGTCTTGGAGAGAGAGAGAGAAGCAGCAGTTTCTGCTGAAGTTAATTCTCCCGGCCCCACTGGCACCCCCTTTCTTTGTGTGTTGTGTCTTTAGATTGTAAGCTTGAGGGCAAAGAAGTGTTTTTTCTTTGTTCCTCTTCTTGTAAAGCACCAGATACAGTGATGGTGCTCTATAAATGATGATGATGATGATGATGATGATGATGATGACTTTTTAAAAATATGTTTGATAGCTTAAAATATTTCAATGTGGTAAACAGTTTGGGGATTTCTGAAATGGAAAGCAACACAGAAATGTCTAGATAAGTAGGACTTCTGGAGAAGATGGGGAGGTAAGGCCTTTACCCTAGCGGAGCTCGGCAGAGGAAGGAAGTGACAGCACTGTTTTTGATGATCAGAGATAACTTCTAGTCATAAATAATTTTCCTGAATTGAAGGAAGATCTAAGGGATTACCTGAGAAGACTCCTTAACTCAGCAGTTGTCATGGAAACCACGAAGACTGGTCAGCAAAGCTGTCTGGTAGAGCAGAGAATTCATCAAGCCCTCCTGTTGTTCCTCACCTGAAGAGCTGGAAAGAAGCTCTTTCGAGGACACGAGGCTGATAAATCTTCTTTTAAAACCTAACTTCACTTTCTAAACTTTGATTATTAACATCTGGAATTAAAGGAATTTTGGAACTGCTGTAAATTTACTGCCTTGGTAAGCTGCATTTGTTTTGAGAATAAAGACAGAAGGTTAAACTAGAATTGGGAACAATAAAATTTTAATAAAAAAGAGTTATCAGTAATGATATCTGAAAGACATGAAAGATTTCCTAATTTTTAATACTGGATTTAAGTATTTTAAGCATTTTTGATTTATTAATTTTGAATTACAATTTGGGAGTATGTGAGAAACTGTGCTTGTTTTGCTGGAAGGAGGCTTTGGATTGGACTGGACAAGATTTAAAAATGTTGATAAGGTTGGTTATTGTTTGTCAATCACTTAAGTGTTGGATCTGGAGAAATGTCTGTGTCTCAACAGAGGAAAGAGCCCAAGCCCCTGATCTCAGCAGAGTTAGCATTTGAATTGAGAGAAATAAGAGAAATGCTAACTTCTATGCCAAAGTTTTTGATAAAGTCACTAAAAGATCTCTCAGAGAGAAGATTGGGACTTTTAAAGACAATCTGTATCTGAACAAGCTGGAGGAGGAAGAGGTGGAGGAGGAGGAGAGATGAATCTAATATCACAAGATTTGGATGTACTAAAACAGCAAGTATGAGAACATTATGTAACATTGGAAAATACAACCTTGACTCTTGACACAACTTCAGCTCCTGATGAAATGTTTAACAGGCAGGTGAATGGATATCAGATCACTACAACTGAAAATGCAGGAAAAGTAAAAATATTTGAGGACATTGAAGCTGTGATGACTGGGGGAAAACTTGGGCAATGTACCAGGGAGAAAGTGGAGCTCAAGATGGGGAAAAGTGTGGAAAAACATACTCAAGATATGTACTGCTAAACATGACATGTCCATCTCAATCTGTATCTTGCTAGTCATTGGGAAAAAAAAACTCCACATGCTAAGATTAAGGTAACATAGATGAAATGAGTTTGAAGGGTCTCACTAAATGTTTTTGATGTAGAACTAGTTTCTGTCTGTCTGCCTTCCTGCCTTCCTTCCTTCCTTCCTTCCTTTGAATATTAAATATACTTTAATGTTAGAGTTAAAAAGGTATAAGAACTGTGGATCTGATAAAATATATGAATTTTTATGTCAGGGTTATACTATGGGAAAATTGAATTATATAATGGGAATGATATTGGATGTATTGGATTGTTAAGTTTAACTATTAAATTTCAGGATTCTAAGAAAATGCTGAAGCTGTAATAAAAGGAATTAGGTATGAGACTGGCATACTGTAAGAACAAATAAAAGATATGTTAAATTATTAATTTAAGGCTTAAACATCAAACTTAAAGAATATATGAGTTTAGAAAAATAGAAAATTGCCTTTTTGTTTAAATAAAAATAATTATTTTTTATTAATTATTATTTATGGATTGATTTTGGAATTAACCCTTTGTTAACTTTCTATAGAATACCTATTTAATATGGCAAGGTTTTTTTTATATATTTGTATCAATGAAATCCATAGATTATAAAAACAAGTGTGTTTTTGTCTAATGTTAAAAAAAAGATGGGGAGATTGATTAGGATTTAGCTATAGTAACTAGGAGAAAAGTTGGAAGTTACTTTTATTTTCTTTGTACTCCTTTTTTCTTGTCTTTTTTTCTTTATTTTTCATTCTTTTCATTTTTTCCTTCTATTTTTATGTACCATGTAGGTTGTTTTCATTGGATATTTGCATGCTGTGTCATATAACTTAATAAAAACTAAATGTCTAGATAAGTAAATAAATAAAAATAATTAGAGCAGCAGCATGAACACCGTACATCGAATCCTGTTACGATTTTCCTTCTGCCCTGCTATCATGTCCTTGTCAAGCCCTCACCCTTTCTCTGATCTAATCATCCTGATAACATGACTAACTTGTACCAATGGAACGGGTGGGCTGAATGTGAATATCTACATGCATGGATCTTTCATAGGATGGAATCATGGCAGCTCAAGTGAAATCATAGTGTTATAATTATGTAGTGTGAAAGGGCCCCTGGAGAAACATTCAAAAGGGTTAAACACTAATCTAGTCATACAAGTGAAAAGAAAAACACACAAACAAACCAAAAGCCATATTGGGTAATATCTTTTATTAGTCCAACTGAATAATCACCTCCCCTACTCAATAAAGTTTGGACACTATTTGTGACTTCTCAATTGGCTCTAATAAAAATATATTACCCTGTTATGGATTCTGAATTTTTGACATACTGTATTTCTTTTTTTTTATAAAGCATATTGTTCTTAAATTCCTTTGCATTGGCACCTATAACTCTACCTTTCAGCTACTATTCTTTTACTAGTGAGAAAACTAGGGCATACTGTAGCTGATCTGAAGAGTTTTGGCAATAGTTTTCAAAAGTAAGTCATTTTAGTGCTAAGCCCCAAAAGTAACCTGTTATGACTACTGAATTGCAATAATGGTAACTAGTTATGTTATTTATTAATTTGTCATTTTTGTTTTGGAGAAAAACAATCAATTTAAAAAACCCAAAGAAAATACCTAACATCTGGGGAAAAAAACTCCCCCAAATGTTCCTCTATCATTTTTTTTTGTCTGAAAAAAGTACCAAGAAAAAATAATAAGTAAATGTTTTTTGGTACATAAGGAAAGTAAAAATGCTCCAAGTAGTTATGTTATTGCAAGAGTATTATTGCCCCCAAAAGGAATATGAGATGTAATGTTGTTACTGTAACATTACTTCTGAAGTGTGCTAATTTATAAATTAGATGTATAGGAATTGTCATTAAAAAAAATATTCAGACCCACCCATTTCTTATTATCTGGAAGAAAAAGCCATTGCATTTCAGTGCAAATAAATCCAAAGTAAATCTACATAGGACCATGGACATTCTAATGCTTGTTTAGTAATTGATCAAGGTCTTGAAACTGGAGAGTGGGTTTATAAGATATACTATTATTTTGTTCTGCCTCCTTATAGAATCATAGAAATGTAGAGTTGGAAGAGACCACAGAGGCCATCCAGTCCAACCCCCTGCCATGCAGGAAAACCCTCAAAGCACTCCCGACAGGTGGCCATCTAGCCTCTGCTTAAAAACCTCCAAAGAAGGAGACTCGACTACACTCCAAGGCAGCAGATTCCACTGCCAGACAGCCCTGACCGTCAAGAAGTTCTTCCTGAGGTTCAGGTGGAATCTCCTTTCCTGCAGCTTGAGTCCATTGCTCCTTGTCCTGGTCTCTGGTGCAGCAGAAAACAAGCCCTCTCCCTCCGCTACATGGCATCCCTTCAAATATTTCAACATGGCTATCATGTCCCCTCTTAACTTTCTCTTCTGCAGACTAAACATACCCAGCTCTAAGTCTATCCTCATAGGGCATGGCTTCCAGGCCCCTCACCATTTTGGTTGCCTTCTTCTAGACTTGCTCCAGCTTGACCATGTCCTTCTTGATTTGGGGTGCCCAGAACTGGACACAGTATTCAAGATGAGGTCTAACCAAAACAGAGTAGAGTGGTACCAGTACCTCCCTCGATCTAGACACCATACTCCTATTGATGTAGCCGAGAATTGCATTGGCTTTCTTGGTTGCCGCATTACACTGCTGATTCATGTTCAGCTTGTGGTCTATTAAGACTCCTAGATCCCTTTTGCACATACTGCTATCCAGCCACGTGTCCCCCATCCTATATTTCTGTATTCCATTTTTTCTACCTAAGTGTAGGACCTTACCTTTCTCTCTGTTGAATTTCATTTTGTTAGACTTGGCCCAGCTGCCTTGACTCCTTGACTCTTTCAGATTTGTCTTCAGTGTTCTGGATACTGGATCTATCCTGAAATATTCTTTTATATCATGTAGCTCCTCTAAGTCACCCATGCTTCTCCTTCATTTTCCCAGACTTACCTTGATAAGAGCTTTGTGATGAGAGTCCCCACTGGTTCTACTGACATAGAAGGCCTAAGGCCTTAAATCCTGATGGATACCTAAGAGGCCAAATAGCTGCATCCATCAACCTGGATCCTCAGAAGGTACATTCTGGCCGTCTTCTCCTGCTGATGAGAGTGGACAGAATAACTAATTGTGCCTATTAGGAAGCATGCCAAGGCATTTTGTCCCATTCTGAACCATCTAGTCTGATTTAGGCCAAAGAGGGAGCTTTTTTCAAACCAAGTGATCAACTGGGGAGAGAAGAGAGTAGAGGAGGACAGGTGGAAGGAGTCTTGGGAGAAGGTGCATGCAGTCTACGGCCCTTTTCACATGCATTTTTTTTGCGCGAGTGCCCCTTGAGTGTCGCGTGAATGGGAGTGTTGCTCCGTACGACGCACTCCCACTCACACGATGCTCACGAGGCTAAAACGGGGCACGTGCACATTTTTTAATTTTCGGCTGTAAGCCAAAAATACTGCGCGCTTGCGCAATGCTCGCAGTGCCCTCGCACATTTACCTGCGTGCGGTGCTTCGGTGAGCTGGGCCGGTCTCACTTCCCTCCCCCAGCGCAGCCTACAGCTCCCAGACTGCGCTGCGGAAAGAAGGGGGGTGCGAGCGCGACGGTCGCGCTACCAGGAAGCCGATGTGGGAGGCAGAAGGGCTGTCGTGAGAGGCTCGCATGAGCGCTGCTCCCCACTGCCGCGACAAAGGCAAGGTGTGAAAAGGGCCTACGTTTCCCTTTTCCTTCCCTAAACAATGGTTGGAGTACATACTCTCAAAATGCTCCAGTTTGGCACAGAAAATTTTAGTTAATCCTCTGGTTTCCACTTTTTCAGCTGCTTTGAAAATGCCCCAGTTTATTTCTTCTCACTTTCCCCCTTTGTCCTCAGCATACTTCCTATTAACCTAGTGGAGCAGAGGAGAGAAAAGGAGGCAGACTCTTGCTCTTCCCAGTAGGTTCAGCTAAAAGCAAATGGCTGTAGCCTCTCCCAGTTTATGTATTCCTCTTCACTAATTACTATTGCTTAGCTACATGATCCTGTTTTTCATCTGCGAAATGTTAAGGAATATATGAGTATGTATGGCCTTATGTAAGGCATCTGGGAACCAGAGGACTCTAAATCTATGGATCTAAATGATACTGAATGATGCACACTGTGTACCTAGGGCTTCTCTGCCACTGCATTCTCCACTTCTGCTTCTGCATGTCTATTTATGTACAACTTCTTCATGGTACAATTGTGCTCAAAGGAGCTTGCAGTAACATCAGACAGGTTGCATAAACAGATAATACTTTCAAAATAAATTTTGGAAACATTTTTTCCTCATCATTTAAAATGGTGCAAGTTGGTTAAATACCACACAGTAATAAGTGTGCATAAAGATTAAACAATCCACTAATCATTCCTACAAAGCTCTGATAAAAGAGACCTGATAAGTAAGGCAAAAAAGACAGTGAAGAGACTTCAGCCTACAGTTCTTCAAAAAAGCCATGATACATTAAAGAGCAAAATTTGACCTGGATTTCTTTGCAGGCTGCAAACTAATATATATCAAAAAAAAGTCTTAGTACTCACTCAGAAAAGATGAGGAAGTCCACATATCATAAAAGCTCATGGAAAAGATCATACTGGACTTTTGATGAGGCAAGACTTAGAATCTTCCATTGTGGAGGAAATCTCCAGTGGTTTTACTACATTTTGGTTTTACCGTAGTGATTTTACCACAACAAATATTGATTATCATAGGCTCTTTCTGCACCTTACCATTTTACATTGTCATCCTGTCATGATCCTGGCAGTGCCACTGCCTAGATGGGAGCGTGACCTGAACTCTCCTCCCTACATCCCACTGGCTGTTTACGGAAGGGTACTGCGAGTAATACATGCTTCTTGCTTCTGCAGTGCAGCTGGCCACTTTCCATGCTGCACTGAGGAAGGAAGTGCCTAGATCATGCCTCCTCCCTTTCTGCACAGCCACTGGTGATGGGAGAGTCGTGTGATGGGGGGGCATTACTGGATTTTTTTCCAGTAATGTTCTATCCCTCAATTGTGATGGCTGGAGATGCATGGGAAGCAAGACCACGATGATGTTGTGGAAAAGCATAACTCATGGACTGGCAGCATCATGTTCCCATCCTAGAACTGCGATGTCGTATGGAAATGGCCATACAATTCAAGTGCACTCATTGACATATACAAAAACTCATGTCTAACTCTCTTGCCCCCCACCTCTTTCTAACACACTAATATAGACACAATTCATCCCATGTCCACGGCCCTTCAACATCTAAATCATCAGCCTTAAGTACAGGAAGGAAAGAAGAATCCAGGCACATTTCAGAGCACATGTACATGTCTATGTCCACATCACTCATTACTTTATACACACTGTAGAGCTATAGAAAACAGACCTGAAACCCATTAAGGCCTTTAGCATCTAAACTGATTTTGGAAATTATCATTTAACAAGTAATTGCTTGTCACTTTTCACAAGTAACATGTTAACATTATTTGGCACCCAAATAACTCACTGCATTACCTGTTAATGACTTGTTCCTTTTTAGTTACTCTTTTAAAAAAAAAAAAAAAAATACACTTAAAAATACAAAAGTAATCCCACATTCCATGAAATGATTCCTCAAAAGTAATACATGAAGTTACTAGGTTTTTAAGCTACAAGTAATAAGAAACTTGTTGCCTTATTGCATTTTAAAAGTAACAGTATAAATAGACTGTTATCCAAGATGTAATAGCTGACATCCTGTTGGTGATGGCATATGTATCTTTCTCCTCATTGCAAAGGGATGAATTCAACACCTCCCTAGCACAACGATTTGCAACCTCAATAAACATCTCCTGTCACATGCTGCTCCCCCTGCCCCACAAACATGGCTGTTGGGTCTGACACAGAGGTCCCAGAAGATAATGTCATTATTGTGTCCAGCTATAGGGAGATACCTGGTCAATCCTTCGCCTCCCCAGTGCTCACCACGAGTCACCAAATGGCCATAGAAGGGCCCCACATGAGGTTGGAAGGCTCTGACGGGAGAGAAGGCATAGTTCTGCCTTTTGGTACAGGACCTCAATACATTATTTCCAAACTCTGTCTGTAAGTAGATGAAAGATTTTATAAGGGGAAATGGAAGTGTACAACTTTTACATACAACTTATTTTCTGGTACATTTGTATTCATAGAATTCACATTGTTCTTCAACATACATTGTCAGCAAGGTAGAGAGAGTGTCTCTATCTTAGAGTAAGCTGTCAGGGACATGAGATCTTATTGTCTTCTGTAAGCATATCTGAGATAAGTAAATGTGACAAATGGCAATGTCGCTATCATCTGCACCAATTTTTCCTTGAGTTCTTCCATGTGTGTACTTGAGAATAAAGAATGTAGGAATCCTTTAACAAAAAGAAAACTGACAGCTTCAGTTGGAAGTGTGAATGAAGTCATTCCCACTTTCTAAGTGTGAGACAAATTAAGTGGGACTTTATTAAAGTTTCCATTATTAGGCACCTGGCATCTCTCAAATGTGAGTAAGTAAATGTATTCTCATATACCAATTTAGAACAGAAAAAACATGCTGGTACATTTGGAGGTATGTCTTAGGCCCTTTTCACATCTTTCCTTGATAGCGCGATGAACTAGAGCCCTCACGATATTGCCAATATTGCAAGAGGCCCAATAGAGAGCCCCTTGCAGTCTGCACATGGTAGAGCATTCGCGAGAGAGCACCAGTCCCTGCCCGGTGCCTTGTCCACATGCTGGAGTCCTGGGCCTTGCCCGGGTCCTGCCCTGTTCCCGCCCCACCTTCCCTGATTGGTCAGTGGTTTTTCTTTTTTTAAAAATTGTTTTATCAACTATCGTGCTAACGTTAGCACGATAGATCCTGCCAACAGGCTGTTTCATACTACATTGGTAACGTGCTAGCATGCTAATGATGGCGCCAGCTTTTTTTTTTTTTTAAACATAGTCAGCTGGACCCCGGGGCTACCATCATCTCGAGTGTGAGTGGCGATGCAGCCCCGGGGTGGCCTCTCACGGCGACGTGTCATGCAGTGTTTCCTACTGCGATGGGGGCAGTGGCCGGCCTGCTGCTGGGCGGAGCATCCCCTGGGAGTTGCGGCATGAGGGACAGGCAGCAGGGACTGCCCACACCCCGCCCACTCCTGGGTCCTTCACCAGATGATGGCTCCGCAGACTCTCTGGTTGTGCGACCAATGCGTGAAAGGGAGGTTATTTTCACCTTTCAGGTGAAAATAAGAAAACGCGCTATCAGCACTATCCGTGGCTGTGATAGCACCTGGTTCGCCAGAATGTCATGCAATACGGCGGCTCATGAAGGGGGGAAGTAGCGTGCCTAATACGCTTTAAAAACGCCATGCGAAAAGGGCCTTAGTTGGGTTGAAAAAGATTTCTCAAAAATGAACAAAAAAGGAACAAAAATGTGGTCAAGACTAAATATATAAATGATACACTTGGCTGGGGAGCTATTCTATATCCAGCAATGGAGATATAATTCTTCACTAAGGCCATTTTCACACTGCACTGTTATAGTGCTATTATTCCACTTTCAACATCCTGTGGAATTCTGAGGCCCTTTTCGCATTGAGGCTTCTCCCGCGAGCGGGGGAGGGCGGCTCGCGCGAGAAGTCTCCTCCGGGAGGCTGCCGTTTCACCCCTCCTTCCTTCTACAGACGAAGGAACGAGGGGAAGAGGCACCGGTGGAGGTTTCTCGTGCGAGCCGCCCTCCCACCGGCGAAGCAGGAGGCTGTCGCAAGCTGCCCCCCGCGCGAAGCAGGAGGCTGTCACATCCGTCATCCCCCGCTCGCGCGAAGCAGGAGGCTGTCGCGTCCGTCACGCTAGCGCCCCGCCCCTTCCTTCCACAGGGGTGGAGGGAAGGAAGCACGACCCGGCCGCCTCCCCGACGCTCTGCACAGGAGGTAAGTGTGCGTGGGCGCCGGGAGCGTTGTGCGAGCGCGGGTGATTTTCGCTTTGAGGCGAAAATCAAAAAACCCGCGATCGCTCCGCTGCAGCCCCGTGAGCGTGGCGGAAGTGGGAGTGTGTCGTGCAGAGCGACGCTCCCACTCCCGCGAGGCTCACGGGGCTGTCACATGACAGAAAGCCCGTGCGAAAAGGGCCTGAGGTTTGTAGTTTACTGAGGCCAAAGAGCTCCCTGGCTAAGAATTTTAATGCCCCTCCCTAAACTGCAATCCCCAGGATTCCACAGGACGTTGAAAGTGCAATAACAGCACTATAAGAGTATAGGGTAGAAATGGCCTAGGTTTCTTTTCAGAGGAAACAATGAGTAATTTTAGCAATTTTCTTCCTGCTGCAAGAGAGTCTTTGAAGATTATACAGTTTTCAAAGGCTATTCAAGATTCAGAACTTGCTCTGTGGGTAATTCAGACATGGTTATTTTGCACAAAAAACAATATTTTTGGTGCATGAAACAGCATTTTCAGAAATGTTATTTCCTGTGTAGAAGATGCAGCTTCCTGTACAGCAAATGTTGTTTTTTATGCAAATCAACCACATGCGAATTTTGACAAAAATAAAATGCAAATAGTATTTAATGGCAATCAAAGGGGCCAAGTAGGTTTCACCAAATGGATTGTTTGTCTTCTTGTGATCAATCAAGGGGTCCTGTTTTGTTTGCTGTTTGGGTGTGCTTAGGTTCACAAAGCTGGAGAGAGGTGGCGGGGAGAGAGAGGGAAAGAGAGGAATTTTGCATAAAATTATCTTTTGAACAAATTGCAAAAGAACTGAAACAAAATTGTGGCATTTTGGTCATGAGCCAAAGATGAGATCTCTTGATGGGCTTGCTGAATGCTCACAAATCAGTCTTATCATTCTGATATGGCATTATTCACATAAAGACTCAGGGGCCTGGATTCATTCAACCTGAGGGACTCTGGTCTTTTGGGCTCAGGAGCTTCAGTCTAGGTTCAGGAGTCTTCAACCATCCAGTGAAGGTTCTGAGTGGTGTCTTCTCTGCTGGTGTTACAAGTTCCTCAGCCTGTGAATCTCTCTGTCCAGGCTACTGCAAGCCCCACAGTCATGACAATCTCCCTTGTTTATGTTGTGTTTTGTCATTTACCATTCACTTAGGTTCTTTCCACACTACACTGTTATAGTGCTATTATTCTACTTTCAGCATCCTATGGAATTCTGGGGTTTGCAGTTTAGGGAGGGGCTTTTAGAATGCTCAGCCAGAGAGCTCTTGGGCCTCAGGAAACTACAAACCCCAGAATGTCACAGGATGATGAAGGTGGAATAATAGCACTATAACAGTCTAGTGTGGAAATGGCCTTAGTTAGCATATCCCCTTTGACTTCTGGATTACCTTTTGCATTAAATCTTTGGTCTTTTCTTTGTGACCCCCTTGCTATGACATGGATTGTTGGTATATTTAGAAAAGTGGTTCTCTATAGTTGAATGAAAGTTCTGGTGCCATTGCTTTCTTTCACTACCATAGTTTTATCAATTTTATTTTACCTTTTTAAGGTCTAAAGGACTTTTGCAGAATGTCATTCATGAATAATGGCAGTTCAGAAGGTCAAGTGCTTGGCTACTGTGCTGTTGCTAAGTATGATATAAAAATCTGGCCAGAGTGTGGAAAAGTTACACCTCTCAATTAAATAGCATAGCTACCACATCTTTTTTGTTTGGAGGATTTATTGAACAAATTATAAAACACACACATACACAAAGCATGGTCTGCAGTAGCTCTGAGGCAATGCAGAAGAACTAATGCTCAATACCATTGTCAAATATTTGGAAAAACATAGAGATGCTCAAAAATTCTCAAAACAATGCCTTCAAGTCTTAAGAAAATATATCACGACTGCTTACCTTTTGCTTTGACAGCATAATCAATGTATTCATACCTGGAAGAAAGTTCTTGTTGCATTCAATGAGATTTACTCATAGAACCTGGAGCCATTTCACCTTACACAATTGCAACCCTATGATTCCAGTTTGACTGCCATGGCTGTATCCTAAGGAATCCAGGAGTTTATAGTTTGGGAACACACTAGAGTTCTCTTAGTGGGAATTATAAGTACCTTCTCTTAGCTGCAAATATGAGGATTCCATAGGCTGGAATCATGACTGTTAAACAGTATTATAACTGTGGAGTGTGAAATGTCCACAGTTAAAGTTCTGACTACTATACCACATTGACAATTAATCCCCATTGGCCTAGACCCTGCATCTCCCAGCCCCCAATCCAGTACTCTAACCACCAGACTACACTGGCTGTCCATAACATTGTCCAGTGAATGTTTTGCAGAATGTGTCCAGCACATGGACAATGTCAAGATATGTCAGTATCAACAGTCTTAGTGTCCCCACATCATGCTATTCTCATAGAGTAATACAGTGGAATGGGGCTTGTGTGCCCTCCCCCATTCATGTCTTCAATTGTCATGTCTCAGTCCCAGGACCCAGGTTTAGGCTCCTGACATAGATAGTGAAGCAGAAAGTCAGGGAAACATACCAGTTCTTGGGACAGATAGTGAAACAGAGGCCCTTTTCGCACGGGCCTTTTCTCGCGCGACAGCCCCGTGAGCCTCGTGGGAGTGGGAGCGTCGCTCTGCACGACGCACTCCCACTTCCGCCGGGCTCACGGGGCTGAAGCGGCGCGAGCGCGGTTTTTTTTATTTTCGCTTCGAAGCGAAAATCACCTGCGCTTGCGCAACGCTCCCGGCGCCCGTGCACACTTACCTCTCGTGCAGAGTGTCTGGGAGCCGGCCGGGTCGCGCTGCCTTCCCTCCGCCCCTGCGGAAGGAAGGGACGGGGCGGGGCGCTAGCGCGACGGACGCAACATGTCCTGCTTCGCGCGCGCGCCGGGGGGCGGACGGGACGAGCGCCTTTCTCTCTCGCGCGCGTGGGGGGGCGGATGGGACAAGCGCCTTCTCTCTCTCGCGCGTGGGGGGGCGGACTGGACGAGCGCCTTTCTCTCTCTCGCGCGCGGGGGGGCGGACGGGCGCGCGAGCCTCCTCCGCCTCCGGGAGGCTGCCACTTCCCCGCTCGTTCCTTCGCCTGCGGAAGGAAGGAGGGGGAAGCGGCAGCCTCCCGGAGAAGGCTTCTTGCGCGAGCCACGCTCCCCCGCTCACGCGAGAAGACTTAATGCGAAAAGGGCCAGAAAGTCAGGGGATGTGTGAGTTCCTGAAACAGGCTGTGAAGCAGAAGGACAGACAGTGACATTGCCAGCAGCCATAGCACACAGACATGGACTTGACAATACTTGACAATACCTACCATAGCCAAATGCAGAAGAGAAAAGGTCTATGACAGTCAGAATGCTTAAATAAGAAATGCTTATTAATCAGGGAATACCCGCAGGCGGCTGCTAGAACATAAATAACCCAGCACTTCCTTTGGAAAGTTCATTGTTGGCAACCAACCTTTCTATAGGAAGCAGCACTTCCATCTCTGGATTCCTGGCTTGTGTTTGCAGACAACCATGGCCTTTGCTTTATTTGCTGACCATGCTACTGACATTCCCTTGGACTGATGTCTCAGATGTTTTGTTTTATCCAGCTAAGCTGAACTGCCTAGGTGCCAAGAACTGTAACTGCCTGGCTGGTAAGCTTCTGTATAAGACAGGGGCTGATGTGGTCTCTGCTGTCTGACAGACTCTACTGGAACCTTTGCCCCAGCTGGCTTCCAAAATAGGACATCAACAATTATAGCACTATGATTCTACTTTAACTGCCACAGCTGCATCCTGTGGGATCTTATGCTGCATCCTATGGAAACTTATGGTTTGGTGAGGCACTAGAATCCTCTGGCTAATTCTACATAGTCCTACAAACTACAAATCCAGGATTCCATAGCATGTTGCAATGGCATTTAAATTGGAATCATAGTGTTATAATGGTAGTGTGAAAAGGCCCCAGGAACACCAAGCTAAGTGTGAATAATCCGTTGCATATATATCCCCACAAAGCACTCACTCAGTCAACAGGCCACCATTTCAATAGAAGGAATGGTGTCCTCTCTTCACTTCAGCTGAACTAAAGGTGTTCTCTCTTTTCACATACCAGCTTTTAGCCAGAAGGACCATGTTGCTTTCTTCCTTCTCATGGGGGAAAAAGAGGAGTGTGGCTACTTTGCAAGAGTGGGGAAAATAGCCAACCAGCAAGGAACAAGGCACACAGAGGCATCGTAATCTTTATTCTCTTGTAACACAGCTTTGGTGGGTAACAAGCCACCTTCCCACCTTTCATGACAGCATGGTGCTTGCCACTTGCTGCACCAACAGGGCTGCAGAAAACCACAGCAGTGAGATTAAGCAAGCCTATGTTTTTAAAAAAATGTTTAAAAAAATCTTTTTAAAAAAGTATTTTAAATGTATTTTAACTTATTGAATTGTGTAAATGTATTAAATATATTTTAAATGTATTAAATGTATTTTAATTTGTTGAATTGTGTGAATATGCTTTTATTGTGTTTAATTTATTCATTGATTTTAATCTGGAATTGTTTCAATGAGTTATATTGTTTCATCTGTTTGCCACCCTGAAGTCTTGTGATAAAAGGGCAGGATAAAAATACTTACATACATACATACATAAATAAATAAATAAATAAAGTAAGTTGATGATTAAATCCAAATTCCTAAAACGTTGGGCTTTGATACTTGAAGAAGTGCGTCTCTATGTGCCTGTCTGAGAGCTGGGATTTGCTGGATAAATCCTGTCTTCTACTAGGGGTAGGCAAAGTGCAGTCCACAGGCCATATGCAACTTTTGAGACTCCTGACTGTGGTCCCTTCACTCTCTCCTGAGAATGGAGTCCACCATCAAGAGCCAAGAACCAGCCTTTCCTCACTGGAATTTTACTTAAGAGTCCAGTGAAGCTGTGCGTACTTCATATGTCCTATCTCTATAGACAGGGTAGAATGTGGCCTAATCTATTGGAAATCTATGCAGTGGAGATGTCTTTTAAACCAGAGAAACCAGAATATATAAAATTAGGCTGGAGACACTAGAAATGGATATGGCCTTCATTTACCATAAATCTCATGGCCAACTTGATCACCACTTTCTGCTCTCATGCAGTTCTGTACCTACTTTATGAAAGTTGATAGTGGTGGTCTCCACTGGGACAACAATTGCAATGTTGAATATATCCTAAGATACTGAAAAAAAGCTCTGTTGTTATAGATTTGTTGCAGACAATGTTCTGCCAGTGGAGCAGAAGAAAATGGGGGCATGGTTGGGGCAAACATGGATGAACAACGTCTCTCTCTGTTCCCCTGATACTTGCACAGAAACAGTCAAACCTTTGAAGCTGTGTGTGACAAATAACAAATAGTATTATAAAATCACAAGTGATACTACAAAATGACATTAATGCTAACACTTTACTTTTGAAGTAAATTCCAATGTTATTCTTTTTAAAAAAAGTAAAGTAGCATAACAACAACATAATGACATGATTATTTTGAGGGTATAATAAATAATATGTCCTTGTTATTCCTGTAGCTGCTTTTAGGGGATCATGTTGGGGAATTTTGGCCATTTTTTGTTTAATATACATTTCCCCCCCTAAAATACATATAGTAAAAAGTAACTAAAAAGTAACTTGTCAATAAGAATTCTGTCAGCAATGTTTCTCTACACTCTTCATTCTTCATAAACAGAACAATGTCTATGCAAGACAATAAACGAACAGAAATCTGACATTAGAAATGGCCATACCCCACCTCCCAAAAAAGCCATAAAGCATTTCAACCTTCTTGGACGTTCAATTTCTGACCTGCAAGTAGCTGTTCTAGAACAAGACAAACAAATGAACAAATATCAAAGAAAGATTAGAAAGAGAAACTGAATTATTCTCCTCAGAAAAATTTTCTACTTCAAGGGAATAGACTTTTAGGTGAACAGATTTCATTGCTTTCACACTTTGGAACTGATAGACTAGCTGCTTGACAAAGGCCATTTCTGCACTAGCCTGTTATAGCGTGATGATTCCACTTTCAACGTCCTCTGGAATCCTGGGGTTTGCAGTTTCGGGAGGGACCGGCCTCTGCAAAACTGCAAACCCCAGGATTCCAGAGGATGTTGAAAGTGGAATCATCACGCTATAACAGGCTAGCGCGGAAATGGCCAAACTGGTATCATCTTACCAAACTCTTTGAAGTTTGATGGTCAGGGTCACAATTTGTGTATTTCTGTAGCCTATTACACACTGTCCCACTCACACACCTTTATTACTGTACTTAAATACCTACGGCTTGAATATTACTCCATCAGTGTATCTGATGAAATGAACTGAAATCCATGAAAGCTCACTCTGAAATAAAGCAATTGGTCTTAAATGTGCTGCTAGATTCCCCCCCTTTTTCCTCTTTATAATCAGAAACATGTAATGCATATTATTCCTTAAGTCATGAGTAATTGTATCAAGTCACATTTTAAGAGTGTCACATAATGAATAGTAGCTCACTTTTAAAAAGTGATGCTCCATGCTATGAAAATAATGGAATGGTGTGACAGCCCTGAGCTGGCTTTGATAATGCCCTCCTAGTGCAGCTGTTACCACAAAAGGTGGGTGATTCAGGGATCCACCTTCTATGAAAAGGTGGGTGAAGTATAGCTCAAAAGAGGCCTGTGAGAGGGAGGTAACCATGAGATCTTTTCACCTGAGTATACCAGTGCAGAACATCAGTTGGAGGTCAAAAGAATGGTTTTGTTGGGGAAAATTTACAAACACATGCAAACAAAAAATCTCATGGACTACACAAGGCTATCAAAGGTAAAGGAGAGAAAGGCTGGATAGTGAGAGTTTAGGGTGAAGTGGGCAATAGTTATTCTTGAAGCAGCAAAAGATTGAAGTAGATGTATCAGACTGGAGGAGTCTGAGGGCAGTGTTACCCTGATTTCTGGGGAGTCCCGTGAGAGACACCTAAGTGCGCTCCAAATCTTACAAAGTTGGGAATTAGCAAAGAGCACAAGCTAGCACTATGAGAGGCAGGGCAACGTAGCAAGACCTTTTACCCAATGTCTACGGGGTCAGGCCGAGTCAAGGAGCAAACAGAAGTAAATAATAATTGTTGTTTTTATTGATATACAGTCAAACACATGTATGCGACACACTTACACAGAGATCTATAGAAATAAAGGTAGGAGTTGGATAGAGAGATTTTAAGAGGAGGTTTTGTATGGGAAATACTACACCTGTCCTGAAGCCCGGGTAGTCTGAAGAAGAAGTTCGTGGAAGTGAGGATTCTCAGCACGAGGAGCTTAGGGGAATGCTCGCCGAACAAAGCGACAGCAAGGCGGGATGGAAGCCAGGAGCGATCCGAGGAAGCACTCAAAGTCAGGGGTTCTCATAGGGGAAAATGTGGCCGTAGGCTAGTCCGTTCCTGGGGATAACAATGAGTTTCGGGCTGGAGACAAAGCCTCCAAAAGGTCAGTATTTTGCATGATTGAGTTATGACAGAGTTGTCAATAGAGTAGCCAGTATGGCCCTTCCGGTTGCATGGCAGGCGCGAGTGGCAGCTCGGAATGAAGCTGCACAATGGCTCAGCTCCAGGCAGCCACCCGCTGGTTTCCAGACACTTCTTTTGAAATCCCAGAAGCGGCTAAACACCCCTCCAGTATGAGGGATGCGGAAGAGGTCCGAAGGGGACCCCGCAAATGGCATTTGGCTCTACCCGGCTGGGGAAGCCGAAAGCACCAGGGGGGGCAAAGGACCATGACGGAGCCAACGGGATTGTCACCATAGTGGCACAAGCGCCGCCGTTGACTTTTGAACAAGAAACAAGCAAGAAACAAGTAAAAGAAAGCATGTAACCTGTTCTGGTCTTCATTTTGGAAATATCACATCGGATTTTTGGCTTGCAACGGTGCACAGGAGCGAAGGAATGGAAGGACCCAGAGAATGTAAGTGCGTCATGGATGAGTGTTCATCTTAAAGGGGCGGCAGATATTAAAGAAATGGATAAGAGGCTCTTCTACTTTTCTCTTGAGGACTGAAGTTATTAATGGTAAAAGATTTCTGATTTGCTAATTGGATTTACAATTGAAATTGCTGAATAACCAAATGGCTGGTATTGGATGAATAAGGCTGGATTTTATAAGATTCAATAATCTCATAAAAAACCTTTTTTTATTTTGTGAAATTTAATAAAATTATTTAAAAAAAGTAAAATAAAAAAATAGAGTAGCCAGTATGCAAACGCGGAGTGCTTGACAGTTGAGTATTCGGCTCGTCAAGCTGCCTGCTCGGGGCAGAGAGTCCTTTGCAAGTAGCGTGCATACATAATATGGTACTTGCCTTGAGGTCTCCTAAAGTGGCAGTCTGGCTATTTCTGGCCTCCCTGGATTTGTTTTGGAATGTTTTGGCTATTTGCGGCTATGCCTGTGTGCGTGCTTGTCCAGGGGCCTCGCAAGCACGTGGAGAGGAATAGGTAAAGAAGGCCAAATTATTGATATCAAATGATATCTAGTATCCCCCAAGTCCGGACCAGAAAACTACGGTAACAGCAGTACAATGAATCTGGAGGCTCTCACTCAGCATAACACACCAATGTCTGTCCAAAGTACTAGCAAAGAGCCATGGGCTGAGCCAGGGTTAAAATACCCTTTCCTGTCAGGAAAGTGTGTTAATTGCTCTCTGGCAGTGCTGCCAAAGGGGTCTGGAAGGCTCTAATTGTCTTTGTGGCAGATGACAAAGCATTGAATAAAGTCATGATAGCCTCTTAATGACTGGAAAGGTGAGGGAACGCAGAACAGTTTCCAAGAGAAAAGGTAACAAGTTGTTGACCATTTGGATGCTTCTTCTAGTGGGTCCACTGGCTATTGTTCCCTAGGTTTGGGTACTTTAGAGAACCATCTAAAACTCATCAGATTGAGATCTCTGACTGAGCCTTCTGAACTTATGACCTGGCCAAGCTGAGTGCCCTTTCCGCAGCTTACCTTTTTGCGAAACTGGGGTGTGGGGATTGCATGAGCAGCCTCTTGCGAGAGGCTCTCGTGTCCCCATTGCTTCAGCTCCGCAGCTGCCAGCTGCTCATGCGAGAGCCCTGCCTCTTCCTTCTGCAGTGCAACCTGGGAGTTTCCCAGGCTGCGCTGGGGCAGGAAGCATGAGCACCGTGGCTCTGGAGCTCCACACGCACAGCAAGTGTGCGCGGGGCCCCAGAGCAATGTGCGATCGTGCACCATTTTCGGCTTAAAGCCAAAAATGAAAAAGTGTGTGAACAGTGCCTCCCAGACCCTGGAGCATTGCACGATTGTGAGTGCATCGTGTGGACAACTCCTCACATTTGCATGACGCTCGAGGGGCCCTTTCACACGGCAAATACCGTGCGAAAAGGGCCGAGGTCTTTTGTCCTAGCTTTGAAGCTTCCAGTCAGAATCCTTCTTTTTCCACACAGCTTTCAACCATAAGTATAGCATTTATATTTATTTCATGCCACATAAACAGTATCTGTAGCCAATCATACTGTATCACAGATTGGGTGTGTGTGGCATGGTAACACAGCCAATGGAAGGGAAATAATAAAAAAGTCCACCTTTAGCTGTTGCCTTTCCCAGAGCATAAGATTAAGGCATCTAATGTGGCATTTACTCCACCAGCGGACCCTCCACTCTACCCCGATTACTCTAACAAGTATGGAGGAAAAACCCAATTTTAAAAAAAAATCACAGATGGAGAATGGCCATTTCTGCACGGGGCGAGGGAATTGCCCCGCGCTGCTACTTACTGGACTTTTTGACTCCCTGGCCCAGTCCACGCCACTCCAGAGCATTGCGTGATCGTTGATACGCACTGCTCTGTGTCCCAAATGGCAGCTTCCAGTTGGTCGAAGGTCTCGACCAACTGCTGAAGCTCGCCAGCCTAAAGCCCGCCCCCAGCAGATCCCAGGCTCGCATTGGGGTGAACCTGTGAATCTGCATAAGGGAGCAGGCTCGGAGTGGCGCGCTCTGTGCTTTTGAAAGACCTGTTTTTAGCGGTCTTTCAAAAGCACGCTGGAAGACCACTTGGAGTTGTTCCGGAGCAGGCTGAGGTGTGGATCTATGTTAAGTAGGTCCAACCGAGTCTGCTCCCAGGTGCAGACCTCTTCCTTGGAGGACGGACTGCACCGTTTTAAAAACCTTGTGTGGAAATGTCCAATATAACAAGTAGAGCAGATCGGAGTAGTGCAGTGCACAGAGAGTGGATATTCTTGGCAAGATTATTTCATCCAAATTTAAGAGGACATTAACATTTGGTGATTTGTCACTGGAAAGTGATGTTGTAATCAGAGTAATAACAAGGCAGAGAGTGCTACACACTCTTTATCATTTCTTTCTATAGCATGCAGGCTGAATTTTGCTCTGATCTCTGTAAATTGCTTCAGACTGCTTCTATGTTTTTTGAGGCTGCTGACTCTGAGAGGCTTCTGCTGTGTCAACTCTATCCTTCCTTTATTTGACTAGATTAACCTCAGTTTATAAAAGATGACACTGCTGTGCACAACATAATCACATTGGCTTTCTCTAATAAGTTAATATTTTATTTGTAGGAAGCTGGAGACATGCAAAAACATAAATTGTGTGAAAATAAAATTGGAAAAAAGGAGGGAGCCTCTTCGGCTAAATATTTTGGAAAAAGAGAGTAGAAAATTAACTGGAAGATTTGTAATAAGAGATGGGTGGATATGTATTGCTGGGATCTTATCAGCTGGCTTAGATGGTAGCAGTGGTGGCGCAGCAGTGATGGCGACAAAAATTAAATGGCGGAAGTACAGTGGTGAGGGGGCCAGGTGGAATGAGGTGGGGTGAGATGGGTGCAATAGAGAATAATTGCTGTCAGGAAAGAAGGCTGCCCTTGCAGTTCCTGAGCTCCAGGTTTCATGAAATATCATAAAACAAGCTGGGAACAATGGGAAGAATACAAAATATTTACAGCCTATTTCTTAAGCTTAAAATAAGAGAGGATATTCATCAGTTTCTTGAGAAAACTGGGAAAACACTGTTAGTAAAATGAGAATACGTGGTGGTAGACATACATTACTTGCTTTTCTGTGCTTGTGCTACCTGAGGCTGTATGTCAGGCCTGAATGAACTTCACAGTCATTCTCTCTGATTAAAGTTGCAAAGATGAAAGCATCACTGTCATCACTGTCATCAAATCATCCAAAATGATTTTGCAGTCAATTCCAGTATGTTTAAGTTTCTGATTTGCAGGAACAAATGAATCACTTTTGGTTTCTTGCTCAAAGTAAATTACAGAGCACATATATTTAAGAGCTAATTTTGCAGCTACCTTGAATATGTTATAATGATGATTTATATTTCTACAAGGGTATTAGGGAATATCAAAAGTTTGTACTGCAGAAGATCAGTTGCATAGCATGAAACAGATTTCAGAACAAGTGAATTTTTTTTTAAAAAAAGGAGAGATGTAGAAATGAGCTACAGTAATCATGAAACTGCAATTGTAAAACTATAATCAACTTGTAAAACCATATTGTAAAATCACATCATTTGACTTGCACCTTGTCTGTAGACAAAATTTTACTGACCAAATTAGCATCTAATATAGCATTTAAAATAGTATTGAAGAGCATGCATTGTTCTATTAAAATAGTACGTAATATGGAATGTGAGAAAAATAATGCAAGCAAGCATTCTCAGTCCTGAGGACAGGAGACTGCCATGTTGAGTTTGTTTCTCCATTTCAATGTAACTGATACAGTTTTGGCTTGCCTAAAAGTATTTATGTATAACTGCATATAGTTACACATATAAATATATGCATAGACATGTAGGTGGCATCCTGTTAGTGGATATATGCAGGTATAACATCTAACTTATGTTGATGTACTTTCTTTTGATTTTTAAAAAAGTTATTCCTGAGGTTTGAATTCTTTTCTTCTCCCCTCCTACAGTGACCCAAACCTCCTGACAACCTACTTTCCTTCTGCACCTACACGGCCATGTAGTGGCTGATGGAGAATGAGGGACAGATGAGAAGTGTTTGGCTATGGGACTATGGCTAGATACACAACAGTGAAGGCATCTTCTGGAACTCTCTTGGACTCCCCCAAAGGTCTCAGAAGAAAACATCATCATTGTATGTTTGAGTAGTGTCACATATAGTGTCAGCCATCCTCTTTTTTCCACCAGCCTCTAATTGGTTACGTGGGGAATGGGATGCTGCAGGACGAAGATGAGGTACTGTAGAAGTGTAGGGGAGTGGGGTTTCATAATTCTACCATGACAGAATTTCATAATAAATCTTCTGATGTACTTACTTATTTAAAATTTGTCACTCATTTCTCCAAAATATTACTGAAAGTATTTTACAATATAAGTTTAAAACAGAAGACCTAAAACAATATGAAGTACAATAATTTTAAAAGTATTAACCCATCAATCAAATTAAAACAGTACATTTAAAACATTAATTAAAAACAGTTAAAAAGCATGCTACACATATTATATTCCAGCAAAAAGACAGTAGAGAGGGGGCAAATCTAACCTCCCTCAGGATGGATTTTTGTAACCTAGAAGCAGCCACTGAGAAGACTCTTTCCGATATCCTATTCAGACATGCCTAGGTATTACCCCAAAAGGTGAGGGGACTTGAGGTCCTCCTAAAATCTCAGCATCTCCTTAGAAAGGTGGGGAATTAGAGCTCAAAGGAGGCCTGCAAGAGGGGGATAACCACAGGATCTTTCCACATGTGTATACCAGCACTTAACTGTGAGACACCAGTTGAGAGTCAAAAGAATTGTTTTATAAGGGGAACAATCACAAACACATGCGAGGAATCAAGCAGTCTCATGAACCATACAAGGTCAAAAAAGGGAAAGGATAGAGAGAGTGGATAGCAGGAGGTTTTAGGATAAAGCAGGTGATAATTACCATTCCTGAAGTGGAAGATCAAGAAGAGATGGCTCAAACACAAAAGTTTGAGGGCAGCATGGAAGAACAAGAGTCTGGGGTACAGTGTGATGCCCAAAGTGCTAGCAAAAAAATGGAATTGGAGCTAGGGTTTAAATGCCCCTTTTCCTACTCTAATTGTTCTGTGTGGCAGAGTAAATAAAAGGGATCAGGAATGGGCTACTTGTCTTAACTTCAGGTGACAAAAGCATTGATGGAGGTCATGATAGTCCCTTAATATCTGGGCAGATGAGGAAACAAAGGGGAAATTCAGTGGGAATGGGTTACAGGATGTTGATTGTTACCTGCTTCACCTTACAATTTTGTTAATTATTGTTTTCTAGTTTTGGTAGTTGAGAGGATCTTTTTAAATGCATTATGTTGAGCTCTCCGATTAATCCTTATGAACTTATGACCTGGCAGTGCTGAGCTCATCCATCTTAGTGCAAAGCTCCTGGCCAGAGTCCTTTTTCCACATGGAGTTTAGCAATAAGTGTGAAACTTATTTTATGCCAGTTAAGCAATATTTATCACCAATTATATTGGGAGTGTATGGCATGGTACCATAGGAGGGTGGTGGGATGGAGAGAAAGCCTTCTCCTGAAAATTGTATGACTTGGGCAGGCTCATATTTGGAGACACAGGCTTTCAGATAGTCTGGACCTTGGCTGTATACAGATACGAATGTGTGTACTTGGAATCAGTACGTCATGGAGAACAGTTTTATCAAAACTCCTTTTTCAGGCAAAGTGATGAAGTGATGGCATTCTGACTCTAAGATGTCTTGGATTATCTGAGTCCATGGCAATCTGAATTCTAGTTTGAGTCTGAAACTGCTATAGATACCTTGATAGACAATCTGTGCTGATAACCTAGCAGGGATAGTATGTCCCTTTGGTGCTGCTTATTGTTGTTGTTGTTGCTGTTGTTGTGTGCCTTCAAGTTGTTTATAACTTATGGTGATGCTAAGATAAACCTATCATGGGGGATTTATTTAGAGGGGGTTTGCATTTGCTGTCCACTGAGGCTTAGACAATGTGACTTGTCCAAGGTCACCTACTGAGTTTCCATGGCCAAATGGGGATTCAGATTTACCTGATCATCTGAACTATCTGAACCTACATGACTGTCTTCCGTTAGGGCACAAAACAATCAATTCCCCCAAAGCCTTTTTCACTCAGCTGGATTTCGAGCAAAAATGGTGTTTGGATGCAACCCCACAGTGTAGTTGCCCACCTCTAGAGACAGGTGGCTGCACCTTGTGCTCTCAGGTGATGCCCCAAGACCAACAACTCTGTCAACATCCTTATGTCTCATTTGGATAAATGGGAGATTTAAGGCTGAAAAAGTGTGACTTACTTAATGGCATGTTGTAAATTCACGACAGAGGGGGGTAGCAAAACAGGGACTTCTTGATGTGTAGCTCTGTCTTTTATTCCCTGCAATTATGTGAGCTCTTAACTTGAGGGGAGAGGGAGGAGCAAGAAGGAAAAAGGGACAAGGTGAGCAAGAGGCTATGACAAAGGATACTGGAAAGTGTCCACCCATCTAGTTAGAGGTCATTGTTAGGGCTATGTTACTATGCATTTCTACACCTTTTAATACGCATTAGTAGAGTAGAATCATAGGCCATTTCCGCACTACACTCTTATAGCGTGATTATTCCACTTTCAACATCCTATGGAATCCTGGGGTTTGCAGTTTCGGGAGGAGCCGCCCAGCCCCCCGAAACTGCAAACCGCAGGATTCCATAGGATGTTGAAAGTGGAATAATCATGCTATAAGAGTGCAGTGCAGAAATGGCCATAATGTTTATAGAAGTAATGATTATGCCCCTCACTGACTTTTCACAATACATTGTTAGAAATGGTAATGATGATTCTCTTAGCAACACAAAAACTAATGTGAATGTTTAGCACAACAAGGAAAAGACTATGGCCATTTTCACATAGCATCACTGTCCCATGATGAGGACACATTGGCAGTGGTCCATGAGTTGTGCTTTCACATGATGTTGTCATGGTCCAGCAGCCAGTGCATCCCCACCTGTCGCAATTGTGGGATATTCACTTAACAGAAAAAATTCATTAAGCGACCATGATCGCGCAATGCTCTCATCACTGCTGGCCACATGGGAGGGATGGAAGAGCAATCACGTGTTTCCTTGCCCAGCAAAACATGGGAAAGAGGCTAGCTGCACTGTGGAAGCAAGGCACATGTCACTCACACTCCCTTCCACAGGAAGCCATCCGGATGCAGAGGGGAGAGTTTGCATTTTGCTCCCTTCCTGGCAAAGGCACTGCGGGGATGACAGTGGGACCATGATGGGTCTTGAAATGGCCTGTATTTTCCAGAATCCCCCAAGTCAGCATGGTTCATGGCCATGGTGGCTGTGAGATTCTGACTGTTAATCTCAGTTTCTGCTGCTTTAGCAGAACCCGCTATGCTGTGTCAGCTTTTATGCACAAGAATATGTGTTCCAATGGATTAATTGCCTAAATCAGTTTCCAAGCCACAGTATATTAAAAATGTAAATGTATCAATATAGGCAATTACAGTAATTTTTAAAATGCTTGGGAATGGATCAGGTTATTTTATTTATGAGCTATGGCTCTCCTTTTCAGAGCAACTAACATGGAATAAATGATTTATTAAATGTGGTTTTGTAAATGAAGTTATGAGAATATAATGTGATGCTTTAAGCAACTTATGTTCCATGCAATTTTTACACAGAAGGATTGATTTCCCCTGGTTTTTGGGAGAATATCCAAGTAGCAGTTTCATGGACTCCCAGCTTGGGTACTGCAGCATACTACTGCAAAGAGAGCAAGATCCACAGGAAAGTAAAGACCCAAATCCCCTGGCATTCTCTCATTCCTGCCCTGAAAATCCAACTGTATGAGTGGTACAACCTGCCATAGCTGCAACCCAATCCCTGTCAATCATGTGATCCAGCATAGCTTGGAACTAGGAATGGATGAGAATTTTGATTTTTTTTTTAATAAAGAAAGAATTTTCCCAAATTAATGGATTTCTTCATAAATTTAATAGAAAGAACTTACGCTTTTTTAAAAAAATGCTTGAAGGTGGGGAAAAAAATAAAACTGAAAGATTTACTGTGGATATATTGTCCATGGGTAACATGCAAAAGAAGTGAGAGTCTTTATGTTGGTATAACAGAACACAGGAACATTTTGCTACCATTTTCTTACACTTAGATTCTTCAGCTCCATCAAACAGCAGAACACCTTTGTATCTTTACCTTTCATAGACCAGGGCCTAAATGAGTTAACAGATGGGAACATGCATTAAAATGCACACATAACACACCTTCACATTTAAGCTGATTACCAAGAAGCAAAAAAAGACACCAAATAATGAATTGCTGCCTGATTGTTGTGATGAATGCTCCACAGTTGTTGTTTTTTTAAAAAAAATCTTCTGAACACATACAGAGTAGGCAAAACCCAAAAGGAACATTTGTCCCTTTATGTCAGTTTTGTTCTTTAAAAAAGCAGATTGGCAGCGGTGCAAATGGGTTGTTTTGCTTCTACCAAATAACAGCTTTTTGCTTCCTGATAAAGCAGAGCACAAATCTCTCCCAGCGCAGATGTTGCTCGTAAAGCATCATTTGTCAGTAGGACTTATATGAGGAGATACTAATCACAAACCAGCAGACTGATGGTAGGGCTTGTGACGCTTTGAAAGTGGTGAACTCCAGCCATCATTAATTCCTTGTGACATTAAGCAGATATTTTAGAAACACAAGTGGGTATCTCACCTGGCACAACTATCTCAAGATTCCCCTTCCAGCTGTCAGATAAATATTCAGGAGGGACATTAACAACAGAAAGAGAGAATGGTGAGATGTTTCAGAGGTGCAGTTAGTTAATTTTAGCTTCTGGATTTAATGTTCTTACAGGGAATTCCTTCTCTGTAGCTGACAATGGGTCTTGGTGCCATTAATTCAAAATGGGGCAAGGCTGGCTTGCACTATTCAGTGGCTTACCCTAGTCTCTCCATTTGGTGTGGTCCTGGATTTCAGACCCGAAATTTTAATTTTGACATTCCTAATAACTTACAGTTTAGGTTCAGCTATCTTAAGGATGGTATGCTCTCCCTGTAGCTGTTTTGGGTCCTGAGTACTTTGAAAGAGACCTTTCTCTGAGACCCACCACTGTCAGAGGCACATTTAGTGAGAATGTGAGAGACAGCTTGCTCAGTGTCAGCTCCTGAGTTTTGGAACTCTTTTCCTGGGATGGTTAAAGCATATCTTGCTTTCTCTATTCTGTTGGCAGGAATCACATTATTATTGGCCAGAATCCTGTCGGCCGAATTTTTGAATGCGTATTCTAGAATGCACTCACAACTGTTTTGCATTCATAATCCCTATATAGCCCCTACTTTAGGGTATACATAGGTAAAGTGAAAGTTCTCCAGTCCCAACTTACCATGCAGCAGCAGCTGAAACTGATGGGGGTCTGTTCCCTTGTCACTTGGGAAGTAGCTAGCTGGGGGTCCCATCCCCATGTTGTGTGAGCAATCTCTGGAACAAACATGAATTGCAACAGGGGGTCCTGCTTCTGCCTGTCACACCAGAGATTATTATTGGAAGGGTTGGGAACATCAGTCAGCTTCTTCCTGATTGACAGGGGAACAGACCTTCAGCTCTTGCAGTGGATTGGGAAAGAATTCACTATGTATCACCATAACTATGGCGCATATGCGTTTGTAACTCTCCAACAAAATTCCAGCCATCATCATCATCATCATCATCATCATCATCATCATCATCATCATTCTGAGAGACTTTCAGGAAATGACTGTTTTTAAAGAAAGGATGTAAAAAAAAGCTATGTAATTTTTTAAAAAAATATTATTTAAATCGCTTTTAATGATATTGATACTTTCATTCTATTTTAAATGTTTTACCTGTCCTGTATTTATTTTATTGTTGCCTTTAGTATCAGTTCTTGGGGGAAAAGGTGAGATATAAGTATCTATAAGAAATAATGTCACTTTATTTTCCTTGCTTTGTTCCTGACAACTAGTTACTTTCTGTAAATCATTATTATTGTTTTTAAAATAATGCTCTTAAATGGCCCTTGCAGTGTAAGAATATGACAAGTACAGAATTGGATCTGCTTCACTGGTAAAATTATCTTGTTAATGACTGAAGATATTTTCCACAACTTTGCAAGAGGTATTAACATTGGGGGGAGTGTATATAGGAGGAGAAAAGAACTGTTAAGTTATTATCACAGGATTTGGGATGACAAGATAATTAGATTAAGAAAATATATTAGCATAATTGCTAATAGTAGATAATTTGCTTGAGTTGTAGCAACTGAATGTCGTATCAGTCCCAAATGAATGAACGTTAGACTGGTAGATAAAATTTTCATCAACATACCACCATAACCATATTTATATCTACTGAATATTTAAATGCTTTATTGGCAATTCAAGGGGCTAAATCCAACTTTACTCTTATTAGAGTACACTTACTGAATTCAAGTCTTGACTAAGAAATCCAGCTTAATCCAATGAGTCTACTCCCATTGGACTAATGTTAGATTTAAGGCAATATGAGTAAAATCTTTTGGAGAGTGTTAGAATCATGGAATCATAGAGTTGGAAGAGACCCCCAAGTCCAACCCTCTGCCATGTGGTAAGACACCATCAAAGCATTCCCAACAGAGGGCCATTCAGCCTCTGTTTAAAAACCTCCAAAGACGGAGATTCCACCATACTCCAAGGCAGTGCATTCCACTGTTGAATAGCTCTTACCATCAGGAAGTTCTTCCTGATGTTTAGGTGAAATCTCTCTTCTTGTAGTTTGAAGCCATTGCTCTGTGTCCTAGTCTCTGAAGCAGCAGAAAACAAGCATTTTAATAAAAATGAAAAAAATATATATTGAAAAATGCTTTCTCCTGATATGTTCCAAAACGTATAAATAATGAACAACAGAAACTGGCTTTATCATATACAATGAGCAACTCATCTGGGTAGACAGGACAACAGTGTCCAGGTTGGGGAACTGCCTTGGAGCAGCAGATTGGAGGGCATTGCATGGTGTGGCTCTTCTGGAGGGAGAAATGACACAAGATGGGTCAATATTTGCCTCTTTTGTAAAATGGGCTCATTCTTAGCTTTCTGAGGAGCAACTCCCAAATGACAGTTCCACCCCATTGCCAATTTATCTTATAGACTTTGACTTACCAGCCAAATTCTAAGCTGTTTAGTGGGAGAGCTGTAGTTTTTAGACAAAGGAAGAGATTATAATGAGTTAAATTTAAAATTATCCAATGTTAATTATGATAAAATTATAGCATTAGAAGACTGGAATGGAGTAGTTAATCCCCTTTTGGATGGGAAAGCTGATAAACCTATATAGGCGAGTCAAGGGAATTTGCCAGAAACATTTCAAGCAATGTTAAATAATTTGGATTTATTAGATGTCTGGCATTATAAATATGTCCTCTCTCAAGAGTTTACTTCTTACTCTGGAATCCATGCATCACTATCCAGAATTGATATGTTTTTTGCTTCCAAATTAATTATTAGACAAAGGAAGAGAAAGACACTCTGAATGTGCTCAGATGAACTGCCATACCGAGCTAAATTAATATACACAATTGACTACCAGAAGATGTGGTAAGTGTCACTATTTTCAGAAGCTGTAAGGCAGAACGGAAAGCTCTCAGTGGCTGTGAAATATGACAGCAAAGTGCAACCTCCAAATCCAGAAGCAGGATGTATCACTGGGAGAACAAATGGTCCTCATCTTCCTACTTTGCGACCACTGGCCAGGTATAACCCATAAGACTTATTCATTTCACCTGCCCGTGTCTTCCAGTTCCCACCTACGTAGGGGAAAGCTGTGATCTTCCATCAGCTCTGCTAAAAGCTTGCTACTACTGCATTAGTGATGACAAAACAGGTGGGACAGAGGGTAATATGTCTAAAAATGTAGATTTATTTATATATATGTTTATATCTACCCATCTACTCATATTATCAATGAAAACCCAAAACACTTAACATGTAAAATTGTGACTATGGAAATTCATTTGACTATTCTGTATATATTTCTATCAAAATTCCATGAGGCCATGATTTCATCCTGCCATACCCTGAGGCAAAATTTTGAAAGTTACTTTTAAGAAGAATGGAAATAATGATATGTTAAAGTTGCCCATAACTGAGCAATGTTAGGGTGATGTCCAATAACACTTTCCAAGATTTCACTTGAGACTTGATAAGAGAATCCTGCAGATGAGACATTTACTCCCTCTACCATTGGGGTTGGGAGTTGAAGGAAGGAATTCCAGACAGATCCAGACAGAATATCTTGAGCTAAATTTTCCATTACAATTACTCATCCCACTTCATATAGCTTATAAAAATCTCTCTGTAGGTGGGTTATGTATGTTACCAGGCTGTACTGCTCCACACTTTGATATGGTTTAATTGGCAACTATTAACTGGCATAAATATAAATTATACACTGCTATGGCTTTATGGCCATGCTGGCTAAGAGGAAGGACTGACTGAACATGTGTGTGAAAACTAGGTCATGCAGGACCTCAAGGCATGGGAAGGTCATAGTTAGGAAATCATCAGGGAACTCCAGCGACAATGGACTTACAAATGTGCATCAATGACTCAACGTCCATAGACAATGGTACCCCAAACTAAGGCCCTTTCCACACGGGGGTATTAAAATGGTGTAGCGCGACCTCTGACGGAGGTCGTCTACACTGTAAAATGGATTGGGGCAGATTACTTTAGTGTAATTCCACACCCCAATCCGCACTAGGGCGACTGGAAGTGGGGGCGCCACATGCTTTTTAAAAACCGCTTTTCATGTGGTTTTTAAAAAGAACGATCGTGCAGCCCCATGTAGCCCCGTCGCAGCAACCAGTGTGGATTTGCAGGCACATGCAAGGGCGTGCCTGCAGATCTGCCGGGGGCGGGCTTTGCAGCTGGCGAGCTTCTCCGGTTGGTGGAGAGCCTCTGCCAGTCGTAAGCCACCATTTTGGGCACCGCAGGACGCTGTGGGATGCCGAGGAGTGTGGAACAGTGAAAACGCGCTGCTCCACGTGGCGACGGTTTCAGGCAAGCTCCATTTCAGGATGTCTCAGGACGTTTTTTTTCCTTCACGTGTGGAAAGCGCCTAAGCTTACAATCTTCAACCCTCTTCCCACTCCCCAGCAGTCTTCCTTTATCTCCTTTCCTGCCCAGCAATCAAGGAGCTATCATGATTGCCATCAGTCTTTTGTTACACAATGCGAAGTCCATTAGTCTGTTCCAGATACCAGTTTGTGCTGCCAGAGAGCCACCTTCGCCCTCCAGACAGAAATAGGGTATTTAAACCTCAACTTTGTACTAGACAACTTGTAGTACTTTTGGCATACAGATCATCACTTTGCTGCTCCAAATCCCAATTTGTACTGTCTTTGGACTTTCAGTCTAAGTCATGATTACTTCTTCTCTCTCTCTGCGTTGGTAAATATCAATCACTTTCCCCTAAACTCTTGCTATCCAAATCTTTTCTCCTGTGTCCTTCAGTAAGCCTTGTGTGATTGTGAGACTGCTTGGATCTTGTATATGTGTCATTGTTAATTACCCCAATAAAACAAATATTCTTTGAATCTCCAGCTGGTTTTTCCATGTATTACGTTTGTGAGAGGGGTGTAAACTTACAAAATCTTTTACACCTGTATATACTGGTATACACAGGTGTAAAAGATCTTGTAAATTTATGCCCCTCTCACTGGCCTCCTCTTTGAGCTAATATTCCCCACCATTTCATGGAGGCAGTGGTATCAAAATGGACCCTTGAGTTATCCAGCTTTTGGGGTAACACCCACCCACACACACACGTGTATATATATATATATTGAAAAATGTTCATAGCTACATGTGGAGGCAGGGTGATTTCAGAAAGGGTTCAACTGGGAAGATAAATCATGCTCTGCAGGATATTTAAGCAAGTTATGTTGCTTGGCAGAAGGCTCTGTGATCTATGCAAAATAGCATTTTGCTTCTTGCACAGAAAACTGTTTCACAATATGTCAAAGCATTTTCATTGGCTCTATAGAATGTTCATTTACAAAGCCCATTATGATTCTCAGCTATAGCCATAACTATGAAATAGAAAGAGAACCCAATATATGTGTGCACATGTACCCTTTTGATAGATTGATAGACAAATAGGCTTCTCATTCTGGCTGTTGAGAGAAGAATTTCTAATGCTAGTGCTAATGTAATTTTTCAAGTTTTATTGTTGTGCTTTAAAAATTGTTTTTAATTGAATAGTGCTATATTATTGCATAGGGTTTTTTTGTGGTTTTTTTTTTTTTTTTTACAAATCATAGCCTTTTGTATGTTTTAACTTATTTTGTCTTTTTTTTTTTTTTAAATATGTACCTGTTTGGGTCCCAGCTCTGGGAGAAAGGTAGGCTAGAAGATTAGCCAGTCAATGACTTAATTGTTGGAATATCCCAGCTGATTAAATCCTCTAGAAAAAAATTATTTTCCCATGCAGAAAATTCATCTCACAGAGAGAAGGCTAGATTCCATTAATCCTGGACTAACAGAAGTCTTTCAGGTGTCTAGATCTCTTGAAGATAAGTATTCCCTTCCCCACATTTTTGGCTAGCTTCAGGTGCTTATAGGTTTTAATAAAATGTATCAAGAATGTATAATATCATGTAAAACATTACTGCTGCTACCAATTCAATTCCATACAAATGTACTAGATAATTGCTTAATTTGTGTTTCAGTCCTGAGGGGGCTGAACATCAAATCCTACTTATTGGCATCATTTGAAATCACATTACATCTTAAAGATGTAGAATTCTCTGGGTAAATGGAAGCTATTTGTAAATACTGAGAAAGCAGAGAATTATTCCCTTAGTATTTTGGCATGATCCATTCCAATATCTAAATCTAATCATTATCTCACAACAGATGTGGCACACTCTGAGTGCCCCCCCCCAATTTCAAATTTAGTCTTAAAATTCAAGTTTAAATCATACAAATCACTTAATGCTATCTTGCATAAATATCTGGGGTTCAAGAGCTCCAGTGTCTAAAATTATCCACTAAAAGAGATGTACATATTGATTTAAAATTCTGTACGATGTTGCAGCACAGACATTGCAGAACTCAAGATATGAAGCAGAAGAGGCAGAAAACTACCTACCAACATATTCATAGATGCCATGTTAACAAAATTCTGGATAGCCCTTTGGTCTGATCTGTGCTGTTTCTTACACAGAATTAATTCTTCTGATGAAACATGTATTGCTATAGGTGACCAATAACACATGTGCAAGATATACAATAGACTCATCTTGCCAGAAAGCTGTGTTCTTTCCCTTTCACCTTGTCTTAAAATACCTCTATTTCTTATCATGGAAATGGGGGCTAGTAAGGCCAGAGAAGCTAGGACAAATGCATTTGAAGCATTTCTAGCCCCTGTTTATTGTTATGGGATGATTTCCATTTAATCCCCTCCCCTGCCTTCAGATTCAAGCAAAACAACTATCAACTGTCTGCTAGCTATGACAATACTTGCCAAAGTCTTGCTGGTTTCTGGGCTTGTTTGCACAAGATTCAGGACCATAGACATGAGGTTGTCTTCTAGTAGACTACAGCTGTGGTTCAAGTGGAGACAATTGCCTTCTCTTTCAAGAGTGAGACTTTTCTCCCAACATAGAACAGCCATTTGAAGATGTGTTCTCAAGAGATGGTGGTAACACGAAAGCCTGAATAGGCAGTCATACACTCTGTATCGGGATAATGCATGCAACATGCAATAGGCTGGGGAAAAAAATACTCTAGTTGGCATGAAATTCAAGAACTCTAAATGAACAATCACCACCAATGAATAAGAACAACCTGTTCTAAACACTTTAATTCTAAAAGACAGTCTTTCCAGCATAGGCATATTTCCAACAGAGAAGCACCATGCAATCATGCTTGAGAAAAGAAAAAATTCCTAGATGTGCAGACTTGACACCTTGACAAACCTTAATTTAGATTACAACACCATTCTTATTGCTATTCTCTGAATTCCATGCTTTGGTGTTAAGTGCTGTCATGTTGATTTTGACTGATGGAAACCCTATGAAGACTCAGGGTTGTGGCTTCCTTGATTGTTTCTGTTCTTCTTTTCCCACTTCCTTCTATATTACCAAGTATTATCGTCTTTTCAAGTGAGTCATGTCTTCTCACAATATGTCTAAAGTATAGCAGTCTCAGTTTATTTATCTTGACTTCTTGGGAGAGTTCAGGATTGATTTGCTCTTGATTTTATCTTTTTAGTAGTCAGTGGTATCTGTAGAACTCTTCTCCAGCACTACATTTTAATGAGTCCTTAATCTTTTCTTTACTTCGTAAATATAATTTGTTGCCAGAGACCTCCAAGAGTTAAGATTTAAATATTTATATATATTGAAATATTTCTTTAAAGTTGCTAATCAAGTACTCACTTTTGTGCCTTATTCTTACAGTAGACAATACAAAGGAAAGGAAGCTTGTTAATAGTCTGTGAAGTAGCATGCTAAGTTCCTTCAAGTGTCAGGAGAGTAGAATAAACTGGAATTTCCTAAAGGAAGATTATGAATAGGAAATAGACCTAAAGAATAATTTCTTTTGCCCTTTCCCCCAAAGCAGCACCTGGAAAGTAAGGGTCTTGGGACTGCTTTGAGGGAAAGCACAAAAGAAATGTCCTTTCCTTCTGAAGGAGCACTGACTGCCTTTTCACACCTTACCTTTTCACGGTACTGGGGTGCGGGGCTCGTGTGAGCAGCCTCTGGAGAAAGGCTCTCGAGGCCGGGGTCCTTTGGCTCTGCACTAGCTTCCTGCTCACGTGAGAGCCCCACCTCCTTTCACAGTGCAGCCTGGGACCTTCCCAGCCTGCACTGGACAGGAAGCCCGACCGGTCCGGCTCCCGAGGCTCTGCAGGCAAGGTAAGTGCACATGGGGCCCCGGAGCAATGTGCGACTGTGCAGCATTTTCAGCTTCAAGCCGAAAATGAAAAAATGCATGCGTGATCTGCATCAGGCCCTTGAGCAAATGTGAGTGTGACCCTCTTGCCTTCCCATCTTTTGGGCTTTCTGGAGTCCCTGCATAGCAGTGCCCGGAGCCTCCAGTACAGGATAGGACGCCACCAGAGAGTCATTGCCACTGATGCCACCATTGTCACTGCCACCTTTAAGGAATCTGGGATATGTTGCATCAAAAGACACAACTAGGCAGCACATTTTTTTAGTCTCTTAAAACTGGGATTTTCCCTCTTTTCAGGAATGAAGTAAACCTAAATGGACCTACTGTGAGGGCTCTGAGGACTGCAGGATAAGAACCACTGATATAATCTGTTTGGTTTCTGTGTGGGCATCAGATGATTTCAGGTATACAATTGCCTCTTTGGTTGCTTGAAGAATGTGTTTGCAATGAACAAACTGTTGGCCTTGCAAAATTCTGTCAGTCATTCTCCTTTTTCATTTCTTGATGCTTTGATTCTGCTCTGTTTCCTCCTTTTATATTCCAAACACCTGTGACTAACAAGAAGTCCTATGTTGTTGTGTGATGAATTTCCTCCTGGACTTTCAGTTTCTTCTTCTTCTGCCTTTGTAGTTAAACATAAACTCAGGTTATTGTTATATTGATGCTTTTCCCCAGAAGTCTTATTGATATGATTTGGTTATACTTTGTATTGTATCCTTTGACTGCTTTTGCTACATGTCTCCTCACTATTAATGCTACTCTCTTTCTGCTAAGAATTTCATTTCCTGAGTAAAACACTATCTAATTAACTGACTCACAATATCCCATTCCTGTCCACTTTAGCTCACTCACCCCAAGCATGGAAATCTTTATGTGTTCAATTTTTTGTCTGACTATGGCCCTTTCTGCACAGCATTTTCCATGCGAAAGGGCATCTGGAGCATTGTGCGATTGTGAGGAGTGATCTGCATGATGCACTCACAATTGTGCAATGCTCCAAGGGCCAGCAGGCACCGATCGTGCACCTTTTCATTTTCGGCTGGAAGCCGAAAATGGTGCATGATTGCGCATTGCTCCTGGGCCCCACATGCACTTACCTGGTGTGTGGAGCCTCTGGTGCAGTGCCAGTTGCACTTCCTGCCCCCGCGCAGCCTGGGAAACTCCCAGGCTGCACTGTGGACGGAAGAGGCAGGGCTCTCGTGCTGCCTGCTCGGAAGCAGGCAGCTCATGCGGAGCTGAAGCAGCAGGGACACGAGAGCCTCTCGCTAAAGGCTGCTCGCATGATCCGCACACCCCAGCCCTGAAAAAAGGTAGGGTATGGAAAGGGCCTATGTCTAGCTTCCCCTGATTGATGCTTATTACATTCCAAGTTTCATAATATGTGTTGTGCAATTTCAGACTTTCCTTTCACTACTGCTTCTGGATGCTGTTTATTACTCTCATTAAAACAGACATCACTGAGAAAGGCAGAAGCTGAACCATTTCATGGTGTATTAGCATAAATACCTGTTTCCAGTCATCTTATTAAATCCTTCTAGGATCCTGGTTCTTCCTGAAAACAGCACTGTTCAGTTGCTTTATTCATTTATTATTATATATTGATATACAAATGTGTTGCCATTCAGCAAAGAACTCATGTTATGCCTTGTTGCTTGTTCTGTATTATATATATACACACACACACACACACACACACATATATGAGATTTAAAACACTAGTTTTTAGTATTTTTTTAAAGTTCCTTATAGCAGAATTTCTTATTAGTAATATTTAGATGCTCAAGGCCATTTGCTTCTCTCGCACAGTAAGTAACCCAGCTTCCTTTAGATAGCATTCTGTCAAAAAAATAATAATACCTTTTTTGTGTGCTAACAGTCACAGAACATTGGATAAATTATTAGCATTAATTATTCCTCATTACTGTGCAGGCAGCACTTTTGTTGAACAACTGCAATTATGTTTCAGGCTTGCAAGAAGCTCCAGGCTTCAGCTATTGTGAGAGAAGCCTATTAAACATACATGTGCAAAGATGAAGTGTAGTCACTGAGAAGAGATGTAAATTGTGTAGGAAGTTGTCTGATCCACCCTTAAATGTTGACAGGCATATGCAGTTCTACATGATGCAGCAGCAGCCTGATGTCTTGTTATTTTAGTATAAAGAGAACCATCCATCCAACCAGGAAGAGGCAGTTAGATGTAGGTTGCAGAGGGAGCAGAAACATTATTTGGGTTACAGCTTCAAAGATGTTTGAGAAAAACAGCAAATAAATGCTGCATTTTGTACTGCATCACATGTCTCTGTCCTGCTTTGAAGAGTTGATATCATCGTGGTTAGCAATTCATTGACAAAGTACCAACTTCATTAGAACATCTCTTGCTTGTCTGTTGGATAACTGTTTTGACACTACTGTCTTATCTTTTTGGTGTGTTGTGTGCCCTCCTCTACAACCCAAAAGAAGCTTAAATAAGGCTTAACCTACATATCAGAGAAAACACATGGATTCAGCGCCATACTAAGCCTGCTGGAGAGGAAGGACAAGATATTGCCTTCTTGTAATTCCGCTTACTTCAATACTTCTGAGAGACCATTGTTTCCCACTGTACCTGAAGGCAGTAGTCTAGTTTGAGTGGGTGGGTGGAGAGGACAGGACACATTCTCTTTCCTCAACATTTTTTTGTTGACCTCTGTGCAACACCTGCTGTTTGAGGCATCTGCCTCACTGTTTTTAATGGTAAATATCGAGCACAGTGTAAGTTCCATAAAAAGTAGAAATGTCTTAGCCCTGTGTCTCCCTCAATTCATGATGTTTCATTAAAGAAGATTTGTGATATCACCTACATAATTTCCATCAGGTTTTGCAAGAGATAACAAATACGTGGAGTAAGGACAGAAAAATTCCAAGCAAAGTTGTCTTATTGCATGTCTTCTTACTAGAGAGGCATGAAGGAAAAGACTTGGGTTGGGAATTCCCTTCACACTGCTCAGTGTAATCTGAGGCTAAATCTAAGTACCTTTGTTCACATTCATTTTGTCTTACCCTCAGCTTTTCTTTTTCTTTCTTTCTTTCTTTCTTTCTTTCTTTCTTTCTTTCTTTCTTTCTTTGCATTTGAGTACTGTGGAAATTTAGATGGTAAGCTTTGAGTATGTGTTTCTCACAACATTCTTCCATTTCCATATTAACTTTCTGTTGCTGTTGTTTGTTTGTTTCTTTGTTGCATTTATATGCCAGCTTTCTCCTAGAGTGGGGCCCACGGCAGATTTCAGAGCACTTAGAAACATTTACAATAAAAATTAAAAATGATTAAAATCAACTCTATAAAAACAGTCTGAAATCATTATAAGAGCATACAATTCTTTTTAAAAAAAAATAAAAATAAAACAGCCTAATAAAAATACAAAGCTCTCCTGCTCACACATTAAAAGTCTTCTTGAAAAGAAATGTTTTTGCCTACTGGCAAAAGGAGAGCAGGGATAGGGCCAATGGGGCCTCCCACAGAAGAGAGTTCCAGAGGGCAGGAGCAGCCATTGAGAAGGCTCTCTTCCATGTTCCCACCATGCAAGCTTGAAACCAGGAGAAAGCCTTCCCCTATGGGTATTAAAACTCTGGTGGACTCATATGGAGAGATATGATATTTCAAATAATCTGGATGTAATAGGGCTTTATAGGTGACTAGTGTATTTACCCAGTGTTGCTCGGGATTTTATTTTCCTCTTAAGAACTCACTAAACTGTAATTTTCCCCCATATTTTCCAGTGCAATCGGTATTCAGAGTTATTTACATACACAGTTTGGGTTCCCGAGGGAATATGCTGTCCTCCTCCTTGTTGCTAGGCCTCATCTCCATTGCAACAAGCCTTTTCCAGTACCTGAAACTTTTCCCCATATTCGCCAATCCATTGTGTATTTGGAGTTGTTAACATACAGAGGTTGGGTTCCTGTGGAAATATACTGTCCTCCTCCTTGCTGCTAGGCATCATCGTCATAGCAACCGGCCTATTCCAGTACCTGTAACTTTCTCCCATAGTCCCCAATCCAATATGTGTTGTCTGGCAACTTTGATGTACTGGCTTTTGATTTTTTTACTTTCTGTTGAATTTGTGCAATGGCTTTACATTTTTCTGGAAACACTTTTTGTTTTGAGTTTCAATTTTAATGTTCCTCACAATGGAACCCATACAATCTACTGTGTGAGGCAAGAAGACCTTGTAACTATGTGGTGTATGCCACTTTAATTTTTCTCACATATGCCTATAAATGTTTTCTAGCATCCTTATTGATGGTAGGCTTCATCGCCACAGCAACCGGCCTGAGGTCCAAGAGCTTTGGGCTGAGAATTTTAAAGGCCCCTCCTGAAACTGCCACCTCCAGGATTCCATAAAATCTTCACAGCCAGCCAATCATATGGGGTCTTATTGCCTCACACAGCCAATATTATGAGGTCTTCACCTGCCTGATGCAGACAAACAGACAAACAAACAGACAAACTCAGAGATAAACATTGACTTTTATATAGTAGATGACCTGCACTTTAAATTGTGCCTGGAAATGAACTGGTGAAGGCATTCTAACAATCAGAGGCAGATCTAGGGTGGGGCAACTGTGGCTCGTGCTCCAGGCACCAATGTCAGGGGGGTGCAAAAAGAGGAAACCCCTGCCTGGCCGCCACTGCTCACCCTCTCCCTGACTGCCGTTCACTCCTCCTCCATCCACCGCTTGCCCCTCTCCTCCCCTCTTGCCACTCACCGCTCCCTCACCCACCCACTACTCAAACTGCCCCCACCCCCACCCCACCCCCACCCACTGCTGCTTACCCATCCCCCGCCCGCCCACCACTTGCCCCACCTCCACCTACCACTGCTCACCCCTCCCCCACCCGCTCTCCCTGCCCCACCCACTGCCACTCACCCTTCCCCAACCTGCTCACCCCACTCCCTTGCCCTGGGTGCTGTTGAGCCTCAGTACGCCACTGTTAACAAGGGAGTTATATGCTCCCTATAACTGGACCCAGTTAACATTCTTGTGGCAGCATTTTGAACCTCTCAAAATATGCCTTCTCCTAATATGATTTAAATGAGAAGTTTGACATGTTTGAGTTGCTTTGTACTGTGTTTGAGCACTGAGACATACTTTCTGCTCTAATCTGAGGGGACCATTTCAGGTACTTTAGCATAGAAATTCGAAACAATCACATTTCTTAAGAATGTTTACATATATTCTATGTAAGCAGCCATTTACGCTACGACTGTACAACTACAGGCCAAGATCCAACATTATGAACTGCAATATGCAACTTTATAGTGACAGAGCTATACCACTGCATAGAGAATTGCACAATGTGGCACTGTACAAGATGCCCTATTGCATAGTGGGAGCACCCTCAAAGGTATGGACATTTTTCTGGCCTGATGCAGGGCCCTCTATTCTGGATTACTCCATGGGGGACCTCCTTGGGCTGTCATTGTGCAAGGGGAGGTTGTGCCACAAAGTGCTGCACTGATGTGTATTGCAACCATTGTGAAATGGACATGCCACTTATTTCACTTGTGTGATGCAGCTACAACAATGCCCTCTTCTTGAGAATACAACAATTGCACATTGGTTTACAACATTGTAAATTCCCAACAAAATATTGACCATACTCCTAATGATGGGAAAAGCTGTCAGTTTCATTCTGGACCCCATAGTTTAATTTTCAATTTTAATTTTTAATAGGTCAAGTTTTTTCACCCATCCTAGATGGAGAAATGGATGAAGAAATCTGTGGACTTTAGGTAATTCTTCAAAACCAAACAGAAACAACATTTTTCCCATTTGGCAACCATCAAGTTCAATAAACACAGATAATTCCAGCATGGAGGAGACTATGTTGCACTTGCCTACCATACAGGTACTAATGATGAGCAGTCTATCAGAAAAAGGGTGATGAGTACAAAGGGGTCCAACCAAAATTCTAAACCATGAGCTTGTGTGCATAAAATATTTGATCTTGGCTTTTCTCATATTCATTTTTTAATACCCCCAACTTCTTCCCATCCCAGATATACATATATGTGTGTGTGTGTGTGTGTGTGTAATTCTTGTCAAACATGAACTGAAACACATTGATTGCCCATAACTATATACATCCTATTCAAGCACTCTATTTGTGGACTAAGAAAGTGCATGAGGAGAGTGACTGAAAACAAATGCTCTGTCTCCTCTCCCCTCTGTTGACATTTTGTCCCCTCTTATGGACAATCAGGGTTCTCAATCCCACAGACAGAGAAAGCTCTTTCCTTCAGAAAGATGATGAGTGAGGAAGGAGTAGGACTAGCATGTTCGTCTCCAGTCACCTTCCTTGTGTATTTACTTTGCCAACAACTGGGATGCCTGAATAAGATGCTGAAGTCTTCCCATGGTTTCTTCCTTTTTGCCCTCTCAAAGGGATAGCTTAAGGGTCCTCTTTAACATAACAAACTGGTACATTCTGGTATCCTAATTAGCAATTATGCATGTTCTTATTGCTTAGTTTGGGTATATGTATACACACATAAATGTTTAAAGAAGCTCTATAATTCCACAAAGAAGAAGCATGCATATGCTGAAAATGTTAGAATAGCTGCCTCAAACCATTGTTGGACAAGACCTGAAACATGTATCAAATTGTACCAGAGGGATTTAAGTACAGGCATTTTATAAATGAGCCCTCTTTAATGAAAGTTACTGGTGAAAGTGTTTCACTAATGAATTAATGTGCCTAGAGACATGGCAGATTTGACAACACTTGTTGGATTAATTCAGTCAATACAGTCAATGAAGCTATGAGGTCAATGTTGTAATTTCATTGGGAGTATTTCAGATGGTTTTAAATCAGTGTTTGCCTGAACAATGTTTGGATGAATCAGATGTTCTCCTTTGTGTATAGATTCTATGGTATGTTTTATAAGGTAGGTCAAGACAGACTGTTTGAAAGTTTCTTTGTGGCTGAATAAGCGTTTGAATATATTAATGTTAATACATGTGTATTAGGACCTTAGGCAAATGTATATGAACAATGAGGAGGATTCTATAGAGGGGAAGAGCTATTGTTTAAAAAAGCTTGTGAAGCAGCCTCCATAGTGATGAGAAATTAGAAAACTGTTCAAATTTATCAGTGTGCACTATGTTAAGATCCTTTTTTTATTTCATAGGAAAGCATTGCATCTCACACTTAATTCTTGAGCAGCATGGCCAATGGTCAGAGGTAATGAGAGTTGCAGTTCAACAATATCTAAAGGGCTTTAGATCTTCCACGTCTCCATCAGTGAATTAATAGTGAATGCCATCTTCATTGTTTAGAAAACAACCAGCTTCTGTTCTGGAACATGTGTGTGTTTAAACTAGGGATGCACAGAATACTTGCAAATGTCAGTGAGAAAGGGTGTTTTGCCACAGGGAACACTCGATCAGAAAAAAAAAGTCATCAGCAGTGAGATTTTCACATTTCAGGATCTTTTGTGTGTGAAAAAAGTTTGTACAACCAACTCCCCAGCAGTTTGCATTTAAAATAGGAGGTCTTCCATTGCTTTTATACATGCTTTATGCATGAAACATTTTTTGAATAAAATAATGCTTTTGTACTTTTTTTTTTTTTTGCCAAAAAATTCTGAAATGTGAAAAATCATGGAACAACAGAAAATTACACCCTAAAGGGGGAATTTATTACTGGTTAAATTACCTTTTTTTTCTTCAAAAAGAAAGGAAAGAGGGAAACAAAAGCCAGCAAGAAATCAAAGCCCTCGGAAGGTACAAAAACAGAGTGATGAAATGGCAATTCAACAGCTACAAAATAGAAAGTGAAATCAAAATCAAAAACAGAAACACTTGTAAGAAAAAAAGCAGTAATGAACCCAAACAGAACAACAAAAATATTATTAAAAGAAAAGAAATTTAATATTGTAAATTTGCATAATATACAAATATGTTTAACATAAATTATAAATTATATTTCTAAATTATTAATTATGGCTGACATCTTTTTTGGTATTTATGAGACCATAAGCTGGAATTACAACATCATAACTTTTGGCATTGACGTTTATGGTTGTTAATGATCAAGTATGACTCTTATCTGTACTGCCTTAGAAACCCTTCTGTTGGGGCATTGGCTGGCTCAAGATGAAGGTTTTTCTCTAGGAAAGGGATGGTTTTGGATTAATAGTTTCAAAGAAAATGGTATACAGGCATTACTTTCAATCCAACCCTCGTATATTTCTAAACTAAAAATTATATTTATATGTTTAAGATTATAAATAAATTATAAAACTATTGTTATAAAACAACAGAAAATAAAATTCCAGAAAACACTGTTTTCTTCACACATCCACACAAACCCCAGCAAATTTTGCTTGAAATAATTGTGAAGTCTGAAAACTGTGCAGTTTTCAAAAAGTTTCATATATTTAAGAAAATTGCTAACATTGCTTGTTGCTTCCTTCGGGAATCAAATCAGTAAAGATTTGTATCCCCAGATGTGGGCTAGGGGAAGACACTGAAGATTAATATAATTATATGCAGAACCACTGGTTTACTTCTCCTTTGAGATGGTGAAGAAAATGCAACCATTCCATAACCCTCACCGTCCATAATATGGAAGCAACATCTACTTCATAGACAACATCCACACAGGGTTTTTTAGAGGGATAAAACAAGAACTCCTTGGATAGCTGGCTATAAAAAAAATGTGACAAAAATCATTTAACGTAGCCCTCATTTTCATTGTTTGCTTGTCTTATCTATTCATAATATGCTAAAGAGGTTTTCAATTTCCTATACACATTGTGAAAGCTCTCAAAATCTAGAAGAAGATGAATACTGCAAACTTCAGGTTATCCAAGGATGTAGTGCTTCACTCATTTTCTTCCTGAAGAAAGCAACAACTCACTTTAGCAATTTTCTTCCTGCTGTGAAAAAAATATTATTAATAAAACCATGCAGTTTTTGAAGCCTGTTTGTGATTTTAGGACTCATTCTGTGCAAAAGTCATAGAATATGGTTGTTTTATGCAGAAACCAGTTTTTTGGTGTTTTTTTTTTAGAGAAATGTTATTTCCTGCACAGAAAAAGCTGTTTTCTGTACAGAAAGTGCCGGGCCAGAAACCTGTTGAGAATTTGCACATGCGTAAATACTGTAATTACAGTGCTATGCAGTGAATCCCATCCTGACCCCCCACAATCTCCACTTACCAGAAAGCAGCCACTGTGATTGACAAGAATCTGTCCCTTGGTTGATTGGGAAGCAGCTGGCTGATGTTCCCACTCCCTCCCATGATTGATCTCCAGTGCAACAGCCAGAAGCTGGGTCCCTGTCATAATTCCCCCTCATGCTCCCCCTCCCTTCACACAAGGGAGGTGGGAACGCCAGCCAGTTTCTTCCTGACTGACCAGAAAACAAACCCCCACTGATCACAGTGGCTGTTTCCTGGTAAATGGAGATTAGTCCCTATGCAGTCCCTAAACTAAACACATCTCTAAGGCCTTTTTGCACATTATCGGATCCCAGCAGCATCCTGCAGGGATCCTGCTACAGCCTCTCCCACTGGCTGCCTGTGAAAATGGAGGAGGTGCAATGGCCAGGCCTTTTCCTTCTGCAGTGTGGCTGGGCATTGTCACAGGCCACGCTGGGGCAGGAAGAACAGCCATTGTGCTTCCTGACTCTCTGCAAGTCAGGAAAATGCTGGAAGATGGCTGGAGGGTGATGTGATTGCTGGTCACTGGCGGGAAGAACCTGTCAATTATTTAAAGCATGATTGCACTGCCTGGGGACGGGACAACAGTGGAACATGGAGGACATTGTGCATATGCGTTGTCTGGGTTCTCCCGGCCCCAATGCGGGGTGACATCTCACAGAAAATGCCTATGTTTCACATTTGTAACTGCCCAATAGGACTCTGGCCTGGTTTTCTGCACAAAGTAGCTGTATGCAAATTTTACATAAAATAAATCCCCACATTTTCTGAAGATTAAACTGCTTTTTCTGTGCAGAAAATAGTAGTTTTGCAGAGAAATATTAATTTCTATATATAAAATGCTGTTTTCTGCATGAACCAACCATGCCAAATTGTGCACAGGATGAGTTAGAAAAAAAATGAAGAATTTCATGAGACCAGGATTCTTCTTGTCAGGGTTTCTCAATGCTTGAGAAATGTTTTCGGACATGTTTTTAAAATATTCTTTCTATCCTTAAGGTTGTTCTCTTAGGGACAAGTGTGCTCCATCAGCAATAGTACATGGATAATTTCTAAATCACGTATGGAATGTAGGACACTCTAGACAGACAGCACAAGACTTTGTTAGATTTCATCAGACAATCAAGTGGTTGCTCCATTTAAATAGGACAGCATTTTGGTCCTAACTGGATTTAAGTTCTGTCATCTTTCATGGGCTATTCCAAGTTAATTGTAAACACCACAGTAGTTTGCCTTTGAAGTAGTTTCAGCCACAGATAGTCAATTCTTTTGTCTTGATAGCTGCTGCATACAGGTTGTATAAACAGTTCATTCATAAATTCAAATATAATTGTAGCCATTTCAATTTAAAAAGCAAATCAATGCTGGCACAACTTTGAGAATATAAATTTCATACTGGGAATTCCCCTGTCGGTTGGTTTGTGGCATAATTGGATTCATAGACTGTGGACATGTTTCAGTCTTTGCTTGCTTATTTAGATACTCTTATGTTATCCTTCTGCAAGTTTGCAAGTGCCAAAGAGATTAATAGCAAACACACAAAAGCATCTAATTACCAACTTCAAATAAATGCTTCTTGTTGAGCTAAAGTAGGTTCATGTTAAATGTTGCTGACAGCCCAGAGAATGTTCTAAAGACATAACAACATTAGCATGATTTTCTGTCTTGGATTCTCTTAGGAAATGATAACTTTCTTTCAATTTAATTACATTTTCAGGGCCAAATCTGACCTTTAGATGCTTTCATGCTGTTGGTCGAATTTCTTGCTGCCTCTTGGGAGAGAATTTGACCTATAATTTATAAATATTATTGCTGCATGGTTTTAAAAATTCTGGCTTAAAAATGGCAGTGTTTTTTGAAAAGAATTCATGCCAATCTAGGCCTACCTACAAAGATATTTCCCCCCCTCACTCCTCTCATCTGATGAGCTCACAAAATTAGCATGTGAGTTTCTATTCTTGTATGTTAATCTTGGAAAGGTAGTGACACTGCAAAACTCTGGCCCTTTTCGCATGGCATTTTCCATGCGAAAGGGCGCCTGGAGCGTTGCGCGATTGTGAGGAGCGATCCTCACGACACACTTACAATCGCGCAACACTCCAGGGGTTGGCAGGTGCCAAGAAGCTGAGAATGGTGTGCAATTGTGCATTGCTCCCGGACCCCGCATGCACCTACCTGGCGTGCAGAGCCTCCGGAGCCGTGCTGGTCATGCTTCCTGTCCCAGGCTGCACTGCTGAAGGAAGAGGCAGGGCTCTCATGCGAGCAGGCAGCTCGTGCACAGCCGAAGGACCCAAGATGTGAGAGCCTCTCTCACCCCAGCGCCAGAAGAAGGTAAGGTGGAGAAAGGGCCTCAGTTTTGAATTAAAGAGACGAAAGAGGAAATAATGGATGTGGCCAAAAACCCCCAAACGATAAAAAAATTGCAACAATAAACAGTGTTGATTTGTTTGAAAATTCAAAGAGAATGTCAGATTAAGTGCATTTTAAGGTGGGATTTGCAATAAGGCTGATTGCAACACAACAGGCAGAAAATCAACAGGAGCTTTGAGATCTGCTGGAGAGGCCCTTCTCTGTGTCCCACCACCTTCACACAGGTGCATCTGGTGGGAACATGTGAGGTCCTTCTCTGTGGCTGCTCCCAGGCTCTGGAAGTCCCTTCCCAGAGAAGTCAGACTGGCACCCTCCCTACTGTCTTTCCATAGATGAGCAAAGACAATTTTATTCTGATGGGCATTCAGTATGTGATTATGACCTGGCTGATGAAAGGTGGTGGCTACTGTTAACCATGTGGAATTTATGAATGTTTGTGTTTTAATTACATATTTTAAGTTTGTTTTAATTCCTAGTTTGTCATTTAATTTACGTTTTTACTTTTGTTTTTCATGATTTAAATGTTTTTTTTTAAAATTATTGAAAAGTACTTTGAGTCCTTACAAGGAAAAAAGTGGAGTATAAATAAAGATGATGATGATAATGATGATGATGGTATTTTCATAATTCCCATGTTGGAAAATCCAACATCCCAACAAGAGAGTCCATTGAATCAATGGGAGTGGGACCATTTAGTGGTTCATGCACTGGGTTTACTCTTGGTGAGACTAGGGCCCTTTTTGCACCTTACCTTCATTGCGGCAGTGGGGAGCGGCGCTCACGCGAGCAGCCATTTGCGCGAGCCGCTCATAGCAGCCCTTCTGACTCCCGCAGCTGTTTGCCGGTTGCACGACCGTTGAGCTAGCGCCCTGCCCTTTCCTTTCGCAGCGCAGCCTGGGAGCTGTAGGCTGTGCTGGGGGAGGAAGCGCAACCGGGACGGCTTGTTCGGCGCACCACATGCAGATAAGTGCGCGAGGGCCCTGCGAGCATTGCGCAACTGCGCAGTATTTTCGGCTTAGAGCCAAAAATAAAAAAAGTGCGCGCAGCCTGCTTTAGGCTTGTAAGCGTCGCGTGAGTGGGAGTGCATTGTATGGACTGATGCTCCCATTCACACGACACTCAAGAGGACCTCACGCAAAAAAAAACTGCATGCAAAAAGGGCCTAGGGTTTGGATTTAAGCCTGAATTTTTAACCTATTATGAATAAATGAAGGGCAATAACAGACGACCCAGCAGGGAACACCTCAAAAACCTAGCAGTTGTCGTCGTCGTCATCATCGTCATCATCATCATCATCATCAATATGAAAAACAAAAAATGCAATCAGTGCGCCCATCCTTTATTCTCTTGATGAGGCTCTTCAAGGAAGTGAACAACTAATGTTACTCAACATGAAACCCAATAAGGAGGTCTTCTTTCCCAGCTCTAATACCCCTGTTCATTGCCCCTGCTTCTCATTTTGTAGGACCTTTTAAATCCCTTAGAACTCAGTTCTGTCCTCACCATGTCCTGTTTTCCTGTTAGAGTCCTGTCAGGATTCAGATCTTAAGGAAATCATAAGACCCATGTTTTTCTCAGGTACAAAACTGGGTACACATACACACACACCTTTTCCCATTTTTCCCAACACCATCATCACTACAGGCATGTTTGGTGAAGACACAGGAAAATACTTCTCAGTGAGTGTTCCCAAGTTGTGGCACTCTCTTCCATGAGAGATTTGATTGGTTCCTTTCCTGTTGCCCTTCTTCTGGGAGGCAAATTTTTATTTTTATTACAAGCAGGTCTTTGGTTTTTAATACTAGGGTAGTATGACTGAAGTCTTACTTCACTCATGCAGTTATCCATCCCTCACAAGCTTAATAGCTATTAGACACCAGGAGGAGTCCCTACAGGGCTGCAGCTTGCTGCTGAAGAGAGGAGGGAGGGGGAAGCAATTTAGGTGATGAAGAAGCAGCTGATCTCAGTTCAGAGGGCGGAAGAAACAAATGTGCACTCACATGTGGACTGCACCCTTTTTTCCTTTTCTGGATACTCAAAGCAGCTGCATCTTCATCATCTGATCCCACCCCCCTCCTTTCCACCCTCCACAGTAATGAGCAGCAGCAACTGTCAGCCAGAGTTTTGGGACTGAGGGCAAAGGGCTAAAGAATATTTTTCTCCACCGCATTCAAAAAGAGACATAAGAGTATGCAAGCCGCATTTACACATATATGCCACTAACAGGATGCCATTCTGTATTACCTGGTATAGGTACAGCAGGAGTAGGTAAAGTGCAGCTATAGGGTCACATTTGCTCTCACCTAAGGGGCCTAAATACCCTAAAGACAACACATTCTGTCTGATCTTGAAAGCTAAGCAGGGCCAGCCATCGTTAGTACTTGGATGGGAGACAACCAAAGAATACCAGGTGCTATGGGCTCTATTTCAGAGGAATGAACTGGCAAAACCATCTCTGAGGATTCCTTGCCATTAGTCGACAGGTGATTTGAAGGCACATGTGCGTATTCACAGGCAAACACAGTTGCATTCATTGCCTTTGGCTCTTCCAAACTCCCTGGTGCGCCCCTTTTTCCTGGCAAAAAAAGGGTGAATTGCCTCTTCTGAACATTCAGGAGGGATAAATTCATTTTTAAAATAGGTTTCAGGGGACTTTATCACTATTCAGCACTAAAAAATGACTCAATCAAAACGCAATGACCTTCTGCACTATTTAGCATTGAAATTACCTATTTTTCAAAACCAGAAATTTCCAACCACTTCTCTTTTTTTCCTTTCTAAGCATTTCACAGTATCTGTAGTTTCAGGGGCAGAAATTTTGTCCCTAGACCTGCCTCTGTTGTCCATCCTGACGTACATTAAACACAAGTAGCATTTCCATTTCCTCAACCCTTGTGCCTTGCTGAAATGTTGGCTTTCACATCCCTACATATTTGCTAAACTAGTTAATACATAGGGATTGTGAATATGAACTAGTCACAAATACATAACCCTAGGTTGTGCTTTAGTGAATTCTGGCACTTACGGATGTCAGTTGGAGTTATACCTGCATCTGCTGCTAACAGGACGTCAGCCATACTCTGGGAACAGACTAGTCTGCCAGTCCCTTGTCTGGAATGACTCTGTGTCTCTACTGAATCAAAAGTGAATGCTAGTTTAAATGTTCCTCGGGAGGAAAGAACAAAACCTTAAACCCTAAGGTTTAAAACTGGTACATTATACTTCTTCTCTCACAATTATTAAATGACATAATCCATGGGCCATGGCTTGAACACCCCTGTTTTAGAAGATCCTCATTTTCTTAACCTTTGATTTAGACTTCATATGAAGCTTTAACAACAACAACAACAACAACAACAACAAAGAATTTTTGGTTTATTTATTTTTAATACAATGCCAGTTTACACAAATATATATTGCTTTATTTTAATAAATCTCATTTATTTGTATGAAAGACTTCTCTATCAACTGAAGTTAAACTAAAAATAATAACAATAATCAAGAAACTGGTAATCTCCTACTTCATGGAATATTGTTCTCCACATAATGTATGTCTAGTTAGCCTGAAATTGCCTATTTTGGATAATGACTAGAAAATAATTTGGTGTCTTACCTATCCATCTATTCATTTTTTTAAATTTTCAAAATGCATCTCCTCACTAAAAATAATATTGGATTGGAAGAGGTACAGGTCAGGAGCAGATGTGTGTGTGTGTGTGTGTGTGTGTGCATGCACAGATTTTAGTTCTCCACATAGATTGTGTGAAATACTAGTCATGTCCTTAAATAACCTGTTCATCAAAAAGCAATGACACTGAAGCCAAGAAATCAACATATTGAATTAACCTCAACACCGAAGGACATGAACCTAATATTTGTTTCCCTCTAAGCTCTTATATAAGAGGTACTGTCAGTGGAGTTAAAAATCCCATTTAAAGATTGGACTCTTCAGGGTGACCAGAATATGAGCTCTAGGGAACAGTCTCCTTTTCAATCACTGAGCAGATGAAAAACTGGAAGAACACTGCAGATTCTCACAGGAGACCCTGCCAAAGCACTTTATGTTTGACATGAAGGGACCCCCCACGACTTTGGTATGTTTGAAGGTACATTCTGTCCAATTTTTGACATCTTTGATTCATATTGTGAGTCTGCTGAGTGTCAAGTATCCTAGTGGTCCCTCTGAAATGGATATTGGTCCATAAGAAAGGGAGGGGAGAAAAGTCCTCTCTTGAATTGTATCTCGTACCAGCCATCTATCAAGTGGCCTTCAAATTCTGGACCATTTAAAAAACTGTGAACTGCAGGCAACAGACTCCCATTACTAATCCCCTGAGCCATCTGTTTCTCTGTTGGACGTGAACTGAATAAAAACATCTTGAAAGCTGTTTTTTAAAATTTACTTGGTTCCAGTTCACTGAGGCACCCCTTTCTTAAAACATCTTTTTGAAACTATTTTGAAAATAAACAGGGGCTATTTGAACTGGAGATCTCATTTTCACCAGTACCTTTGCAATTTTGGGGCTCTGTTTCAGGGTAATCCTTTCCCCAAGGTACAATTGTTGAGTGGGCACAGGATAATCTATAAATTCTACTGCACAAGTAGAGTGCAAACATGCAAAGGTAGAGTTCTCTGGTCTCAGTCCATCTTCTGAAGTTCTTGGAGCAAATGGGGGGAATTTCAGGGTGAGAGCATTGTCCTGTGCATATTCTGTTGGCCCTCCATATTCACTAGGGTTAGAGATCCAGGACCCCTGCAAAAGTGGAAAACATGCAAAATATCAAAATGTGTGTGTGTGTGTGTTTCTGTGTGAAGGGGGCCAAGGCATGGTGAGGAGAAGGGGCATCCAGGGTCCAAACCAGATTAGGGGAAGGAGGTTGAAAGGCTGTGGGTTGACATGATGGCTCTATACTTTCTTTCTTATACCCACCTACTTCCTTGGGTATGTGTGGGGCATCAGGAGAGGGTTTGTGGTGCTGAGAAATTGGGCCATGATCCATCCTTAACTGACCAGGCAGTGGCTGCTGGCGGAGGAGGAGGAGGACCAGAGGTGGGTTTTTAATGAACTGTGTGCCTGATCTGAGCCTTGAAGACAGAAGGTTTCCCTGGAAAAGAATATTTGAGGTGGAGATAGAGGTGTTGGAAAAACCTGCAAATAATCAGATCTGTGAAAATTAAACCTGAGAATATGGAAGACCTATTGTATATTTTTCCTAATTTATTAGGCTTGGTATCTTTTTAAAAAATTGTGAATGGCACACTCTGTGCAACTGTGGCTGATATTTAATCTACTGTGCTTAATGATGTCACCAGTGTTTGCCCTTTGGAACATCAGACAGTCTTGTTCTTCTGTGAAATCACAAGAAGAGGTCATCTCTAGGGATCTTTTCACATGCAGTTTTGAAGGCGAAAGGGACCCTTGAGCATTGCGTAAATGGGAGCGGCCTAACGCGAGCCACGCACAGATTTTTTTTTAATTTTCAGCTTGAAGCTGAAAATGGTGCACGGTTGTGCAATGCTCCCAGGGCCCTCGCGCACTTACCTGCTGTGCAGTGCATCGGATGAGTGGGCCGGTCACACTTCCTCCCCCAGCACAGCCTACAGCTCCCAGGCTGCACTGCGGAAGGAAGGAGCGGGGCGCTCGCACAATGGTTGCGTGACCATGAAGCACTGCAGAACTCAAGCAGCAGGGAAGTGACGGTGTTCCTGCTGAGGCTTTTAGTGCGAGACGCCCCCCCCCAGCTGTGCAAACGGGTAACGTGCGAAAAGGGCCTAGGTCTCAGGGTTTGGCCCTGAAATCTGAGGGTCTGGAATAATCCTACCTCACAACCTGACCCAGATAAAAGGATCCACATTGATGTTATGCTAGAGAAGTGCAACTGTTGTTGCCTCTGATGAAACATTAGCACTGGAGGTGTACTGCGAACATAATAGAAGGATAAGTAGACCTGAGAGTACTATGCTCCAGTTTAACAAACTTTTCAGGATTAGACCATGGTATTGTAGTGTTTGTCGTGAAGGATCAGATGATCTCCCCTCCAGTCCACATATAGAAGATATAGGGGTTGGCAGCTGCGTCTTACTGCACCACAGGGAACCAGACACCATCGTCAACAAAGCCTCAGGTTGAATGTTTTAAGGGAGGACTCACAATAGGCTGTTTTGTGCAGATAGTACTTTCTTTCAATGGAAGGAAACTGTTGGGAAATGGTTCCATCTGCCTAATGGGAGGGCTGATACAGATTAATATCCTTCAGCCAGCAAGTTGTAGCTATTTGTCTTATAAAGATGGTACAGAATATCAGTACGCTTTGTGCAGAAGGAGCTCTTCTGTTGCCTACAAACTCACAACAACCAATGTAAATCTCACACCATAATAAAACATTTTTATGCACAATTCCCAATAATATGTTTTTGTGTGTGTGTGTACTTTCCTTTAACAAAGACATTCTTTTCTGGTTTTGGGTCACTGAGGCCCTTTTCACATGGCATTTGTCATGTGAAAGGGCCTCTGGAGCATTGCCCAATTGTGAGGAGTGCTTCAGATGACATCCTTGCAATCACATGATGCTGCTGGGGCCGGCAGGTGCCAATTGCACTCTATATCATTTTCGGCTTTTAGCCAAAAATGGTGTGTGATCGCGCATCACTCTGGAGCCCCACATGCACTTACCATCCGTGTGGAGCTCTGGAGCTGCAGTCCTCACGTTTCCTTCCCCCCAGCAAAGCCTGGAAAAATACCTGGCTGTGCTGCAGAAGGAAGAGGCAGAGTTTTTATGTTATCTGCCAGCAGGCAGGCAACTCCCACAAAGCCAAAGCAGCAGGGATGCGAGAGCCTCACAGAAGAGGCTGCTCATGTGATCCCCGCGCGACCGCGCCTGACAAAGGTAAGGTGCAAAAAGGGCCTAAGTTATTCAAATGTGTGGAACTCAGAGTGCATGTGCGTTTGGCTTCACTTGCATAGTCACAAGATCTGAAGTCAACAGGCTGTACAAAGAAATTGCACCTGACAAATTCCTCCTATCCCCCTACGCCCCCAACTGCACTGGAGGATGATGATTGATTCCTCACACAGTCAGAATTCTGAACTGTGTGAGAAGCAAATACATGGAAATCATGTTTCTTAAGCCCAACTCTCACCCTACAATGCCAGGCCCTTCTCACACCATACAATTAAAGCACTATGATTCCATTTTAAATGACATTACCACATCCTATTTAATCTTCAGGTTTGCAGTTTGGTAATGCATAAGAGCTTTCTGACTGACTATTCTAAGTAGCCATTCCTAAACCGCAAATCCTAGAATCCAGTAGCATGGAATTATGGCAGTTAAAGTGGAATCATAGCACTATAATTGCATAGATAAATCCCAGGTGTGAGCAGCTGTGTGGCTCTCCAGACTACTGTAACAATAAAATTTATGACATGCAGAGTGGATAATCAGGAGGTAGTTGTTAATAAGTTTGTGTTCTACCTAATTACCAAATGAAAATATTGGTTTCAGTTAACCTAGCCAAGTATTCCTCTGTAGAATTAAAATATTGTCAACATTTATAAATTATATAGTGTACACATTTCTGTCCTTATGAAGGGCCCACACTCAAAATGCAGGATTTTTTGACATCTTGTTCAGTCTGTGTAAAAGGAAAAACTTTCTAATACTCAACTAAGGGACATGCATTATAATAAGAGACACTTGCTAACCCCATTAAGGACAAATTTTCTGGCCCTCAAATTAGGGATAACTTTTTTAAATAAGGGGCACCTGGCAATCCTACTTGAGAAGTTTTCAGACTGCACTTCCCACAATCCTTTCTCATTGGTTATGTTTATTAGAGCTGATGGGAGTTGTAGGCCAAAAACACCTGAGGGAGTCACAGGTCATTTCATCACTAGATTGTTATAGCGTATTATTCCACTTTCAACTTCCTATGGAATGCTAGGGTTTGCAGTTTTGGGAGGGGCTGGCCGGCCCCTCCCTAAACTGCAAACCCCAGGATTCCACAGGATGTTGAAAGTGGAATAACAGCGCTATAACAGTCTAGTGCGGAAATGGCTACAGTTTCTGACCTCTCTTATAATACACTGGCTGTAGTGCAGGCATCAAGTGCACTTTTCTTTCCTTATTATGTGAAAATAAGAATACTTACTGAGGCCTCAGTTGATTACTTATGTTTTCACATGGAATTCATTTTTATAAATAACATAATGACTAGAAAAAAAAAGAAATGCAAAGAAAACACAAGAAAGAAAAGAGAAAAGAAATTACTTACTGAAAATTGCTGTATCTGGAGTAGCAGAGCTAATTTCTCTGTAGGAAACATATTCAAAGATTGATAAGCGTACACCAATAGCATATGCACAGTCTTGCCCTGAGGTAGTGTATTGAACTGTTTTATCATTCTGTACTACATAAGAGCAAGATAATATTGTACAAATGAAATGATTTCGTCAGAAATATGAGTATCATAATTTAGAAGCAAAGCTAAAAAACTGCTAATGTGGATTGCACGCAGAGCTAGCACAGTTCCATTTATGCATTTCTGATGATTTTACATGTTTATGGGAAGGAGTTACATTCCTCAAGGGAATTGCCAATACAAACTTGGTAGCTAACTCTTCAAGCATGCAGCACTTTCACAAGTGCCTTTGTGACTCCCCCCCCCCAATTTACAGTGTTCATTGTAGAACTTTTTGTTGTGGCTACTAGTAGCTTGAAGTGCGGGTAGGCTGAACACAGAACCAATAATTTGTTTCAAGGAAAGACGAATGGTTCTCATAAGGCATGAATATACATGCTTTACACCCATATGCTCCATATCTCACACAGAAACATTTTTACTGTTACTGCTGTGCATTTGTTGTGGGATACCAAGTGGGTTTAGTATCGGAAATGTTCCCAGAAATGTCATCCATCTAGTAAAAAGTGTATTTAAAGTTTACAAAAAGAATTTTGAAGCAGACACCAAAAGAAAGGTAGTATTTCTATGTGTATGAGAATGTATCTCTGTGTGTACATAAACATCCACATTCACATCAAGTTCCACTAAAAAATGCACAAAGGTCTCCATTTCATAGTTAGCGACTATTTTTAAGAAGTAAAAGGGCCACATGACTTTGGTTCCATCATTTATGATATCCTTAAAAAAAATAAAAATCTGGAATAAAATTTTGCTGGGGAATTATGAGTGCACAACTTTGACCCTTTCTGCACCTTACCTTTTCACAGTGCTGGGGTGTGGGGCTCGTGCCAGCAGCCTCCAGCAAGAGGCTTTCGTGTCCCGGTTCCTCCAGCTCCACAGCTGTGCAAGAGCCCCTCCTCTTCCTTTTGCAGTGCAGCCTGTGACCTTCCCAGGCTGCACTGGACAGGAAGCGTGACTGGCCCGGCTCCCGAGGCTCTGCACACAAGTGCGAGACCCCGGAGTGACCACTCACCATTTTCAGCTTAAAGCTTAAAGCCAAAAATGAAAAAATGTGTGAGTGGTCCCTGCCAGGCCCTGGAGCATTGTGCAGATGTGAATGCATCGTGTGGACCGCTCTTCACATATGCGTGATACTCAAGGGGTCCTTTTGCATTGAAAATACTGTGCGAAAAGGGCCATAGAGTTCAACATCAGTAATTGTTTAGTGTTCACAGTCCTTATATATTTCCTAGTTTAGGGCATGTTTAGGGACCATGAAAGTCCCTTAGTCCCCATTGACCAAGAAGCAGGCATTGTGGTTGATGGAGATCTGTTATTTTGTTATTTGGGAAGCAGCATTCCCACCCACCCCTTTCATGTAAGTGATCTCCAGCATGAAGGGGAATTGCAGCAGGGACCCGGCTTCTGCCTGCTGCAACAAAGATTGCTTATGGGAAGGGATGGAAATATCAGTGAGCTGCTTCCCAAACAAAAGGGAAAGCAGAAGCTGCCCACTGAGTGGGGATGGGCTGTGTGTCACTATGTAGCTCTGTAACTGAGATGGTTATGCATTGTAACTCACCAACAGGATTCCAGCCTAATATTTTTTTTTCTTCAGAGAAGTAGCAATCTACCCTATGGTGTTGCATTATAAAACAATGCTTTAAAAAATTCCCTCATAGTGACCTTACCACACAAACTATTCATATCAAATGCTCATCAAAGGCAGAAAAGTTATATGCATCCTGCTGACCAAAGAAATTACATAGGCTTTCTGGCTTATCACATTTTCAGTAATTCTCTGGTTAATAATAAATCTTGCCACATCTTCCTCAGTTTTAGGAATAGCTTTAAATTATATGTTTGAGATTTTACTTTATCCCACTACAACAGATCCAGCTTTTGTTCTTAAGAACAAAAACCTGCTATGAAGACAGAAATATCACAGAAATGTAACATATTACAATTCCTCTCCCTACAGTGCTGTTCACATAGTCTTTTGGCGGCGGCGGGGGGGGGCATGCTGCTCTTCAGATGTCCTTGCCCTGCAATTCCCAGTAGCCCTAGCAAAGATAGCCAAGAAAGAGGAATGCTGACAGTTGTATTCTTGGTTTATGGGAAGTATACAAGCGAAACATGAGTCCAGGTGCACTCTCCTGCTTATATTCCTCAAATCCTTGGCAAAGAGAGGCTTACTAACCCTGGTAATGTCCTTGTTGAAAGGGTAGATGTAATTGTTGATGGTTATGAAGCCCAGCTTGGCAGTATTATGTAGAGCAGCTAAAGAGATTTGTGCTTGCTCACTCTCAGAAGAGCCTTCCATCAACTGCTTGTTGGTGAGAGGAAAATCTAAGGCAAATGTCCCTTCTCAAGCCTCATAAAATCTCTTTATTACATACTGAGCATCTCTGACATTAGGCAGGATTGCTGATTGAGAGTTCTTTAGTAAGAATTCTCACTTTCTCCATATTTTGTATCTAACTCAGCCATAACAACTGAGAAATGCAAGTGCTGGTTGAAAGTGCTATTGTCAAAAAGAATGTATGTAACATCTCCACTTATTTAGAAAGTGTCATTCAGGGAGACATATATCTAAATCAAGCAAGCTTTCTGAGATCTTCTTAAAGATCAATAATGATGGTAGAACAGGACTTTCACTAACATGGCTTCTCTGTACTTAAGGGAGAAGGCTTTTTGAAGGCTTGTGGGGGGCAGCTTTTGTTTGTTTTTGGCCGTGTGCTCTCCATGAGTGGGTGAACCTTCTACTGAGCAGTGATGTAGACTTCAGTTGATTGACTTAGGCCCTTTCCGCACAAAGCTAGTGAATCACGTTGTGCCATTTCTTACTGGTTCTTCTGGCTCGAAACAAGGCGGACTTTCCCCTATGTCCTTCCACAGGGCTACTCTGTAGGTTCCACACCGGTTCGGAGCAGTGCAAGGTCATAGATCCGCACTATGAGGATGATAAAATGGCAGCTTTTTGTTGTTTGTTGGGCTGGACCAACCGCTGAAGCTGACCATGACCACAGCCCGCCCTCCGCTGATCACCAGTTCACATTGGTGCTAATGTGCGCCTCTGCACCACTGCGAAAGTACAAATTGGCATGATCCAGAAAATTGAAAAACCAGTTTCTTCCATTTTTCAAATAGCATGCTCAAGGACCATTTGGGGGCTCATTTAATTGGACTTAGGTGCAGAATGAAGGTAAATAATCCAAACCTAGTCCGCTCCAAGGTGCAGACGACTTCCGTTACAAGATGTATTGACCCGTCTTAATTTCCTCATGCAGAAAGAGCCTCAGTCTCAAGTCAGACTTAAGTAACTTCAGTGACTCAGCTTGGACTTGACTTGGCGATAAATGACACACTGACTCAACTTGTGACTTGTATATTTTTAGTGACCAACTTGCTGCCCTTAGTTCAGTAACATAACATATACATCCATAAACCTTACAACTTTGAACAACACTTCTATCTCTTTTTGCCTACTGTTCATGTGACAATCTGTCTCCAGCACAAAGTGTCAGTGCATTTCTCAAAAGTGAACACAAACGTGTTAGGCTGGAGGCAGGGCTGAGTTCTGCTCAGCAGCATGTCCCCACTGCATATCGCAGGAGCCTTCGAAACCTTCCTAGGAGCAGAAGGCAAGATTCACTCCTAGAGCACAGGGTGGGTTTCTCAGAGTGAAAATGTGTCAGGCAACGGGCTTGAGGAGGAAGGATCCTACCTTCTAAAGCTTTGGAAGCTTCAGTAATGGGGAAGGATCCCGTTCCCCACTTCAGAAGCAGCAGAGTCTTTTATACCCATTGAAACAAAAACTTCTAGCTTCAGGAAGGAGAAGTGAGAAGGATTCTATCCAGTTCCAAAACTGCAAATGTGGAGGGCTGACTCTACTTAAACAGTTTACAGTGACTTTATTCCACTCTGTCCAGAAATTCTGGAATATAGTTGGCTCCCAGACTTGAGATTTGACTTGAAAATATCTGGCAAAGACTTGAACCAAGCAACAGCTGCTGAAATTCCTTCTTCTATACAGCAGTTAAAAGTAAAGGAACTTTTTCCAGTTTTTACTCTGGCAACCCTACCAAGACAGGAAGAAGACAGTCATCATCCTTACCTGAGTTCATCATCTTGGATTGCTTTTTTAAAATCTGGATGAAACCCAGAGCATACCCAAAGGCATCAGAGCCAACAGCTGGCACTGCATTATAAAGTACATGAGGCTGTAGACCACCACAAATGCTTAATGTATTAAATGCCCCTTTCATGACACTGTACTGAGGGGTGGGGAAAGGATGTTGTTTTGTGGGAGTTATTATGATAGAAATAGACACAAACACTCACACGTATACTCTAACATTGATTGAAGAGTCAAAGAGCACTAACCATCATAATAGATATTTTTATCTTTTATTGCACTGACCAAATTCATCTCAGGAGAGGAAAAGATTATCTTTTTTTTTATCATAAAGAACTTGTTGAAAATACCACTAAAAGTACAGAACGCTGAAGAACTTGTGAGCTGGAAAAGAGATGCAAACAAAGCTTGCTGCCAAGGCCTCTTCTCTCTGTTGAGAAATTGCAAAGGAAAGAAAAGTCATAGCACAAGCCAGTTAACACCAATCAAAATGAGTTATCTCTCATTATAAGTTAGGAGAAACACTTGCCTGAAAAAAAAAGTTCATGACTGGGGGTGTTACTTCTTTGCACAACTACTGTTATAGCAAATTATAAAAAGATTATGATGAGCTTTAAGCTCAGGTTTGAGTCTCTTTATGGAAGTATATACTTAAATGTTTTGTAAAGTGTTGAGGATGACTTCACACAATCTTAAGGGTAGTAAAGTATCCTCTTGTTTTAAGAAAGGAAGTAAGTGAATGCTGTGCTCGTGAATTAAATATAAGGATTACATTAAAATATTTTAAACCTTTGGAATAAGAAAACCTAAAGAACTGGCTCCCCACTTTCACCTGCTTCTAAGTTCATACTCAAAATTGGGTGATAACTTACCCACTAGCACTGACTTGCCTTCTTTTTTGGCTTTAGACAGCATTGTTTAAACAGCATTGTGGCAGGCAGAAATTGACCAGGAAGAGCCATTTCTTACATAGCATCTCCATGATGGGAATGATAGACAGGTTGAATGGCTGTCTGCCATGATTTGATTTGATTTATATCCCACCTTTTTCCCAAATGTGATTCAAAATAGTTTAGAATGTAAGTTAAACCAAAAATAGCTAAAACAGTATGTAGCACAAAAGTTTAAAAAGTATTAAACTGTTAACCCAATACAAACACCACTTTTAAAACATTCAATTGAAAAATTTAAAAACACATGAACTATTCAATATTACATATTGAAAACTGTACACCTGTACAACTGTACAATTCAATATTACATATTGAAAACTGTACATCTAATTGCCTGTCCTTCTTCCCCAATCAGTTCAGGCTCAAAGTCTGTTTAAACAGGAAGGTCTTGGGGTGCCAGCTGATAGAGAGCATGTGCAATGGTTAGAAATCTTGATTAAGAAGCAAAGACACCAATGGCTTAGAAAGACAAAATAAAGATTTTATTATAGGATCTCCACATTCTAATAACATTTCTGCACAACACTCTTATAGCGCGATGATTCCACTTTCAACCTCCTATGGAATCCTGGGGTTTGCAGTTCCGGGAGGGGCCGGCCCCTCCCAGAACTGCAAACCCCAGGATTCCATAGGAGGTTGAAAGTGGAATCATTGCACTATAAGAGTGTCGTGCGGTAATGGCCTAAAATAGGAAGGTTACTCAGGGTGTTGCCCTAGCTTCATTCTAGGGAAGGGCTGAGAGAAGGCTGGTGGGGAAGGTAAGCGGTGGAAAAAACATCCCTGAGAGTATCACCTTATATCATGAAGCCATCAGGATTGCTAATGGAGTTAAAATTTTATTATATTTTACTGCCCTCTGTTTTTAGTCACCATCTTGCCACAAGGGAAGTGGCTTCTACGTATCCTTCTAGACCATCTTAACTGACATCTCAACAGAAATATCAGAATGTCACCTGAGACAAAATGTAGGCCTGTGACTCTAACATCAGCCTTTTTGTTCTCCTGTAGGGTTTAGTATCTTTGCCTGATAAAGAAGCCAGTGAAGCTCCATAACCTTGCATGATATATTTTCTGCATTTTGGTTGGCCAGTAAGGGTATCACTCTTTTATGGGGTCAGGATAGGTAGACCAGAAGGGAGGAGGCTTTGGTTCACTTAACATGTCTAACCCTTTTACTACTGCCCTCTCTCAGGTATTTTCAGTGCTAAGATTTGCACTTTTAACACCAGCAAAAAGAGAGCAGAGAGGGAGCAAGCCAAGCCTTCCTGGGGAGAGAGTTCCATAGTGTAAGAGCAGACACTCAGAAGGCTATCTTCTGTGTTATCACCAAATGAGCCAGAACAACAACCAACAGAAACAACAAGGGATCAGATCTACTTTTAGCCATCTTGCTATGTTTACAAGCAGGGATCATACTGGTTTACAGTTATACAGTGGTGGATTTCTGCTTTTTAAGTATGTGATCATGCCCAAAGTCCTTCTAAGTGGTTGCTGGGTCTGCTTAGTGTAATTTTTCTACTCCAGCATGGGAACTGACTCTACACAGTACAATGCTGTCTGGTACTAATAATGTCAGCAAAGACATATTGGTTGGTTGGCTGATTTAAGCCACTGAACTACCAGTCACTGCAAGAGAAATGGGGTAGGTAAAATTGTGCTGTTTGCCTAAGCCACATGGTTTCTCTGTGCAGATGTTACTAAGGTAGCACCACATAGAAACAGCTCTGATGTCACAGTGATTACTGTGGACAGTTTGTGAACCAAGTGGAGCGGGAGGACTCGCTCCAAAATGTTGTGAAGACCCTCCCATGCTTGGTTCATGACCTGGCTAGAATTGTTATCTTGTGGTTGGGATATCAGTATGACACTTTGTTTGATTAATTAATGTAGAGATCAAGGATCTGCTCACGTGTGTATGTTGCTTTGGTTTGCACACATGATGGCATGATCATTATATAGTATGGTGGGAGCATCTCTTCTCTGTCACTTCCAGTTTTCCTACTTGGTTCTCACGAAAGTTGAATTTGGGAAAATGGTACCAGTACAAGCTCAAGAGAGTTTGTTGTCCAAAACAAAACTCAGTTCATATCCCTTCCATCATTGGGAGTTATAGCTAGAAAAGTCTTGCTGTATCAATATCACAATTCCTGTCTTTAGCTATTTGCCTCACTCTGACAGCCAAGTTTGAAGAAGGTGATTTAACTCTAATCTATGGTAGGACTATTTAGTCCAATGTTCTTTTTTTCACAGTGATCACCCAGTTAGCTACCAGAAGCCCACAAGCAGGACAAGAGGTCAACAGGGCCGTTGTGTTCATGTTTCCCAGAAACATATTGTCTCTGATACTGTAGGCACTAGTAACCATTGATAGCCTTAGCCTCCATAGGTAATCCAATTCTGCCTTTAAAGCTATCTACATTGATGGCCATCACAGCATACTGCAGGAAATAGCAAACTCCACCGTTCTTTTATGTTTGTGAAATATTTTCCCCCTCTCTATTTAGACTTTCTTGCCATTCACTTCAGTGAATGACTGTGAGTTCTAGTACTATGAGAAGGAGAAAGTTTTTTTTCCAGTCTATGTGCTCCACACTATACATAATTTCATACATGCCTGTCGAGTCTCACCTTACTTGCCTTCTACTTTAGCCAAACAGCCTCAAATGCTTTCCTCATAAGCAAGTTGCTTTAGTCTCTTGATTATATTGGTGGCTCCTTTCTGCAACTTTCCAAGCACTATAATATCCATTGTTAGAGTATCCAGAACTGTACAACTTGCGCTGAGTGTGGTTATAGCACAGAGTTGTAAACAAAGTAGTACAATATTGGCAATTTTATTTTGGATTCTTTTCCCAGTGATCTTCAAAATGGAATCTGCCTTTTTAAAAAGTAGCAGCTGCACATTGGATTAACACCTTCATCAAGTTGACACAACAGGAGATCCCTGTCTCAGTTAGTCACCACACTTTAGATCCAATCAGTGTAAATATGAAGTTAGAATTTTTTTTTTTTGGCACAATGTCATTTTACACTTATTTATAGTTAACTGCATTTACTATTTTAATATCCAGAGATCCTTTTGGACCTTTGCAATTTGTTGTGGTTCTAATGATCCCGTATCATTCTAAGCCATCTCCAGCCCTAACTTTTACCCTGTTACACAACTCCACCTTCTCACAGCCTTCCTAGGAAGAAAGTGAGAGGCAGCAGGAAGTTCAGGGGAAACCTGGGAGAGGGGGGAATTGTCTGTTTACAATCTATTCATTTTTGCTGGGGATGGAAAATAAGCACATTATGTATTCAAGACATACGGATGGGGGAGATATTTGTGGGTTGACTTGTAATGCTGAAAACAAGCAGGGGAAGAGTTTCTCTTCAGAGCTAAATCTTTAAAAGGAGCTTAATTAGTATCCAGAGGCATTCCCAAGGACAGGGGGAAATTCCCAGATACGATGTAAAGCAAATACAATGTCATAATGTCTTTGCATAACTAAGTGAGGGACAATGCTGATGTTCTTGATGTTAGTAACTAGCATGTTAATATATCAACATTATATTCCAGTTTTAATTTATAGGGCACGGTGGGGGAGCAATTCTTACCTGACCATTAAAGCAAAGCTATGGCCATTTCCACACCAAGTATTTAAAATGGTGCAGTGTGTCCTCCATGGAGGACATCTGCACCTTGGAGCGGACTGGGTTCGGGCTACTTACTGTAGATCTGCACCTCAGTCCACTCCAGAAAGACCCCAAGTGGTCTTCCAGCGTGCTTTTGAAAGACCTGATTTTTCCGGTCTTTCAAAAGCATGGAGCGTGCCACTGCGAGCCTGCTCCCTTGTGCAGATTCGCAGGCTCACACCAATGCTAGCCTGCAATCTGCCAAGGGCAGGCTTTAGGCTGGCGAGCTTCACTGGTTGGTTGAGACCCACGACCAACCAGAAGCTGCCATTTTGGATGCTGGAGCAGTGCGGATCAATGACCATGCACTGCTCCTCTTCACCCTGGACCGGACCGGACTGGAACGGACCACCAGAAGATCCAGTAAGTAGTGGCACGGGGCAATTACCTCACCCCATGTGGAATGGCCTTTGTTGAGTGTATCTTTGTTTCCAGAATACATAGTTTAGTTTTCACTCTTTTTGCCATGTCCCTGAGTTGCTTTATTTTTTAAAAATTATTTTAGAATACTCTTGGAGGTCAAAATATTAATTAATCATATTTATTTAAGAATAATTTTCCTTTCTGAAAGTTCATTAATGGGTTTTTACAGGAAAGCCACTGAATTTTGGAAAGTAGGAGAAGTAACACTAAGCTTTCATTTAGAACAATGCTAGCAATTAATTCATAGAAATCTGCATACAAATGATATTGCAGATCTTTTTGGAAGTTTCTAAAGAGAAAACATTTTTCCTTTGTACAACATGTACATTCAGTAGCTTGAACTGATTGTGGAACAGGCATGCTCCAGCACTGAAGACTCCTGCCCTATGATCTCAATTTGCAGAAGTGTCAAGTAGAGCCTGGATTTTACCTGCCTTGGTTTTCAGTTCAATTACAAAGGGATTACATATTCTTCCCAGCTTCAAACATGTCATATTTCATTTACGTGGAACTGATAAATGGTGGCAGTAAAGATCTGGCATGGGGGTGGGGGTGGGGTGGCATGACGACTTTCCACATTACTGAGAAAGGCTGAAAAGGAAGTACAAGTCAAACACACCAGCCATTTGGGAATTGTTTCTTTCCTTACACAGAAATGAGTTAATTATTTCTTCAGGTATTAGCCATGGAACATAAAGAGAAAAGATGAAACTCACACTTTCTGTTACAGAGCTTCCTGTTAGTGTGTAAAACTGTCTTGGCTCTAGGATTTCAACCAATGGGTGACTTGCATGAATTCACCAACTGATGAACTTACTGCTGCATCCTATTGTTATTACTGTGGAATTTCAAGGCTGTATGCTAAATTCACAAGTTTCTAGGCAGAATCCTGTTGGTTAGTACCAATTAGAGTAGACCCATGGACTCAGTGTATAGTAGACCCATGGAATGTTGAATGATGAGTCAACATTTAGGTAAATCCAAATTATACCATGGCTTAGTCTTTTCATGACTTGCAACAGAATTTAGATGTTTATATTTTTGTGATATGCGTTTTTTTCCTTTGTTAACATGGCAGCAAGGGGCACCCAATGGAAAACCAATATATGTATGTGTATGTGATGGGTGATAGACAGACAGATAGAAGGGAAAAAAAAGGGATTGAGAGAGAGAGAGAGAACATAACCACATGTAGATGATATAGAAACAAAAAACCAGTTCATGTGTGTCACATTTAAAAGATTTAATACAATAACCAAATATGAGAAACAATGTTTCTGCAATAATATTTTATCTGTACCTAATTTTTTGCTTTAATTTTAATAATTATGTCATGTCACAGTGAACACTGCAACCAAAAGGGGAAGATTTGGAAGCAATCACCTTTCTAGCAGTGTACAATTACACTTGCAAAATAGTATTTCCAAGTATGAATAACAATTAGAAAAAATACATCTTTTATTTAATTGATATGATTGTTCCAAAGAGATATTAGGCAACTATATGATAGAACTGAAAACAAAGCTCATTCCATCATTTTTTCACAGCATTTTGAGAAAGGAAAAACAATTGGCTATAATGCAACATGGGCAGGCATTTTTCAGTTACTTTCCAAAACAAACTCACAGATTATCATTGTTGTTGAATGAGAACATTATTTATATGTGTAGTAATGGAAAAATGGAGCAAAAGTACTTCCTGTAGCTAAATTCTGATGAGTCACAGAGTGCTTAAAAAGTCATTAAGTTATGGTTCTCCACACTATCATATTCCAATTAAAACCATAACTGAGCAGAGAACAATAGATCTTGTGCTAAAGAAAGCAAACATGTTTGATAAATATGGAAATAAATTCAATAGGATTTCCTCTGACTTTCTGCTGTTTTCTGCTCAGTATGAATAATGGTAATCTACAGAAATGACTGGAGTGTACTGGAGATGCCATGCTAATGAACACAAACCTTATTTACAAAAGCAACCAGTGAAATAATTTAAGGAAAACATAGCTCAAGCTACAGTAGAAGCATATAGCTAGTATTTTAGAGCAAGAAAGTACGCTCAGGGAGACGTTTCATTTCTTTACTATTTCCCTGCTTTCAGAAAAAAATAATTTATACAGCTGCACTTTTGTTTTGGAAGGTTTGCTTCAGGCTTATTGCTTTCTGTGTCTTTTAGAAGATTTTTGGCATGTAGTCCTGTGTGAGCATTTCATCTTGGGGACAAACAACTGAAAATGAAAAGAAGCCTTAGTACTTTTGACACATTCATCTGAATATGCATATCAGTGAGAATTTTCAGCCACTGAGTCACCAGACATCGGAAAAATGTGTAAAAAAGCCTGTGAGTGTATATACTTTATGTATTTATATGTGCACAGCTGGGTACCTCATTTATTTCTTAATTATGTTTCTCTGCTGCCTGCCTTGAATTTGCTCACAGGAGCTTACATGGCCCTCCTTCATCTTACTTTGGCTGGCACACTGTCCATGACTTACACAGGTTTAAGTCCAACTTTGCAAGTCATTGTTTTGATCATTGAAGAGGTCAGAGATCTCTGTTGGCCTCATGTAATGACATAGCTCCCTTGCTTTTACTTTTTAGTTGCTGCAGGTCCCTCAACATGGCCTTTTACTGGCCAGTGGAGAGTAAGGGAGCAGCAGAGAGGTGTCCAACTGTCTTTTTATAGTTGGAAGCACAGCTTAACACCATCCTTTACAACCTTTGAAGGTTGTGACCCTGGGGGTCACAGAGGATGCCTCGCTGCTTTTGTTACTGCCATGGCTGTGCTGCACTTAAGGTGACATAGATATCATTTTGATATCAATAATTTGGCTTTCTTCCACCACCCCTCTCCATGTCTTTGTGAGGCCCCCGGACAAGCACAGAACTAAGCTCAGCCACTAAACGCTGCAATATCCCAACACAATACAGGCAGGCCAGAAATAGCCAGATCATCACTTTAGGAGACCTCTCTGCAAACACCCTCATTATGTATGCACGCTATTTACAAAGAACTCCCTGCCCCGAGCAGGCAACTTGACAAGCTGGATACTCAAATGTCAAGCACTGTGCATGTGCATACTGGCTACTCCATTGTCAATTCGGACCTAGCTCAATCATGCCAAATTGTGACCTTTCCAAAGCTTTGTCTCGCACCCGAAATTCATTGTTTTCCTCAAGTACAGAATAGCCTGTAGCCACATTCCTCCCTATAAAAACTCCTGATTCCAAGACCTTCCTCGGATCGCTCCTGAGTTCCATTCTATCTTGCTGCCGCTCTGCTTGGCGAGCCTTCCCCTCAGTCATATTGGCTGAGACTGCACAACTTCGGACCTTCGCAGTGATCTATCCCGGCTTCAGGACAGGTGTCGTATCACCCAATTCAACAGTCCCTCTCAAAAATCCCTCTATACCTCTCCAACCTTTATTTTCTTTAGTTATCTGAGTGTGTGTGTTGCATACACTGTTTGTCTGTATTTAATAAATATCGCAATTATTCTTATAACCTGGTGTGCTCCTTGGCTTGGCCTGACCCCGTAGACTTTGGGTAAAAGATTCTGCTGCGTTGCCCTGCCTCTTGCATTGCTAACTTGTGCTCTAGCTAATTTCCCCAAACTTAGTTAATTGAGAGCGCATATCGGTGTCCCTCCCAGGACCCCCAGTAAACAGGGTAACACTTTGCATCCAACAATAAGCCGGACGTTCCTCTATTCCCCTCGCTCTTCACTAGCCAGTAAGCGGCTGTGTTGGGGAAGGCAGTCTGCAGCAGCCAAAAAACAGGTTGGGATGATGGAGGAGATATGGTGTAGTTGTGTTACCAGGCCATATACTCCCACACTTTTATATGGTTTAATTGGTGAAATATGATTTAAATGGCAAAATATATTAATTGGTATTGATATAAAATGGCCCTTGATATGACTGTAAGGCCAAGCTGGGCAAGAGGAAAAAAACTGGCTGAACACGTGTGCTACAAAGCAGATCAGAGTTCCCCTCTAGGTGTAACCAGATCATAGTCAGGAAATCATTGAGTAACTCCAGAGATAATAGGCTTAAGCTAAACTGCAGTGGCTCTGCTGTCAGACAATAGCAATGGGGAAGTTCCCACCAAACCACTGATTGTTTCATACCTGTTCCCACAGATCTGTGTATTTCTCCCATTGACCACACACCAGTCTACCATTACATAGCTATTACAACATCCATTAACTCTTTGTCTCTTAACATTAGGGTTGTTAACACAGTCCATACTTCATTGTCCATTCTGTGAACTCCATTGCTTACTCAGCCAGAGAAACATTCACACCCGTGCCCTCCAGGCAGAAATTGTATATAAAAGCCCCCAGTTTTGAGCAGATAGCTCACAGTACATTGGTTGTGGAATGTCACTCTGATTCCCGATTGTACTGTCCTTAGATGCAAGTCCAGGCCACATCACTGCTTCTTTGCTGGTCTCTGGATCAGTAAATGTCACCCACTCCCTGAAGCCTGTTACTGCAGCTATCTGGCCCCAGACCGAGGTCTACAATTTCATACTGGTTATGGTTAATATTTCCACGTGGCACTCCATAAAATGAACTCCACGTGTCTGATCAGGTCACAGAAAACCTGTATAGGCAGGCACGTCCGCATGGCCTTAGTTATGCACGCTAGGTCTAGGCCGGTAAACAACTAGCTGTTGCACAACCAGTAGTGCCCCCCAGACACAGCAGATCATTAAGCAAATGCAAGGGCTCTCAGCCCTGAACAGCTTGCTCTATACAAAAGCTAAGTGCTCCTCATCTACATACTGTTCTAACAATTGGCAGTGCTGGCCAAATCTCATCAATTCTAATTTTGACCTTTCGGAGGCTTTGTCTCCACTAAAAACCCTATTGTTCTCCTCTAGAGAGGGCTAGCCTCCAGGTACAATCTTCCCTATAAAAACCCCAAGTCTGAGCTACTTGTCGGAATGCTTGTGCCTTGCATCCCGAACTGCTGCTGCTCTGTTCAGCGAGCCTCCCCTCAGCCTCCATGTGCTGGGAAACCACAAACCCAAGCCTTGATCTCTTATCTTCTCTTTTTCCGGACTGCAGGATCAGGTGGAGTGTCACCCCAGAACCCTTCTGAAAACCCCTAACAATTTTCCTCACTTTCTGCTTCTATAGTTCTTGGATGAGTGTGTGAGTATGTGTGTCGTTGTTTGCTTAATTAAGGAAAGTTTAATAAAATCTTTTAATTGAACAACTTGCCTAGTTCTTGTTGCGGCCTGACCCTGTAAACATAGGGTTAAAGATCTCGTTACGTTACCCTGCCTCTCATATTGCTAGCTTGTGCTTCTTGCTAATTTCCCCAACTTAGTGATATTTGGAGCACACTTAGGTGTCCCTCCCGGGACCCCCAGAAATCAGGGTAACAAGCTTCTCTATCAAACTTCCCCCCCTTTTCCTTCTCTTAGCCTTGTGTGAGCGCATGATTGTTTGGATCTTATGTGTGACTGAATTTCCCCCAGTAAAACACATTTTAGTTTACTTTTAAAGCTCTGGCTGGTTCTTCCCTGCAGGAGGCCCTGTAAACATTGGTGAAAAAAGATCTTGCTAGGTTACCCCCTTCTCACAGGCCTCCTAATTTGAGCTAATAATTTCCCATTGTTCCATGGAGATATTGGCATTGTGGGTGGACTGCTGAGTCACCATGTTTTAGAGTGACTGTCAGAGTTCAACTGGCTCTGTTCCTGGGACAATCAGTTGTTCCTCAACTTCAGAGCCATCATCTATCACAGGTGACAGTTGTACTTGGCAGAATTTTATGCTGTCTCCCTGAACCAGGATCCCAGCCTTCATCTTCACAAAAGGCCCTGTACAGTACATAAAGTTGCCAGAGTGAAAATCAGAGATGCCTTCTGTGTCTTTAATGGTTGTGACACAACCAGGTAGCCAGAAGCACCTACTGAAATATCTTCTGTACACCCATTAAAGGGATAGAAATGGTCTCTAGATGTCACTCTAGCAACCCTAGCAGTAGGTCACATCAGAGTTTGGAACATAAGTGGAGAAGACTTAACTCTTTTTATTAACTGTAAGTGAGCTCAAAAATCTAGCACATTAACATTAACTTCAGGTGACAGAACTTTTTAACACATCTGACAAAAATGTAACATGTTAATAACAAGCACTGTTTTTAGAAATCATAGGACTGACAATGGTACAGAATACTCTAGTAAACACTGTTGCCCACAAGAGGCATATTTTGTTTTTGGATCCTTCAGAGTTTTTCTTTTGGGAGTTCAGGTTTCTTTCAGCAAACTGGTTCTTTTCAAATATTTCCAAATTCTACAGTGCAATTGCTGACTGAAGGTGGTGACATTTGTAGTCTAGTGCCTCTAGAAAATGACAGGTTAGGAAAGACTGCCTTTAAAGCATAGTATATAACAATGTGTGCCATTACATTTTGCTTCTTATCTTTTGCATTTCTTCTCTTCTTTTCACTCTCTCACCTCCAGCAACAAGTAGATTGTTCACTTACCCTTCAAACACCATGGTCTTTTAAAAAGAGAATGACATTAATTTTTAAAAAAATACTTCCAATTAGCCACTAAAAATGTCCTTAAAGATTAGCTATAAAATAGATATAATACATTGTTCTATAAACCCAAACAAGCAATGTTCATTACATTTTTTTAAAATGTGATGCTCCCTTGTTATCACAAAAAATATTGGCTGGCATCCTATTGAGCAGTTATGAATGGGTAAGCTAGTCTTAGACATTTGCAACTATTTGGTATTAATGTTTACAATCATGACACTCTCACCATGATTGCAAATGCCCCCCCCCATCTACTTTAACAGGCTGCAGCTGCACTGAGAAATGGAGATCTGTTCTGCTGGTGATTGGGATATTTCCAGCCCCTTCCAGTTATCTATGGTGCAACAATCAGAAGCAGGATCCCTGTCATAACTCCTTGTTGCACCAGGGATAACAGTTGTGCTGTTGTGCCCTGATTAGACCTCAGGTGTAAATATCGACTGTTAAGGTAGATTTAGGGAGTCAGGTCAGAAGATGATACATAGTTAGACATTTGCAAGTACATTTGTGTGGTAGGATTCTTGACCAGAGTGTGACAGAATGACATTACTTATTTCCCATCTCTTAGTCAGAGTTAGAGAGAGTGACAAACCCAAGGCCATCCAGCAAGTGTCATGGCTTAGTGGAGACTCTAATGTGGATCTCTCAAATTCTAGCCCAACCCTCCAGGCACTACACCACAACAGATTATGCCTATACAAGTTTTTATCTGTATCAGTTTTCAAAAACCTTCTGGCAATCATGCATAGAAGCTGGGGTGAGGCTAATATCCATGAGGAGGCAGTATCTCACTCCTCTCATACACCTGTTCAGATGAACATATGAAAAAAATGATCTTGAAAAACACCAGTCAGGATCAATAGGAAAGAGCGTCCTTGATTTGTTATAATATTTATTATAACATTTATATGTCAATATTCTACCTAAAAGAATAATGCCCAAAGTCATCAAGCGCCAAGAAGCAAACCATAAAAATGTAGCACATCATTTTCTGCTGTGTTTATTTGAATAAATTTTTTCTTGTAGGGAAATAATTAAACCCTCTCTCTCTTTTTCTGACCTTTTCTGACCTTTTTTCTGAGAAGAAATATAGGAATGACCATAAGACTAATGGTCCGCTTGCATAATGAGTTCAAATGTACATACCTGCTATCAAAAAACATACATACCAGCATGTGCTATCTCTTTTTCTGAGTGTACATGAACATATCTCATCATACAGACTATGCTACATGGTGATGAGAAGCACAGATGGCACACTTGTTCCTCCTCCACATTGCACAATGGACAGGCTTGTGAACAGCTTTTTAATGATGAAGATAGAAGGTCAATAGATGATCAGGAGAACAATTAAAATTAAGATTTAAACAATTAAAACCAAGGTATTTTTTAAAAAATATAGAAGTATAGGATCAGAGGAGATATACGATAACAGCCAGGATGAACAGATGGCATTATTAAGTAGTAAGAACCTTAATTATTGCTTTATTTATAGCACTGAGACTCCTTCTACATTTGAAAAGGTGTTTAGAGCATCTAACATATCAATAATTTTTGAAAAATGGTCATGACTGTTCCTAAATGTTAGGTTTACAATTTTAGAAAGATTGGGGGAGGGCAAAAAAACAAAACAAAACAAAAACCTTGGGCAGGAGTTCTTACTGTTCTCAGTTTCTTCCATCTGGTGGAAAGGTTGGTGGAGTCAAGTGGAGCTGTCTCCTCAGGTGGGAAAAACACAATCCTGCTTTCTATGTACTTCCATCCTTAATCACCTTCACTGTCTTTTCAGGAGATAGAAAAGCAAGGTACAAATGTAAGCTAAGATTCTGTATCAAACATGTAGCCACAATGTCATGGCTAAAAGCAAGTCAGCCATACTGAGGGACAGAGGTCTGTATTGCTGATGAGTGGTGTGCTTCAGAATGAAGCGACCAGCTCCCTCCTGCTGGAATCACAGCATTTCTCCCTCGTGGGTGGGGGCTGGTCACACCATCCTGCAGCGCCCACTAGACATCAGCACAGACCTCCATCATATGGGAGGGCAGACAGGCTTTTAAGGTGGGTTTCAGGGTCATTTGCAGTGATTGCCAATAGTGCAGTGATCACAGATTAGAATACAATGCAGTTACAATGTCCTAAGTCTAACTTATCAGATGCCAGACATAACTTATTAATTAATAAATCACAATGCAGTTTGCACTAGTGCAGTGTTTAAGAATCTCAGAAGTACAGCAAAATTCAGACACATTATACTCTAGTAATATCATTGTACTTGTGTATTTACCTGGTGTTGCTCAGGATTTTCTTTTCTTCTTAAGAACTCACCAAACTGTCTCCTCCAGTACCTGTAACTTTCCCCCATATTTTCCAGTGCAATCTGTATTCAGAGTTATTTATGTACACAGTTTGGGTTCCTGAGGGAATACACTGTCCTCCTCTTTGCTGCTAGGCCTCATCTCCATAAGCAACTGGCCTTTTCCAGTACCTGAAACTTTCCCCCATATTCCCCAATCCAGTCTATATTCGGAGTTGTTAATATACAGAGGTTGGGTTCCTGTGGGAATATGCTGTCCTCCTCCTTGCTGCTAGGCATCATCTCCATAGCAACCGGCCTATTCCAGTACCTGTAAGTTTTCTTCATAGTCCCCAATCTAATCTGTGTTGTCTGGCAACACTGATGTACTGGCTTTTGATTTTTTTGCTTTCTGTTGAAATTTGTGCAATGCCTTTATGCTTTTCTGGAAGCATATTTTGTTTTGAATTTCCACTGTAAGATTCCTAACATATGGAACCCATTCAATCTACTGTGTGAAGTGAAAAGATCTTGTAACTATGTTGTGTATGTTGTTTTAATTTCTCTCACATATGCCTCCCAAATGTTTTCTGGCATCCTTATTGATGGCAGGCCTCATCTCCATAGCAACCAGCCTGAAGCCCAAGAGCTCTCTGGCTGAGAATTCTGAAGCCCCTCCCTAAACTGCTGACCCCAGGATTCCATGGAATCTTCACAGCCAGCCAATTATATGAGGTCTTCTCGCTTCACACAGCCAATCGTATGAAGTCTTCACCTGCCTGACGTAGACAAACAGATAAACTCATAGACAAACATTGACTTTTTTATAGTAGATTAATAATGAAGAGAGCCAGAGTAGTGTAGTGGTTTGAATGTTGGACTACAATTCTGGAGACCAGGGTTCAATTCCTCACTTGGCCATGGAAACCCACTGGATCACTTTAGGTGCATCGTGCACTCTCAGCCCCAGGAAACCCTGTGATAGGGTCACCTTAGAGTTGCCATGAGCTGGAAATGACTTAATGCACACAATTACTACTACTACTACTGCTGCTGCTGCTGCTGCTACTACTACTATTATAATAATAATAACGATGAAAACTGGCTACTGCTATGAAATCCCAAACTCTTCTGGTTTGTGGAACTAGTTAAATGGTTCCTTAAACCTGAATGCTATGTAGTTTTGCTTACCTGTGCAGTTCTTCCACAGAGAAGCATACCCTGACAGACGCAAACATCTTTGGAGGAAATAAACAGATGCATAAACAAAGAGTGTTATTCTCCAGAGGGTTTTCAGAAATCTCATATGCAACCAGAAGGAAGCACAATACAGGAAATGGGGCTGACCACTAACATAGCAACAGCATTGCATGAATACATGGACAGCCCGCATCAAGAGGATTAGTGGGAAAATATTAAAGAACATTGAAAATCAAAGATTACAGAATTATGGGACTCTCAAAGATAAACACAGGATCCAACTCGGAAGCCTAAAAATAACTCAGATGCCTTGTATCTCACGGAGCAGAAAATAGCTTTTGCTGTCTCCTCTGATTCTATCTATTTCAACTTGCTTGAACAGTTTGGGCTTAGTGGGTACACTGCAAATTAAACTTGGGTGATGCAGAAATGTGGTGATTGTTTGGCAGCCAAGATTGTTCGTGTGTATTTATTTATGGAAACTGGAATAGGAAGCGAATATTTAAATATGGATGGGCGAGTCATACTGTACTTTATGTTTTAATGGCGAAAATGCAGCCCTTACTTAGAGGTAGGAGAGAGAGGATGAAACTGCTTGCTTGATGAACAATCCCTAAAGTGCTGGTATTCTTCCTTTATAATTGACTGTGGCTGCAGTTCCAAGCACACTTATTCATATGCCCCATTTATTTTTGCAAGTCTTATTCACCAGAGAGTATTCTTACAGTCATAACCGTATAATCATAGTTCTGAAAATGGTGGATGAATGACCCCAAGGGTACATATTGCAAAGTGCTTAATGAAGATTAATGACCTCTTAACACCCTTTGCTACCCTGTTGTACTTGCAGTGAGGGTACTGTGTAGGTAGCCTTCCATTCCCCTGTCTTGCTGATGCACGATTATGGGTGAAACAGAAATTATACTGTGCATTAATTTTGACTGTGGACCAGGGAGTGTTCATTTTTCTAGATTAATTAAAGCAGATCATAATGGTAAAATTTTCTTATATGGCACTAATTATATGGCACCTAGCTGCTCTAAGGTGGCGAGCAGAGGGGGGCTGGAACCTCTGAACCTCCATTGCACCACTGTCATTTGTTTAAGCTATTTACCCTTACTCTTTCCCTTAGTTGTGTTGATATTCCTTGTCATCATAATCATGATAAACTATAGTACACACATGGCCTACAGAAGCCTTCCGTTCACAGGCTGGAAGAAGCAAGTGACAATAATTTCATGCCTTTGGCTCTAGCAGCTGATGAGAGGCCCTCCCTCCATGTTCCAATTGCCATTTCTCTTGCCTCAGAGGGAGAGAAGAACACCAAAGCACAGCTCCATCATGCTTTGGTCCAGCAGCTGTTGAGAGCCCCTCCCTTCATGTTCCAACTGCCATTGCTCAGGCCTCTGAGGAGAGAAGATTAACCAGCATGTGCTGGACTAATCCACTGGTGTAGGGACAGGAGGTAGAGGCGGTGGTTTGCCCTGAGCGGCACTTTTTTGGGGGTGGTGCCACTCCTTGTCTGCTCCCTACATGCTGTTGGCCCACCCACATGTGCCGTAGCCCCACCCATGTGTGCCATAGCCCTGCCCATGTGCACCGTAGCCTTGCTCACACCTCTCCATCCTTGCCCCTACCCCGCTGTGCTAAGCTTCGCCACTGGACTAATCCCTTCCCTCATTGTCAATCCCCTTTTTCATATGTGCTATGTCTTGTTTAAATTGTAAGAATGAGGGCAGGGAACTGTCAAATTACTGCTCTGGCAGATGTTTTTACCTTCAGTTGTTTAAAATATTAGTCAGAATCCTGCTGAATAGTTTTGAACATGTAACTTAGAGTTATGCACCTGTGACTGTACCATACTCACAATGCCTATGTAGCCTCTGGCTTAGGGGATACATATGGACCATGAAAGTCTCCCAATCTCAACTTACTGGCCAGGAGCCTCTACAACCAATGGGATTCTGTTCCTCTTTTGATTGGGAAGCAGCTGGCTGACAATCCCCCCACTCCTCAAATAAGTGGTCTCTGACACAAAGGGGAATTGCTATAGGAGTCCTGCTTCTTCCTATCGTACTGGAGATTGCTTACAGGAGAAGATGGGAACATCATGTAGCTGCCTCTTGCTCAATAGGGGATCAGATCCTCAACACTTGCCATGGCTGCTGCTTGGTAAGTGGGGACTCTGGGGATTGTAACATGATTCACTGAGTTCCACTGTTACAATGTTGCTGATGCATTTGTAACTCCTCGAAAGGATTCTGGCCATTATTTCTGGTTATTCTTTTAAAAAATTATGTTGGATGGCCATGGCTTTTAATATCATTAAACATTTCTGTCAGAAGTTGTCAGGGCTGGAACCTTGAACCCTCAGCTCTGAGTGTAGCTGGCCCCTTGTCATGGAGACTGCAGACTGGAACATCTTCCTGGGCCTTGAGATACTCCTGAGCTCTGAACTTGTCCTACCAAGCCAGAATGGCAACTGGCCCTCCTAGACACAAAAGCCTACAAATGGCTTTCTGCTTGGCTTCTTACTCCTGGCTTCATCCACCAGCCATTAACCAATCAAAAAACTTTTATGTTCCTACCTCTTCTCCTCTGATTTCCATTTATTATGATTCAGTTTTGACAATTCCTCATATTGGGCAGAGTCAGATGTTACATTGGCAGTACCATGAAATATGAGTATTCTGCCCATATTTTCCCCCATGAAAATATCACATGTGGAAGATAAACATGCATGCTCATGCATCTTTAGATATCCAGGTACATGCTTTAGGACAACCAGCACCAATCAGACACAACACTGGTGTCTGTGAGAGCAATCATAAAGTGTGGCATTGCTCATGACAACAAACCTCAGCCAATTTACTGATCAGCAGGGAATCTCAGCCTGTTCTGCTCTTCTGATGCACAATGCACTTCCCCCCTGAACACATGCTTTATGATGCACAAGTTGCCAAGCATGTCTGTCTCATTCATATATAATATTTTAGGTGTACAATACAAAAATAACTATATATACTTCAAAATTTAATGTACAGGTTGAATTAACATCTAATGGATTCACTTGGTTTTTTGGCCTTACTCTTCAAATTATTCTTTCTTTCTTTCTTTCTTTCTTTCTTTCTTTCTTTCTTTCTTTCTTTCTTTCTTTCTTTCTTTCTTTCTTTCTTTCTATAGGGTATAAATCACCTGTAAAGTGCCCTTGGAAAATGCTGAACTACCTACTCTTAAGCCATAAGAAAATGGATGTTCCAGAAAAGGAAATGTGTTGAAAGACCCATCAAAGTTGGCTTTTAATATCTCACTTAGCTTGTCCAAGGGCTATATTCCTGTGATAGATTTATGGATATACTTATTAATTCTGAACTGGGTTTGGAACTGACACAGAAAACTTGGACTATACATTTCCATGTGAGAGGAGAAGATTACTTGTGACATCACCCAGACAGTGCGGGTGTTGCCATTGCTACTCTGCAGGAATGCTTCAACTAATTTCAGTATAAGTCAGCTTTGGCAATAAAGATCCATCTAATGTAGCATTTATTTATTTTTTTGAATTATACTGTATTTCCAATTGAAACAGATATAACAGGCTTCTGATTATTTGCACCAACCTGCATTTTAAGACAACATTGTTTATTATCTTCATGCTCTGTGCTTCCAATAAATAATAACGCTGTTTCTGATTATAATCCCAGGGAACATTTCAATGTATCTATAATGCAAGTGATAACTTGCTGGCTACTGAAGGCAATGGCACAGGAAAGTTTGCTTTATGTTCTTCTAGGAGCCTACCAGAGCATAAATATGAAGAATGAATGGTCTCTAAGCATCTTGCTAGTTGATTTATTCATATGTGCTAAGAGATGAAAAGGTCAAGAAAAACAGTATGTCTGCCCAAATAAAGGTTATGATTTGCAGTAGAAAATCCGGTATTATTTATTTAATTAATTTATATCCTGCCCTTCCTCTGTACAGGATTCAAGGTGGCTCACAAGCATGTAAAACAAATAACCATTAAAAACTATACATACAAAAGTTTTAAAAAATTAAACCAAAGTTCTGTTTAAAAGACACAAGTTAAGAACCAAGTTAAAAAGTGCTTTAAAAACCCCACATTTAAAACATAACAAATAAAAACACATCACGCCCCCTCACTAAAAGTTGCATCTGCTGCAATAAATTAAAAACCAAATGCCTGCTTAAATAAAAATATCTTTACCTGATGTCAGAAAGACAGGAGGGAGAAGACCAACCACACCTTGCTGTTGAGGAGAATTCCATGATTTGGAGCAGCCACTGAGAAGGCTCTGTCCTGTATACTCACCAAGATTAGTATAGTAACAGAAATAGATGGTGAAAAATCAGTGCCTTTAATTCAGCATAAAACCGGTCCCCCAAAGTTTGTATTAAATTCTTCATTTCTCTCTTTCTCCTTTAGGGTTCTCAGGAATCCTTACCCTGTGACTTGTTGGCAGGAGAGGTAAGAACTGAAACTCATGATATGATGATACAACGTGATTAGAAATCATCGAAGTTGCACTGTTGAGAGAGAGAATTCTTTGTAAGAAAATTTTATTTTGGTGATATGTGATGGTTGGTTTAGTATCTCTCCCCATTCTTATTCTGCCATATTCTTGAGGGTCTTAGCGCCTTTGCCAAGGACATATGTCCACCCGTGAGAGTTTGCATCTTCAGCACAGAGTTAAGTTAGAACCAGCCCACCACCAATCTCAATTAGCCAAAAATGTCTTTGAAATTCAAAGCCAACATTGTTCTTCTGCTTCTTTGAAGATGAAGTTCTAAGGACAGCATATGCTTATTTCCAGACTCCCTGTTAATCACCATGAAGATGAAATATCCATTTTCTGTCAGTTGGTCAAAACAATATTTTAAAACTCTGTTAGCATGCAGCAACAATAGCAATTACCAGAGGTGTTAAATTCTTTATTAAAATTTGTAACTGGCATCTGTATCCCTATAATCAAAGAGACACAAAAGCAATCGAAATTTCTTTTTATGTGAACTTCTATTGTTCCTAATGCTTGAGGTTCTGAATATTATTACTTCTTCATGGAAAAGCACCTTGTACTGTTGTTAGATGGTAACACAGTGTCTTGCTTTTGATGGTTAAAGCTGTAGTCTTATACACACACTTACCTGAAAGCAGATTCCACTGAACACAATGAGAGTGTCTTCTGAATAATTTGCACAGGATTACTCTGTAAACAGTATAAAACAAAGCCAAAGTTACTTTGTTTTACTATGCATGCTGATGGATTCTCCTCATGTAAATGTCTCCCACAGTTTATGGCTTAAGAATTACTGGGTCTAGTTTCCACAGAGCAACCAATATACTAGGGATCCTTTGTTGTTTAGCTTTTATCTCCAAATTTTTTGACAATAAATCTGGGCAGGTACAGTATGCTGCAGGTTTCCATGCCTTTACTCCATCTGAATCTTTCCCCCCTCTCCTTCAGGATTGGCCTTCCCATAAGACCTTCTCCCACCCAAGGTGGGAAAATATTAAAAGCAGCAAATTGTGCTCTGAGGGCCTCTCCCTTTGTCTCAGCAATATAACAGGCAATGACTTATTGTTGCACTTAAACCTGATTTTTAGAGTATGAGTTCTCTGGAGCAGCTGCCCACAGCCTGAGAATGAGAGATGGGGTTGGCAGGTTCACCACAGTGGCCACATATGAGATCTCTAGCTCTCAAGTCTACACATCTGTGTAGTTGAGCTCCAGAGATGGCTGACCAAGTCCAAATGCCTGACTCCAAGTGGTTCTTCAGAGTTCACAGTGCTGGAGAGGTGGCCACTAGAAACATGCATCCTGTAGCTCTGTTGTTCTGCTTTAATAAGTAATAAGTGAGCATTATTAAAAAGGAAAAAAACACCTTATAATGATTGTGTGCATCCTGAGGGTGCACAGCTTACATTGCCCTTTGGGTGACTGTCTAGGGTCAAATGACAGTGGTAGATGTCATGTGGTAGATGCAGCCAGAGCCAAAAATGGCCACTCATCAAAATCCATCCACCTACCATTTCCCTTAACAAGTTTTCACACACCAATGCACACTTATACACACTTGACCACTGTTTTGTCTCACTGTTTTCTACTTTAAACTGTTACTTGAAGATTTTGTAACATACCTCCCTCAAAGTGTGACTATAGATTCATGTGAAAGGAGTGAAGGGTATATGGAGACTAAAAGAGGAAACCCTTTTACACTGTCTTCAGTTATCTTCAATCAGATGGTAATTAGTTCTAGCAATTACTGCTGTGAATCTAATGCAGCTGAATCCTGATTTCTGCATTGAACTGGACCAATTCAAACCAATGTATACCAGTTCCAGATAAAATCAGATTAGTCCAGTTTGGTTTGAGAAAGAAATGGCACAGTCTTGTGTATTTCAGTCCAATCTGGAGGTGCAGACATGAACTGTAAATGTGAAGAGGTGATGCTATCTGTTTCCAACATAACCACATAATGAAAATATTGAGGTGTCATAATGGGGACAGAAGTAGGGAAGACCACTGACAACTTTCAGATGCACAATAAACCCCCTTCTCAAGCAAGCTGCCATTTCATTATTATTAGTATTCCCGTAACTAATCCATATAGTTAAATGTTAATAGAATTAGTGGGGTGATGCTCTATTCTTGCCATCCTGGTGGAAGCACTTGAAGATTGATGCTCTGCCTTTCTACCTGTGTACTTGCCACTTCTGACAGGTGCTCCTGCTGGCTTGTCTGGTGCCCCATTGCCATTGTTCGTCTTTCATGTGATTCCTCACCTATGGAGGTTGTTGGAGGAAGTTTTCCTCTCACTAGTACCAGGCTAAACAGAGCATAAATTATGAAGCGTAAGCAGTCAACAGCTTTTTCTTTCCCAGAATGAGTAAACTTTACAAACCCCTTGAAGATACCTGTCTGAAACTTAGTGGAGCTTTTAACATCAATGTATTTAACTGAAGAGAGTAAATTAGTTTAATACCTACAGACATGACAATAGTACGCATATTTTGGAAACATGTTTTGAGGACAGTCCATGACGCTTCAGGGATATTTCATAACTTTTATTTTTTTAAAAAAAAAAAGCTTCAGTAATAATTTATTTTCTCAGCCCCTGTGTCACACAGAATCTGGACTCACAACAAATGGGTCCCTTTTGGTTTCAAAAACTGTAATTACACCTACAGTGTTGGCACTGCAGACTTACTATAATTCTGCATATATCCACATTAATTTGGCAACAGTATTTATAGATGGTATATTTTCCCTCTGGAAAAAGTGAACAAGTTGCTCTTGTAGAAGTAATCTGGCAACAGTAATGAATGAATAGTATTCAGGAACAAAATTAAGTATGCAACATAATTTGCCTTTTTAGAGCCTGCTAAAACAAGAGCTGAAGAAACAGAAAGTCATTAGAAGTGAAACTTACCTGAAAACACTGTTAAAAGAGAGAAGTAATTTTGAATGGAAAATTACAGCTTCCAGATGGCAATCACACCTAGTGAATCCTGAGAATGATAAACAGCCTTAACTGTGCAAGGCTTTTCAAACAGAATGTACCATTGCTCATCAGATTGATTGATTGAAAAGAATACGCCACTGGATGCTTTTAAAGTTTAGAAGTATGTGAACATTGTGAAATGTATCTCTATATTGAAAAAATGGCCATATTATCCAACAGCTTGCCCATATTCAAGTCTTGTACAACACTTTTCATTAAACTGAAACATCCAGCTTTAAAGAAAACTCACATTCTTAAACTAACTGCTCTTTAATTTACTCTTATCCTCCTCTACTAATTAACTATATGCATTTTTACCCTTGATTATTTTTATCATATAAATAGAAAATGCAAATAGCAGTTAACTATTCTGTTTTGGAAACACAAAAATATTCATGTCTCTGCATTTGCACTGAAAGAGATCAAAAATAAGTTTAAGACCAGCAAAGAAAGGTAACTGGTCAAAGGGCCAGCAATTTATCTTTGCTGAAGAGTGACTATAACTTAATGGTTGAACAGAAGGTCCTAGGCTCAGTCTTCAGCATCTCCAGTTAGAGTAATAAGATAGCATCTGATGGCTTCCTAGAGCCCAAGCAAAAGTCTTTGCCTTCAATGTGAAGGCAAAGACTTTTGCTTACAACTCTAGAAAGTAGGGATGGGTCAACTGAATTCTTGGATCCTTGAATCCTGGGCAAGGTTTCGAGATTCGCGGATCCAATCCCGGCGTCAAAAATGGTGAACCAAATCTTTTGAATCCACCAACCAAGTTTGTTTTTTACTTTTTAAAATTGGCACCTTCGGGCCCATCAAAAGCCTGATTGGCCAGCAGGCCCCTGGACACACAAAAATAGTGGCTTAAAGCCATGCATGCGCCACAGGCTGCCTGTGCTCACTCAGCTGTCTGTGTCCGCTGGGGCTGTCTGCCTGTGTCTGCTGGGGCTGCCTGTGCCTGCTCGTGCTGCCTGTGCCCGTGGCTGCCTCCCTCTGCAAGGTAATATAATTATTCTCTATTCTTTTGACTTGAGACTTGAGGGCAGGGATTGGGAAATATTGAGACTAAAGTAGAGACTTGACTTGAAAGTCCCTTGCAGGACTTGAGACTGGACTTGAGGATAGAGAATTATTGAAACTGGACTAGAGGCTGGTTTTTTGTTTTTTTTTAAAGTGCCTTGTTACAGGACTTGAGACTTGACTTGAGACTGCAGGATGCAGAACTGAAACTGGACTAGAGGCTTGACTTGAAATACCTTACAGGACTTGAGACTTGACTGGAAGGTACAGTCTTCTTGAGATTTCAAGGACAGCTGAAAGAGTCCTTTGCATGGCTCCCTTGCAAAGCTCTTTCATACACAATTCTGGGATTTGTACTTTTACAAGGTGTCACAGCCTTCTCTGCCAAAGTGTGCTGGTGTATGATCAAACTACAAACCCCAGGGATGCCATAAGGAGCTATGCAAAGAAAATCCAGTTTTGACTTGGATTATCTCTGTATTGTAGTATGTGGTCCTGTTTGCACAGGCAGGAAAATGTAGGACTAATCCACATTTTCCTGCCTGTGTAGAAAGGGCCCTCATATCATTTTCAATTTGGGGAGATCCTAAGGCAAAACTATGACAATTGTCCTAGCCAGATTTCTTCAGAAAGAGGTTTTCCTTTGCCCATGCTTTTGCTAAGGCTGAGAGTGTGTGTCTTGCTCAAGATCATCCTTGCCCTTTTTTTTTTTTTTTTTTGTAATAGTCAACCCAGGAGATGGCATCATTTCAAGCATCCTCCAACATCTCAAGCTACTTCCAAATTACATGTAATGATAATTATGCCTGTTGCACTCTGTGTTCTGCAAATATATCCAGAGGGAAAGGCTCACATACTACTTCAACTATGTGGAAACACATCAGAACTCAAGATTCAGCCCAATTTCAAGAAATGAAAGGTAGAAGTGCACCATCCACAGTGACTCCAGCTTCACTCTTAAGCCCTGCTGTGACTGTCAGAGCTGAGTTCCAACATGAAGACAGTACTACTGACACAGATGATACAGCTGTTATTGGGACTCTCACATTAGTTCCTTCAAGTCCTAGTCCAAATTCAGCAGCTTCCTTCTTTGGAGAAGCAAGCTCATTGGAATCACCCCCAGTGAAATGCAAGACAGCATCTTCTTTCCAACCGACTATGAAAGCATTCATGTACACCACTCAGAGTTTCAAACCTGGAGACAGAAAAGCTAAAGCCCTCACAAAGTTGGTTGCTGGAATGATCTGCAAAGATAACCAGTCATTATCCATAGTGGAAGATAAAGGCTTCAGAAAGTTGATAAGCCACCTTGAGCCATGGTACAGCATCCCAAGCAGGAAACACTTTGCCCAAAAAGTGATCCCAGAGATGTATGAAGAGGAAAAAAGAAGTGTGGAGATTCTTTTAGAGAACACTGACTTTGTTGCAGTGACAACTGACATGTCAACTTCAACAAGTTGTGACAATTACCTTGGTTTGACAGTTCACTTCATAGATGACAACTTTGAGTACCATCACTTGTGCTTAGAATGCATTCCTTTTGCAGAGGTTTCTCATGCAGCATCTGCGATAGAAGCTTTCAACACCACCACTATGAAAGAATGGAATCTCTTATACAACTTGTGTGTGTCATGAGAGACAATGGGCCGAATATGGTTGCAGCTTTGGAACACAGTACCTTTGACCATTTGCCCTGCCTTGCTCACACCTTTCAATTAGATGTTAAAGATGGTTTACTGAACAAGGCTGAAATTAAGGGGATCATGTCCACCTGCCGGAGTATTGTGGGACATTTCAAGAACTCCTCTAAAGCCATGAAAGTGTTACAAGCTTCTCAAGCCAAGCTAGGTGTGAAACCCCATCCGTTGATACACGATGAACCAACTACGTGGAATTCTCAGCATGACATGCTCAGTCACCTCATGGAACAGAAGCAAGCTGTTTTACTATCTGCTTCAGAGTTGAATTTCCAGGTGGATCTGACCACTCAACAATGGACCACTGTAGAAGAAGTGATACGACTCCTAGATGTGTTTGATAAAGAGACATTTGTGGCCAGTTCCAGTGAGGTGACCATCTCAGAAATAATTCCTTTAGTGAATAGTGCCACTTTTACTCTCCAAAACTTCAAATCAACCTTCGGCTCCATCCAGGGTTTCCAAAATGACTTGCTGACATCTCTGAAGATGTTATCAGTTTGTGGAGACAGAAAAACTGTACGCTCTTGGAACTCTTCTGGATCTCCGCTTCAAAGCCAGTGTCTTTTTGAACAAAGAACACCTTGATCAAGTGAAATCAACACTGGCCATGGAAATTTCCGATCTTCATTTGCAAGCAGGTGTCACTGAGCTTCAGTCATCACAAGAAAGGGAAAGAGATGCTACTCCAGCAGTGTCAAGTGAACCAGAAGGAGTTCATAGCATGTGGAGTCACTATGCTCGATTGATGACCCCATCTAGCAGCAGTGAGGATAGTTGCACTTTGTCTCCTGAAGATGAAATCAATGCCTACTTGTCAGAATCACTGCTTCCACCATCTGAGGACATCTTCAAGTACTGGGAGAACAACCCAAAATATCCCAATTTGAGGAAACTGTCCAAAAAGTTCCTAATCATACCACCATTGACAGTAATGTCAAAAAGACTCTTCAGCACAGCAGGTGTCATAGCTGATAAAAAACATGGTAGGCTAGACCCAGAGTGAGTTAGAATGCTGGTGTTTTTGAACAAAAATCTGCATTAAAGGTTTCAGCTATGTTTTTTGTTTGTTTGTTTGTTTACATTGCCCTGAAACAGTCCTGGCAGGAACTCTTACAAGTTTAAAAGCAGCATGTTTTTGATTGTACTTAATTTTGTAGAAAAAATCCAGACTTAGGAGTTACATACTTCATGTAGTAGATGAACATGTCAATTGCATTTGTACCTTCTTAATAAGAAGTACATGGGTATGGTTTCCTGAAAGTGAAAATTATTATTTGTTTTTCATTAAACAAAGATGTCAAACTCTGCTTCAAAAACACTTTTCAGTAGAAGTACTTTCTTTCCCTTGCTCTTTAAACCATTTTTAAAAAAAGGATTTGAAAGATTCAAGATTCATGAGATTTGTGGATTCTGAGAACCTTCCAGGGATTCGGATTTGGAAAATTCTGGATTCATCCCATCCCTACTAGAAAGCCACCAGGAAACAATACTGAAACAGATGGGTAAACAGTCTGACCTGGAATAAATCTGCTTCCTTTGTAACTTATGGAACATATTTTCAGTGTATGCTGTGATGCCAAAAATGTTATGGTGCTTGTGATCATTCTTGTGGTGGTTCATGTCATGTAGTCAGCCACAATCAAGTATTCAGAGATAGATGCAGCAGCAGTCTAACCAAGCATGCAGCTCTTTATGTTTTATGACTAGAAGGTTATCCAAGAAAATCCAGATAGGGTACAACCCATTCCCTTTCTCTGTCTCTTCATGTCATTATAGCTCCATGTTTGCTGCCTCCATGATTCAAAAATACAATCAACAATGGGGGAAAATAGATAGTGTGTGCAATGCCCACTAATCACAACCTTATAGCAATACAACTAACTGCCAATGAAGCATGAAACTAATCATATAAGTCAGTGCCTAGGTGTTTAGCTATAATAATCTGACAATTGGGTATAACAGTTCTTACAAATATTTAGATGTGGAGATCCAGATTCTTTTATTTTAAAAAACATTAGAATGGTTTCTACCAGTACAACCAGGATACAGGAATGTGTTTGATTAAGATGTCTTAGAGAATTTTAAGAGTCCTGGTAGATAAACATTTAAGCTTTGTTTTCTTTTTTTCAGTTCTGGTATTTCATTTTTATTTTAAAGCTTTCTCCCAAAGGAAGAAGTAAATTCAGAATACCATTTTTTCCGGATAACCAGAAATCAACTGAATCCCATTTTAATCACAATGTGGATGTCTTGCAGAAAAGGAATGGAAGTTGAGCTGTCATTTACAGGATCCCTGTGTTCATAGTGTATATGGATGGAACTGCACATGATGGAAGCATGCTCAAATTTGGGTGCACTGGCTGTCTATGAAGCAGATGTGAAGATGGGGATAAATTCAAAGTATACTAAGAGTGGGCAAGATGAAATTATACCTTTTCACCTTACATTCCTTACCTCAAAAATTGTTTTGTTCTCTCTGGATAATCATGGGGCCTTAATCAAAGAAGATGGGCTTGGAAGATGGTATTGCATGCAGGGAAGCATAGAGACCCCTCCTGTCCATTCCTAGATTCTGCTCTATTGATTTGTGTGTGTGTATGACCATTCTGGGATGAAGTGGCCATCCTTGCTTGGCCCATGCTCCTGCCTTCCCATCTTCTTTTACAGAGAATTGGAGGCAATCCCTTTCTGATTTGTCATGGGCAAATATTGTTTAGCTTCTATTTTGATGCTGAAATACCCACTTGCACCTCCTGAAACAGGCCATATCTTGTTTCAGAAATCCATACATTGCAAAGAACAATGATGCATTTTATGAATGGGAGTGGCACCATGAATACATTTACAAAATTCACACAACTAAAAATATACACAATTAAAAATGTGCATAAACACAGTTTAATCAATAAAGATCATAAAATAAATGTGTACAACATATGATGAATATCAAAATGTATGCTTTTTGAAACGTGTAAAAATATGCACAGAGTTTTGCATGAAATTTCATGGTATGATGGAAGAGAAAGACAGAATAGGAATACCAACAGGAAACTGATCAACTGAACAAAAATGAGACTTAAGAGTTTTGCACATTCCTACATGGACCCTGAAAGTAGTCACATAAAAGTCTGAATTAATTACAAGTCCAGACTTCACCAAAACCCGATTATATTTTTGTTCCACCATGCACACGAATCAGATGAAGTTTAATGAAGAGCTGATTGGCCATTAGAAAAGTCTTCAATTAAGGCTGGCCAGATTCTAACAGAGAGGCCTGAATCTTTTTAATTTGTGCACTCATTAACTAAATAACCACAGAGTTTTGCATTCAGCTTGTAACCTTGACCTACCTAAAATGGAGGAGATTAATTATTTAAAGGGTGAACCTTTGTGAAAAGAGAGATAAAAAAAATCTGTCTTGCAGTTGGAAGTTTATAGTTCCTAATCCATGAGAAGAATGAGATTCTGACTCAATTATCTCTGGAACAATGAGTTTATCCATTTTTAATTGAAGGACTGTACCAAGAGTTTTCTGGCATTCCACACGTGAATATAATACATGACAGAAGAAACTGAAAAGACCAAACCTCTAGACAAAACTCTTCTAGACTTCTGGGAGATGAATTAGAATATATCTTGATTAGAGAGACAGGGAAGCATTTCAACCTGGTACTTATCAAAAAGGTCACATGAGCAATGAACTGAATTTATGTAATGTGACTATTGAAGATGGCACTCCCAAAGTGCTCGCAACACATTTCCAAAATGTATAATGGCTGAGGATGTAGCTGCCATTTTGATGTCAAAAGACAAGATAATCTGCTTTATCAAACTAAGGTCAGAATTAGGGTACAATAGACAACTGATATCATTATTGACTACAAACACTCTAAAAGTATAGGTTGTTGTGGGTTTTCCAGCTTTGAGGCCATGTTCTATTAGTATTTTCTAATACCAGCCACAGGTGCAGGGAAAAGTCAGGAGAAAATACTAAAAGAACATGGCCTCAAAGCCTGGAAAACCCACAACAACCTATGGATTCCAGCCGTGAAAGCCTTCTACTTTACTCTAAAAGTACATTGTGTGTGCTGCTATACTCATAGTTGGGAAAACTTGGGGTTTTCTTGCTGTCCCCAGGGTAAGTCTGAGGAAGTGACATACAGGAGCAAGAGACAGTGTTGGCTTCTATGATCAGCACCCTCAAAAAGGGGCTGGAATCAAGGAGAGAGGAAGTTATGGCAGATATAGTATTGATTAAGGCAGGATTGTCTCCAACACAGGACAGAACAAGGCAACTACATCTGGTAGCAGATACTAGGACAGGGGAGTAGCAAGAAGTTGTTGAAGTACAGAATCATGTGGCTTGCCTTGCAGCCTCTAATGTTGTTGTGGTGGGGGTTGTGGTATGCCTTCAAGATGTTTCCAACATATGGTAACTGTAAGAAGAACCTATCATAAGGTTTTCTTGGCCAAATTTGTTCAGAGGAGGCTTGCCCTTGCCTTCCTGTGAGGCGGACAGAGACTTGCCCAAGGCTACCCAGTAGGTTTTTATAGCCAAGCAGGGATTCAAATACTTGTCTTCCAGTGTCCTAGTTCAACACTCAAACTACTACACCACACTGTCTAACCTCTAAATTAGGCATAGGCAAATTCCAGGGTTTGGGAGGCTGTACCCATTTCTCACAATTCATTTTTAACTCTACTACCGCAGTTGCCATGAAAGTTTTGAATCACCCATAGTCAGTAGCATACCATCCCAAACTCGATAATGGGTGTAATTGATCAGTTGGAGCTGTTTCTGCATGCTGTTTGAATCCTTAATGGATGCAATTAATCATTCATATATATATATGTGTGTGTGTAAAAATGTTGCCTTGGGGGCCCTCTTGGGGTCTACAAGTGATAAGTAAATGCAATAAAATACAAATAAACAGGGTGTCATGCCCTGCCTTGGGGACTGTGGTAGCGAGGAGGAGGATTCTGACTCTGAGGTAGAGGCTTCCCCACAGGCTGAAGTGTCCCCAGAAGCTGGTCCAGAGGGAGTTAATACACAACAACAAGGGCCTGAGCCAGGGGAACAAATAGAGGAAGACATAGCTGACACACCTACCTTGCAGCAGAGACCCTGTGAAAGGGAAGGCTTGCCTCGCTCAGCTCGTTTAAATAGTAAACAAGCCCTAATGAGGGAACACCTGTGGCGGCAGCAGCCATAGATAAAAGAGGGCTTCAGTTGGCCTTTCCTCTCAGGGTCAGCAACTGGTCTCTTTAGCCCTGAAACCTTGTGCTCTTGGATGTGGTTGTCTTGGAACTCTGCCTGTTTGGACTACGGTTTGGATTTGCCCCTTTGAATTTGTTTGCTTTCGGCTGCCTTTCTGTTTGGACATTCTCTAACTCTCACCTCATGTGTAGGAGCTGTGCTGTTTGTGAGTAACTGTCTGCATTGCCACAGACACAACACAGACAGATAAATAAATGTGATTAACATTTGTTTGTGAATCACTCTAATAAATTTATTGATTCATACATGATTGACATGTGTATCTGTCTATTGTCTCAATATAAGATTGATATATAATGACAATTAACACACACACACACAGGGAATCTGTACATAGGACTGTTTCAGTCAAGACATGCTTATTACATATTTTATGGAGGAGGAGAAGAAGATTCCTAAGAAGCCAACCATGGCCCAAAGAAGCCAACAATTAGGAAGGCATTTCTTACCATTAAAGTGATTTTTGTATCAAGGCTCATAAGCAAGACCCAGACTGTATTTTCTGGGACCATAAAAATTGGACAAGGACAGGGAGAAGGTTCTAATAGAAGGGACAGGGGTGTCCCCCACTTCTCTCACAAATGACTGCTAGATGGCCTCTTTGAGCAACAGGATAAGAAGGAGGGAAAGAGAGGTCCTTATAAATCTGTGAGAGTGCATCTGGTCTGATCTCTGATTCCCAAAATACTGTTTATAAAGAATGAAAGAGAAGACATTGCTGGAGTGTACAAATGCCCAGTTCATGGAAAATATTGTCACAGTTTATGTTGGCGATCATGTTGTTCAAGTTTATAAATGTCTACCCATTGAATTCAGTGGTATTTACTCCTAGACATGTATTGAACTTCAGCTTGACATTTAGAATTCTCAGCCAGGGACCTCTTTGGCCTTCTTGGCCTTAGTGGACTATAACAGTGTAGAGCAGAAATGAACTAAGAGTAGGAGATCCAAGCATGGATTCCTTTGTTGCCCTGCTTCCCATCATAAAGGTCTGTGCTGGTCACTCTTCTAATATCAGAGTTGTGATGATGGTAGTGGTGTGGAAGAAGGATGAAAGGTATGTGAAGCTTTGGCTCTCGAAGATGTTTCTTCTGGTGCTGATTTAAATCTAGGGTAGAAGACATGAGACCCTACATAAGCTGCTGGTCAGTAAATCCTATCAGCCTTATCCAATACAGACCACTTCAAGGCATAATAGGAATAGCAATTAAAGAACATCTGGAGGGCCACAAACTACAAATGTATAAATCTGATTTCAATCATGTCCCACCTGTTGCAAGGCATGAAAAGGGGGAAAAATAAAATAAAAACAGAGGAACAGCGAACAATGCTTCTCCTTCCATTCCAGTCTGTTAGAGGAGTCTGGGTAGTTCTGTGACAATGCTGGAGAGTCCCAGCATTGGGGCACTCCAACCGAACTGTAGCTTTGCCCTGATTATTGTTCTCTTTTTCACAACACAGTTTCACTTTGTTATTTAAAGTAGGTTATACAAAGAGTTGTGATCCAGAACCTTTTTTTTTTTTTTTAATGTGCAACAGTATGAGCCACAAAGCTAACAGACTGTGTGGCTGGCATTGGTCAGAAAGTTTATTTGCAGATGCATCACCTGTGTAATTTGTCTTTTCCAGGCATATTTGGGCTACTGTACCACGGTGAGAATGGAGGAAGCATGCATAGACATGCCTTAAAAGTCTGTTTGATGGATAAGAACTTGAGCCTTGCCTAACTTAAGCCTGTAAGATTTGTGAGTCACCATGGCAAAAACACACCCCAAGCTTCTGATTTTGCTGCACGCCATGGATAAGAACAAAGTCAAATTTGTCAAATGTGTAGGAGGCTGCATTGTATGGTTTGTGCCCTGTATCCAGCTTCAGAGGTCACAGGTTATAGAGACCTGGGCCAGATACCTTACTGAATACAATCTTCACAGTCTTTACCACAGTGATATGGGTGAACATGACTGTATTATTCTCCAGTTCCCTCTAATTTTTGTGTGGTGCTTAGACTCTATCAGATACCATTGACAAGTTTTTAAAGCTCACATTGTTTTTAATGTTTGCAAATGTAAATAAGATAGGAACTAATATTGGGTAGTATTTTTCTTTGGGTAGCCTAATGTATACAGTATATTTTTTGATCTCTTTATGTTAACTAGGTCTTTTCCTTTCATTTCAAAGTAGGTAATTCACGTTCTTTTAAAGTCTAGATAGCTTCAGTAAAATACTTTTCTGTAGGTACAGTTAAAAAAAAAGAACACTTGAAACATATTAGCTCATATTCTGATGTCAATGCAGGCAATGCTGCTGGAGTCAGAGAATCATCAGACTGGCTACTGAGAGCATGACTGCACTGAATAAGGAAGGATTTGGCTCAGGTATGCTGGCAAATGTAGCCCTGAGAACTACATTTCCTTATACTATTGAGAAGTATTATATATTTCACCACCTTTATTCTGCTGAAAACAATGCCATCTTTTCACAGCTGTGAGACCTTTTTCTCTAGGAGCTCATAAATTAAACCTGCAGTAAAACCTCTCTTGTGAAATAACTACTCTGTGGATATTATTTTCACATCCAGACAGCATTTGCCAAAATTCTGATTATTTGCTGGTTTTTTGTTTTTTTTTATGTCAAACAGAGCTACCTGATTATAACAAACTGACTTTAATCTACCCTTGACTTGTGAAATAATTCTTATGGATGGATCTTCACTCATAATCTGATCACATCTTGATGCTATTTGATTCTTGTATTGTCTGGGATTTGTTATTCATAACAATAAGATTATGCATAGGTTACATTTCTGTTTTTCTTTTTTAGAAAACATGTGAGCCAGAAGTATAATCTGTGTCCTGTGAAAGTTAGTCGCCACCTTTAAGCCATTTGAAGTGTCCTAGATTTAACCACTTAAATTGGAAAGTTCCTTATATTCAGGAGAATCTAAGGGCCACTTAGGTGTAACATTTTCCCTCTTACATCTCTTATGTATGTGTTTAGGTCACACGGAGGATGATAGGGAGCCAAATACATACACTATGTAATTTCAGTTGCAAACTCCTTACATGGAACTGATGCATTATGATTGGAAGCCTTGCCAGTTCCGTGTCTGACTCTTTAGTCCAGATTTGGGAAATTCCATGACCCTCTGATGCAGCTGCACTCCTGCAGTCATTAGCCCAGCCACCATAGCCAGTGGTCAAGAACAATGGGAACAGTAGTCCAACAATATCTGGTGGGACAGAATCCTCAGCCCTTTCTCTCTTCTTAAATCAGGTAAAAATTATAAAAATGGGAGGATATATAGATTTGTGCATCACACACACCCAAGGTATAGTTAAGGGGAAGGACATTGCCATAATTTTGCCCCCATAAGAATTCTATCCCTCAATTAACTTTGCCTTCATTCTCCAAATTCCCAGCATTGCAGTACAGGCATCCTTCACTTATTTGACAGGTCAGGGACCAGAGCACTGAAGGAAAGTGGAAAACACTGAAATATAGAAATGACTTGGTGCTGAATTGTTTGAGAGGAAAGGTGGCTCGTGATTGCTTTTCAACAATCCACTATTTCAACCCTTTTCAGTTACAACCTGAACCCGCACGGTTGAAACAGTGGATCATGATTCAAATATTTGGGTTCTGGTTGTAATAAAAAGGGCTGAAAGATCAGATCTTTGAAAAGTAGACTGCTGATAAGTGGGGGACGCTTGTAAATTAACATTTCAGTTCAGCATTTAGAAATATAGTTTATGCATCCAAAGGGTTGGACAAAGTTCCCAATGAAATGGGAACACAGCAAATAGAAAAGTTTTGGATATGAACAGTTCTTATTGTCTCAATGCTGCTATGCTAGAAATTTGAAGACTGAAGTAAATGTTTTTGGAAGAGAAGAATTCTTATTTGGGTGAGCATTTTGCTCCGCCCCACCTCCTGTGGCTACACCTCTACTCACACTCTGTCATACAAGCCTAACTCAGAAAGGGATTTAAATGTATTTGTGAATATATTCCATTTTTAATGGGACTTGCAGTGAGGTCCCAAGACACCCAAACTCAACAATTTCATAAGTCCATATAAAACCAGCACCAAAAACTTACATAAAAGCAGAAGAGGAAATCTGTGTTTAATCTGTGTTCAAATGACTTCTGAAACAGAATGATGTAACTTGAGAGAGATCATTGACTTTCCAGACATTTGGAGCTCTATGAACCATACCCAGCATGGCTAACTGTAGGGGCTTATCAGAAATGAAGTCTGAAATATTTGCATGGCCACTGCTTACCCAGTCACAAGGCCTGCTCCCACCAGCTCTTAGCTAGCTAGCTATTTATTTACTTACTTACTCATTCATACACACACACACACACACGCTAGGAATGAGAAGGACACAAAGGCAGGAATGGTGATACAGAAGAGATACCCCCCCCCCGCCCAGGTGTGCCAAAGAGTCCCCCCAGAAGAGACCTAAAGATGACATCTCTCTCCCTCCTCCTGAGAAATCTGTGGAGGGTTGGTAGATGATGGGAGTTACGCAAAAACCGTGATAGCACTTCCCTCCTGCACTGAGCTCTGGCAAAATGCTGTACCAGAGGCAAGTGTATCAAAAACTACCATATAGCAGAGACTGTACACACAGCTTAGAAGCGTGCTCAGCAGAGTTTAAACACTAGCAGCAATGCTCTGAAGCCACAAAATATACCCATGCAATATTATCTTCCAACTTGGAGGCTTTTACTCTTCAGTTACGATACATACATATTTACAATACTCCAACAGAGTTTCAGCATTCCACAGCAAATGGAGCTATGCATCCAACATAGCCTCTGGCCGCACCATCAGACAATCGAGAGGACAGTTGGCTAGGACTCAGCCCCTTATATACATACCTTGCTGATGCAACTCTAGCCAACTTTGCATGCTCCCATGTCTGATGCAACCCTCTGCCCCAGTTACATATTACAATGTCTCAGCAAGAGTGACATGGGATTACATCATTCACTGTCATTCCCAGTTGCAAACCTCAATGTGCATCATATATATTTTATTGGACTACAGGTCATGTCCAACCTTTCCTCACAAAATCTTTGTTTTACTCTCAGTATAGCACCAACAATTAACTTTCTGCTTCAGGGAAAACTGAATTAAGCTTAATTAATCACTTGCAGATAAAAACCAGTGGCCAGTCAAACCTGCTTCAATTTGTCCAGAAGCTGTTTGCCCCGAAGTTGCAAGGAGTTTGTCTCCTTGTTGGTTTGTTAGTCTGCTTGCTTGCTTGTAGGTAGGTAGTTAAGAAATTTGTCTCCTTCCTGGGTGGTTTGGCTCCACCTCATTTCAAGGAGGATATTGACAAGCTGGAACATGTCCAGCAGAGGTGGCCAAAATGGTGGTGGGTCTGGAAGCCATGCCCTACCCATACCCTTAGGGAGTTAAGTATGTTTAGTCTGCAGAAGAGAAGGTTAAGAGGGGACATGATAGCCATGATTAAATATTTGAAGGCATGTCACATTGAGAAGGGAGTGGGCTTGTTTTCCACTGCTCCAGAGACTAGGACAACGAACAATGGATACAAGCTGCAGGAAAGAGGATTCCACCTGAATCTCATGAAGAAATTCCTGATGGTCAGAGTTGTCTGGCAGTGGAATATGCTGCCTCAGAGTATGGTGGAGTCTCCTTCTTTGAAGGTTTTCAAATAGAGGCTGGATGTCATCTGTTGGGAGTGCTTTGATGTGTGCTCCTGCATAGCAGGGGGTTGGACTGGATTGACCCTGTGGTCTCTTCCAATTCTGTGAGTCTATGATTCTATTTTATTTATTTCATTGGGAAAAAGTCAACTTGGGAGGAGGCAGGCAGTTTGAACTAACAATCGCAGCATGAAGCTGTAAAGAGAGCCAAGGCCTGTATTGCTATTCTTGTTCTTGATGTTATTTGCTGTCATGTTGACTGTGACTCATGGTGACCAAGTGAATGAGAGACTTCCAGGAGTTCTGGGCAACAATTGCCTTGCTCAGCCCATGGTTTCCTTGATTGAATCAATCCATGTGTAATGTGGTCTTCCTCTTTTCCTACTGCATCCCCTCTACCAAGCATTATCCTCTTTTCCAATAAGTCACACCATCTCACAATATTTCCAAATGCATGACAGCCTTAATTTAGTCATTTTGATTTCCAGGAAAAGTTCAGGCCTGATTTACTCTAGGATCGATTTACCGGTCATTTTGGCAGTCCATGGTTTCAGTAGAACTCTTCCCTATCATTTCAAATGAATTGATTCTCTTCCTGCTATCCTTCTTTACTGTCAACTTTCACAATCATACATAGAAAATGGAAATACCATGGCCTGTATGATACTGAGAGGGGAAGTTTTTAGAGGGTTCTTTCATCTGGAATCAGTTCTACCCCTGTCATCACCTATAGGATGCTCACAAACCAAAGCCAGAGACGAGGGCAGAAAGAGAGACAGAGAGAGCAGAATTCATCAGATCTTAACCATTCTTTCTCTGTCTCTCACTAAACAGCCACCTTTTCTCAACAGCTTAATAGACAGCCAGTTGCTCCTGGCAATCATTTAAAAAAGAAAGAAAAAAGAGTGGTACATGAGTTCAATTCCTGCCCCCACTTCCCTTTTCATGGGATGCTCTTCTAGCCTATTTCCATGCAATTCTAACTACTTATGAAGTACAAGCAGAAAGTACTGCATTGGACACCTTAGCACTGCCTACCAGTGCCACTGATCTTCAGCTGTGTTTTCTTTTTCTTTTATCTCATGTCAGTGGCTTTGGGGCTGCTGAAAATGGGACTCAGGGAGAGCATGTGGGTTAGAGGTTGCACTTTCCCCACCCCTCTTTCATACAATTTTTGATATAATTAAATTGGAACTAGCTTTATAAAATAAGGTTCTCCACCACTGCTACTGTATTGTGATAGTGTGCAAACAGAATTTTGCAGAAAAATACATTACTTATTGCTGCTTCTTAATGCAATAAACTTTATTGTATTTTGCCCCCTTTTCCATACTAGATAAACAAAGTCCTCCATTTTGTCTTGTTCTTTCAGGGCAGGGATAAGCAGTAGCTTATTAGTCAAATGTTTATTTGCCAAGATACATTCCTGGGAAGTTGTAAATATGTTTCATTTCTTTCTTTCTTCACTTAAAGAAATAAATTTGTGTGCTCTGTAGAGGTGTGATAAGTCTCCAGCAGAACAGAATGAAAGGTTTTCATTCTCTAATTTCTTCATTATGTGATGGATCTGAAATGAGTCACTGACAGTGAAGTATGACATGCAGGTGCTAATCTTTATCATTAGTGCAAAACACTGGCTTAATGATGCTGGTTTTCTATACCTTATTAATCACATTGGTGTGTGGTAAACAAAACCATAGGCAATAAACTATGTTGTCCCCAGTTTGTCCATGCAAACAAGTGACAACCTGCTTACTTGTCCTAATAATTAATAATTTGAAAAGATGCAGCCATCTTTCACTCGCCTGCTTGTCTGTTCCTGTTTTGTGTCAACGGGTTTATTAGTAATGACAGATGAAGGGGAAACTGCTAGCCTTCAGACTCCAGCTGCTTCACAAAGGACAGAGTTTTAGGCAGCTGCCTCACAGAGCTGCAGAGAAACTGTTACTGTAGATCACTTTCTTCATCTAAGTCAGGAACAAGCAACTGCATTTGGAAGTTAAAGGCAATAATCAAGACTGGGAAGTCAGCTATAAGAATACAGCTCCAGAAAGGTGTGATTTATTATTTATATGTAGATGTGCTGGTGCAAATGAATGAAAAGCCTGGGAAAAAATCTAGCACTTTCTGTCTTTCTGAATCCCTTGAATGAAAAAATAAAAATAAAATAAAATAAAAAAATGAAATGTGTAAAATGGGAGGGGGGAGTGGTAGCACCAAAGAGCTTAATTTCTCAGAATGCTATGCTATAAAAATTCAATAGTTATCTTCTCTCTAGTATATATGGGAACAAGGTATGGGAGAAGAAAGCGATTTAAAGGTAGTTTAGTGTATTATTTGCAAGAAGAGTATAAAACTAAGGCTGACATCACTAATATTCATTGGAAGGGACAAAGGGTGGAGAAAAAAAGACACTGCATCTCTAGATCCAGCTGAGGTATGAGATTCTGTGCTAGAAAGAGATGCTAGCATTCATTGGAGAGGGCTGTATAGTCCAGGCAAACGTAGACAGAAAATTAGCGAAAGCTTGGAAAAGTTACTTTTTGGAACTTTTGGAATTCCTCAGTTGTGTCTGGGGAATTCTTGGAATTGTACTCTAAAAAATAACTTTCCCAAGCTCTGAAAACAGTGGTTTTCAGTGGTTTACGGGGCAAAGGAGTACAATCAAGTAAGACAGAGAAAACTAAGAGGAAAAGACTGAGATCTTTATCAGGTTTTTGGGCTTGACTTCCAAGTCCCCAGTATTTGTGGGTGATCTCTAGGCAGATTGCAAATTTTTCTGTTTTGCTAGGCTCAGCTTCTGAAAAGAGGGAAGGGCTGCATAGAAACCTCCAGCTTAGGTAGTAGAGCATCAATTTGCAAGGCTTATTTCATTTTGTACTGTAAGTTGCAAAGACTCTCCAGGCGGTTTATGTATTTACTTAGCTACCTCTTTCTCTCCCGGGCATTGTGGCATCAGGGCTCAACCTCTGCAAACAAGTAGGCTAAATTAAATGTTTCTTATCACATCTACCCAAGTAAATGAGAAAAAAAATCCTCTCATTTCATTTTCACCGGAGAGAAGTATCTATAGCTAAGATTTCTGTCCAACATATCATTTTTGGACAAGGTATTAGAGTAAGTGATGTCCCTCCAGCTCCAGCAGTTCCTGGATAAAATGGATTATCTAGATCTATTTCAATCTCGTTTCAGGCCTGGTTATGGGATGGAGAGACAGCTTTGGCCACCTTGATGGATGACCTATTCAGGAAACTGGATAGGAGGAGTGTGTCCCTGTTCATTCTGTTAGACCTCTCAGCAGTTTTTGATACCATTGTCAGTGGTATCCTCCTTAACTGTTTTCCCAGGATGGGAACTGGAGAGACTGTTTTACAGTGGCTCCATTCATTCCTGGAGGAGTGAACCCAGAAGGTAGGATAGGGGACTTTTCTTCAACCCCCTGATCATAGGCCTGGGGGGTTCCTTGGGGTTCTATTTTGTTCCCCGTGCTATTTAATAATATATATTAAGCCACTGGGACAGATCATCTAGAGTTTTGGGTTGTGATGCTATCAATATACTGATGACACCCAGTTCTACTACTCTTTTCAACCCCAATTGTCATGTCCCAAACACACCAGGTAGCAAATTAGCAGGCTGGAGGAGTGGAGTTTTACCTACAGTAGAGAAAGAGGGAGTAATCCAAATAAATCCAAACCCAAGCCAAGAAACCAATGCAAACCCAAGCTCAAGCCAAGAGTCCAAAGTTCCAGAGTATACAAAACCAGAGGAGCAAACCAGAATTGTTGTCCAAGAAGGTCCAAGGAGAGTCAGTGTTCAGGAAACAAGGTACCAGCACAGGGCTGCAACTACCAAGAATATCAGTTGTCAATCCTGGGGAGATAGGCCAGCTGTTTTTCTTTCATAGGCTAACAATGTTGATGCAGGTGATCCTCATTAAAGCTAATTTGTTACATAAATGAACTGAATGCCTGTGCCCTTCTTTTTCTCAGTGTTGCTGTCCTGTGTTGCTTCATCTTCTGACACTTCTTGCTGCTAGTGTCCATGTGTTACCCTGATTTCTGGGGGCCCAGGAGGGACACCTCAATGTGGTCACAATGGGGAATGGGGATTAGCAAGAGCACAAGCTAAGCAATGCAAGAGGCAGGGCAACCCAGCGAAATCTTGAAACCAATGTCTATGGGGTCAGGCTGAGTCAATGAGCAAACAAAAGTAAATAATAATTGTTTTCTTTATTTTTGATAAACACAGTCAAAATGTATGTATGCGAACACACTCACACAAACCTATTGAAAGAAAGGTAGGAGTTGGATAGAGGGTTTAAGAGGGATTTTTGCATGGGAAATACTACACCTGTCCTGAAGCCTGGGTACTCTGAAGAAAAGTCCGTAGAAGTGGAGATTCTCAGCACGTGGAGCTGAGGGGAAGGCTCGCCGAATAAAGTGAAGTGACAGCAAGGTGGGATAGAAGCCAGGAGCAATCCGAAGAAGCACTCAAAATCAGGGGGTCTTATGGGGGAAAATGTGCCCGTAGACTAGTCTGTTCCTGGGGATAACAATGGGTTTCGGGCTGGAGACAAAGCCTCCAAAAGGTCAGTATTTTACATGATTGAATTATGACAGCGTTGTCAATAGAGTAGCCAGTATGCAAACGTGGAGCGCTTGACAGTTGAGTATTTGGCTTGTCAAGCTGCCTGCTCGGGGCAGGGAGTCTTTTGTAAACAGCGTGCATACATAATATGATCCTAAAGAGTACTTGCCTGGAGGTCTCCTAAAGCGGCAGTCTGGCTATTACTGGCCTGCCTGGATCTGTTTTGAATGGTTCAGCTATTTTCAGCCATGCCTGTATGCGTGCTTGTCCGGGGGCCTTGCAAGCACATGGGGCGGAATGGATAGTGAAGGCCGAATTCTTGATATCAAATGATATCTAACATACCACAAGTCCGGACTAGAAACTATGGTAACACATGCTTGGTCTGGGCTGGCAGTCAAGAGAAGCTAACACACAGGTCAAGAGGTTCAAGAAGCAATGAAATTAGTCAGTTTACTTTAGCAAGAAACAACCTTACAAATCAGAAGCAAATAACAGTTCCAGCAATGTCCATAAATCAGAGGCAAACAATATAAACACAGGTTAAAGGCAACAACAGGCAAGGGAAGCAAATGGAAGCACAGGAGAAACGGTCAGTTAATCACTGACAAAAGCTAGAGGAAAAGGTTCAGTTCTTATAGGTGCTTGATGAATTGGTGCCTGGCATAAATTCGCTGGGAGTGATGCAGGAGACTTTTTTGATGTCTACGCTGGGTGAAGGTAGGTATGGATAGGACATTCTCTGTGTCAGAATGAACAGGGCTCCCCGCTGGGGCTGGCACTTCTGTCTCTGGGGTGGGTGGTACTGTCTGCTCTGCAGGTTCTGCTGTAACAGCCTCTGTGCCAGGGTTCAGAGCAGGTTCTGCTGTCTCAGGCCCTTTCCACACGAGGAAGTTAAGATGGGCCAAGGCATCCTGTCATGGAGGTCGTCCGCACCTTGGATCGGACTAGGTTTGGATTATTTACCTTAGTTCCGAACCTCAGTCCAATCCAAAACACCCCCAAGTGGTCCTCCAGTGCGCTATGTGAAGACCGGAAAAAAACGGTCTTTCAATTTTCTGGAGCACACCATTTCGTTCCTGCTCAGCTGTGTAGATGCGCAGATTCGCACCAAGCGAGCCTGCAATCAGCGGATGGCAGGCTGTGGGCATTGCCAGCTTCAGCGGTTGGTCTGGACCCACAAAGAACTGGAAGCCGCCGTTTTGTAAGCCTCACCAGTGCGGATCTAAAGACCTCGCACTGCTCCGCATTGCCCTGGAACAAACCGAGGAGCCCTGTGGAAGGGCTTAAGGGAAAGTCTGTGTTGCTTCGAGCCAAGAAGAACTGGTAAGTAACAGCATGGAGCGATTCACTCACCTCACGAGGAAAGGGCCTCAGACTCTGAGTCTGAGTCTAGGTCCTGGAAGTCCATGACACCTGGCCCAGTTCTCGCTGCTGTTGGTTGTTGTCCTCCTCTGGGTACACTTCTGCCTCAGACTTAGAACCCTCCTCTTTACTATAATGGCCTCCAAGGCAGGGCATGACATCTATTCAAAGAAGCTGTCTTGGTTCTAAAGTGATGCTTATCTTCAGTAATGGACTGGAGAAGTGTGAACAAACTGTAACATAATACAGAGAAAGCAGAAGTGCTCCTTATCAGTTGTAAGGCAGGTTAGGGAATAAGGACTCAGTCTGTGTTAGATGTGGTTACTCTCTTCCTGAGATGCAGGTTTGCAGTTTGAGTATACTCCTGGACTCAACTTTGAACCCAGAGGCCCAGGTTTCTACAGTGTCCAGGAGTGCTTTTGTACATTTAGAGCTTCTGCACCAATTGCACTGTTCCTTGAGATGGAAGATCTTGCTATGTTGGTGCATGTCTTAACTGGGCTTCATTTGGACAGCTATAACCTGCTCTACCTGGATCTGTCTTTGAAAAATGCTCAGAAACTTCATCTAGTTCAAAGAATTGCAGTCAGAGTGTTAACTGGGATAACACTCTTGTCAAAACAGATTCACTGTTTGCCAGTTTGTTTCCAGGCAGAATACAAAGTGCCATCTATGGCACATACAGTCCTATATGGCTCAGGTCCAGGCTATCTGGCAGACTGTATCTTCCTATATGAGTCTGCCTAGGGCATGAGACTACCAGGAGAACCCTCTCTCAGTCCCACTACTATTGCAAGTAAGGCTGGTGGAGATCCATCAAAGGGATAGGAAATAAATAACAAATAAATATATTCCAAACAGGAAAATACTTCCCTTCTCATTCTCTCTCTCGTGAGCAGCTGTGGTTGGTAGTTAAGGTATACAGCTTAATGACAGCACTGGAGGCCATCCCCAAGTCTCAGGTTTTGACTCAGAAACCTCAGGGTCTAGGACAATCCCACAGTAATGTTCAGTCACACAGGCCAAATCTCCTTACAGGAAGGGAAAGTTTAAGAACTTAAAAGCAGCCAATTGCAATGGGAGGAGGTTGGAAAAAGACCAAAGTAAAAGGCTGATAAAGCCATTTGGGCATGAGGAGCGTCACGATTTCTTTGCAGCAGAGATGCAGAGCCTGGGGGACGAGGGCTGCAGCTCAATCCTCAGAAGGCTATGTGACTAATGTTCCTGACAGTCTTCCTGCCTGTAAGGGCCTTGTCACCATCAAATGAATTTTTAGTGCTTGATGAGATTAGAGAATTTTGTTTTTACAGTCCATCAAATGCTGAGGATCAGAGGATGGTTTCTTTATAATGTGTTTTACAGATTGACATATGGAAGCCTCTCACATTACGCAACTATAGCATTATGATTCCACTTTACCTGTCATGGTTCCATTTTGTGGAATCCTGGCATTTTCAGTTGGGGGGATAATTAGAACCTCAGCCAGAGAGCTCTAGTGCCTCACCAGATTACAATTCCAAGGAATCCACCAGCAGTTGCCATGACAGTTTAGGTGGAATCATGGTGCCAGTTTTAGCTCCACTCAGCATCTTTCTCAAAGCAGTTGAAAACTAGGGCCCTTTCCTCATCTTACTTGCATCTCATGATATCCTGGCATTAACCTGTCAGTGCTTTTGGCAGAATGGCAGTATGTCCCAAATGCTCCCCACTGAGCTTGGCTGGCTGCTGGTGGATGATAAAATTTGGGACATGTTCCTTTCTTTTGCAGTGCAGCTGGTCTCTTTTGGCACTGCACTGAGGAAGGAAGTGCTTTGATAGTGCTTCCGCTGTCACCACACAGCCCCATCTGATGTGATTGTTGCATGAAAGGGACCTATTACCAGATTTTTCCCCAGTAATTGTATAACATGCAATTATGGCCCTTTCCACACCAGGCAATTAGAATGGGGCAGTGCGTCCTCTCACAGAGGTCATCTGCACCTTGGAGCAGACTAGGAGCGGACTACTTACAGGAGATCCACACCTCAGTCCACTCCAAAACAACCCCAAGTGGTCCGCCAGCATGTTTTCTAAAGACCGCAAAAAACAGGTCTTTATTTTCCTGGAATGCGCCATTGCTTTCCTGCTCCCTTGTGCAGGGAGTGCGAGCCTGCGATCTGCAGAGGGCAGGCTTTAGGCGTGGCAAGTTTCATGACCAACCAGGAGCTGCCATTTTGGAAGCTGGAGCAGTATGGATCTACAGACCTCACACTGCCCCAATTTGCCCTGGACCAAGGAGGAGCCCTGCGGAAGGGCTTCAGGGACAGTCTGTGTTGCTTCAGACCCCAGAAGAAGTGGTAGGTAATGGCACGGAGCGATTCCCTCGCCTCATGCGGAAAGGGTCTGTGATAGAAGAGCCCTGGTGGTGCAGTGATTAAATGCTGGTACTGTAACCACAAGGTTGTGCATTTGATCCTGCCGGGCTCCATGTCAACTCAGCTTTCCTTCCTTCCATAGGTCTGTAAAATAAGTACCCAGCTTGTTGGGGACAATTAGCTAACACATTGTAAACTGCTTAGAGAGTACTTAGCTGATAAGCGGTATAGAAATACACATGCTATTGCTATTGCTAGCTGGGGATGTGACCGGAGTGGGACCATGACAATGTTGTAGCATGATTGGCTTCAGCACGTCCTCATGCTGGGATGGAGCCATAGTGCAGAAATGGCCTAAGTGTTTGCTTAGCCAGTGGTGTTCACTCTTGCTCTGGGAGACCAAGATCCTTAGATTATATACTCAGGGAATTCTGAAGGTTTAAGTTCAGACAAAGACTGGGGAAGATTTCTGAAACAGGAGGCCTTCCCTCTTAGCATGTTGCCAAGTTCCTTAGGAAGACTCATCTTTACCCTTTGGAAAGGACCAAATCAAAATGGAGACAGATGTGTGGTTGGTCAGGCTTTATTCAAGAATGAAATGAATATTCTTGAAGACCTGAACCACACACAAGGTTAACTACCAGACACTTTCTTCCTCTATGAATTGCCAGTGTGGGGCCCAATCAAGGCTGGGAGATGAAGTGTAGGGAGGCTTGAATGGAACAGTTGAGAGAAATCTTTAAAATTAAATTTTGTAAAAGCTTAATTAAAAGAAACAGAGATAATGACAATGTACAGAGGCATTTGGGAATTAAAGTCTTCCAGCAATAATTTGTTTTCAAGTATATTTCAAAGATCTTTGTACCCCTACAAATATTGGTGGGGAAATTGTTCAGCTTATGAAGAACACCAGGGCCAATATTCTGTTAGTGACAAAAACATGCCAGAGAATTTGCATGGGGCATAAGAGGAATTGTGCATGTGATAACATTGTGGTAATGGTAGCTCTTTAAAGTGCAGAGTAGTACGTGGATATACATTAGTTGTGATGTCTTGTCTTTTCACTCTGCACGTTACAATTGTATAATGAGTTGTTAGCTATGCAGTGACCATTGATCCATGTACATTGCATTACATTGGTATTTAATAGAGAAATTGTGTAATGTATCCCCATAGGAGGGAAGAAATGAAAAGATGCAAGATCTAGGCCCAAGTCCCCTCAGAATCAGTGTTGCTTCTGTAGTCTTAGCAAGTTGTTGGAGCAGCCAATGGACCCAAGCTCTGGAATGATGATGAACCCCTTCTAGATTTTACTGCTGTACCTCCCACAGCTGATCCCAGTTGAATAGGAGCTAAATTTAAGTACCAGCACCAGCAGAGTTTCTGTTTAACTTGGAGTAGCTGAGAATGTGCAATGGTAAAATGCAGAGAAAATACACTATCCCTGTAGCAACAAATCTACCATTCACCGTTCCTTAGATGACAAGCTTAGTAGTATTTTATCATCTTTCCATGTACTGACTCAGAACATCAAACTACACAGAGATGGGGAAATCCAATAATTGGTTTATCCTAAAAAATCCACTGTTAATATTGCCTAAACAGGGATCTTTCCTTGGCTTATGAGGGCACAAAAGAATCAAAGAATCACTATAGTTTTATCTCATGTGTGTCCCTTGTAAAAGTTAGAAGAAATGTGAATCAGAATACCATTACATTCATTGTTTCTCTGCCTCTACCAAGAGGTCACCAAATGACCTGGAACAGTGGCAAGAAAATGCTAAATATGACATTACGTCATATGCTTCTTTTACCAATGGAGGACATGCCATGCATTACCAGGATGATATCTGAGTCAAGATATATGTAACCAGGGAGATTCACAGGGAAAGATGGATGAGAGTAGTCACATCATTAATTATGAGCCCTTTCACAATACCCAATTATAGTGCAGTGGTTCAGTTTAATTACCATGGAAACATCAGATGGAGTTGTGGGATTTGCAGTTTGTTGTTATTATTATTGCATTCAAGTTGACTCCAGTTTCTGGAGACCCTATCAAAGGGCTTTCTCTGCACGATCTGTTCAGAGGAGACTTGCCATTGCCTTTCTCTGAGACTGAGAGAGTGTGACTTGCTGAAATGTCACTCACCAGCTTACTATGTCTGAGCAGCAATTTGAACCTGGTCTCCCAGTGTCCTAGTCCCAACACTCAAATGAGTACATCATGCTGGCATTTGCAGATAAGATGCAGAATCTGAAATATACCTCTTAATGGAAAGATACACTATGATTATTTTTTAAAAAACAGTTTCTACTCACTCAGTAAATGTTGATCCTGTATGGCTCCCTTGACAATCCACATATTATTTTCAATAGGTCCTTCCAAGCTACGACTTCTATGTGAACAGGTTTTTTAATTACAATGCAAAACTTGTTTCCAGGATCACAGCTGTACAAACTGAAAGAAATTCAGGAAGAAGGACCTTAATTCAAAACCTGTAATGATAATTGCCGGCACTGGTAAAGACAGACCAATATAATTTGTGGACAAAACTCTGCCTGATGGTCTAAACATGAGTGACACTTTCTTGTGAGCAAGCTCTCTTTAAACTGGTGAAGCAAATTAAGTCAGTTGTCAATACGGCAAAGGAATTTCAAAATCCAGAATGGCCAGAACATTTACTTTGTTAGAAGCTGTTAACACTACATTAGTCATTGCAGTGTTTGTTGTATTGAACTGAAGCAAAAATTAAAATGCAATTCATCAGACCTTCCCATACAATTTTATGTTAATTTATATCTCCCTTTCTATTCCCTTTTGCATTTTCAAATTGATTTTCCTGGAAAGCACGTGTAGCACTTTACACAGTTGTTGTAATGTGCAGTATTGGATATTTGCCTGAACAACAGAACTAAGAGCCAGTGGCAACTTGCAGTCATACTGCATTCAAATCCACAACAGAAAGATACAGCATAGAATCCTGGAGTTAGTTCCAACTAGAGTACATCCACTGTTACATCATTGGAATTTAGATAAATGTTTACTCAAAAAGTTACTTTTGGTTTTACCATTGATAGATCTACTTTACAACAATAAATCTAAACAAAAGAATTTAGGCCTCAGATTCTGGCCTAAAGCACAACAAAACTACAGTCCTAAATACATACTTTCCTATGACTAAGCCTACTGGATACAGTTGATTTACCTCTGATGGAAGAAAGAATTGCTCTGCATGTTTACTACATTGGTTATCATCAGCCACTAGACCTTTAAAAGCAGAGATATTTGTTATCATCACAGATGAGTTACATTGTGCAAGATGGTGTCATGCAAGCTTGTTTTACTGTTTCTTCAGTTCAAAATTAGACAGTCGGGTGTGAGAGAAATGAAATCTATTTTAGCTTCTGCACTGAGTACACAATATTAATAACTCAGTGGGTAGGGTGGACAGACCCATAGCATTCCCTCATTGCTTCTTGGGTTCAACACTAAGCAGTGTCAGCAAAGCCCTCATTGAGCTGAATAGCCTACCACTTTGTTCTGTTAACATGCTTTTTAAACAACAGATTTTTAGAATTGGCAGCTAAGCAAGGGAGGGCCTCCCAAAAACCATGAATCTCCGGGTGCAGAGAACGGACAGATAAAAGACAAGTCTGAAGGACAACAAGGCTGGAAGGAGTAAACCAAGTTGATAAGACAGAAAGTTGGCATTGTTTAGTAAAGAAGCAGCTGTAACGTTTGGATCCTGTGCAAGGGGGAGGGAAACCTGTGTTGGGCAGGGGGATAAAATATGAGGTATTCCATAGCAGGGGTGTCTTTCTCTGAGAGACACCCAGCTCTGCAGAGACGTATTTTTTTTAAATAAACATTTGATGCTTCAGCCGATCCTGTGCTAAATTGTTTTATGAGTCTTATCAGCTATTTCTTACACGTGGGGGGCAGAAGGAAGGAAAAAAAGTGCCCATGTTTGACAGTTAGAGGAAAACAGAGGCCCTTTCTGCATGGACATGGCATCCCAGCGTGGGGATGGGAGAGAAGCAGGACTGCAATGACGCTTCTGTACAAAACCATTGTGGTCCTTCCATTTTCTTGTTGCCAGCTGGCTTGATTGTGGGGTAAATCATTGACAGAGTTTCTCTGTCGGTGACCCCTGAACTTACCTGCCATGCAGAAGCATGATGGAGGCGCTTCTTGCCCCAGTGTAGCATGGGAAAGAGCCTGGTTGCACCGTAGAGATGAAGTAGCCTCTAAAAGAGGGTCAGTCTAGGTAGCCACAAGACCCTATATATGCTCATAGTTGTAGAATCTAATATGAGGAATCATCTGAAAGTGTGTGACAAGTCAAAGTGTATTACAAAATGCTGTGCTAGCAAAAATGAACCGAAGCCCCTGTTCTAAATTCAAGGTTGTGGTCACAGTGTGCCTAACTGCTCAAATGTTCTGTAACACATTGTCTGGAATGTAAATATCTGAGGAGTAAGAGGGTGTCAGAGAATATTGCAGACATTGCAATCCTTCAGAGGGGGCGGGCAAGAGGAAATGTCTTTGTATTATGTTCCTATAAAACTGTCTTGCAAACTGAGCTCTGGGCTCTTTGCTTTTGGAAACTATTCCAGCCTTGCAGCCTGCACGTAATAAACTCTTTTTCCTTACTCCCTGGTCTCCCTGTCTCTGAATTCCTGCAACAAAGGGAAGAGGTGTCTCTTCTGCTTCCTTCCACAGGGAGCTGGTCTGGTGTGAAGGGGAGCATTCCCATCACGCTCCCCTCCCGGCCAAGGTGCTGCTGGGATCACAACTGGAAGACAACAGCAAGGTAAGGTACGGAAACGGCCTCAGTGTTTGGGGTGACATCTACCTTGGGGAAGGAAAGGGAGAGACTCTGATCTAAATCCAATTTTGGTCTCAACTATGGGAAACCCATTGAAATGAATGGGACTTTTTAGTCATCACATATATTTCATTTGAATAGGTCTGTTTTGGTGTGAATGACATTTCATTCAACAGCTGAATAGGCTGTAAAGACTGGTCTCTGCCAGCAGGCCTATTCTGATGATTTTGAATTGTGAATATTAACAATGAATTTTAAATATGTATTGGCTGTTTTTAGGCATTTGTAATATATATAAATACACACATACACACACACACATCTCATTTAAGGTGATATGCATTTTAACTACTGTTTTAACTGATATTCTGTTTTTAACTGTTATATGTTAATCTATTGTCGTCCCCTGCTTCAATCCATGGGGAGAGGTGGGTAAGGAATAACATTAATAACATAATACTAATTCCTCCTCTTCTTTCTCCTCCTTCCCTCAACATGCCACCTTTCAAAAATTCAAAGTGCTTGGATAACTTGCCATATAGGCTGGAGGATTTTGGGAGTTGTAGTCTGGAAAAGTAACTTTTCCAAATGTTATCCATATCACACTTTGATTGAGAGTACAGTTTTCTCAGAGAGAGAGAGAGAGAATGAGAGAGAGAGAGATCATGATAATATCATCAAGGATATTATAATGAAGTCATTTATATGTATTTTTGGCCCCTTTTTAGTTTAATTGTAGCCTAGTTTAACTTAATTTGGGTAGTTTAGGATAGCTTAGACAATATAAGGTTAGACCTTAGAGTATGTCTGTTTGTTTACTATATGTCACTGTAATCCTCTATATGTTGTTTTATATGTTCAATAAATGTTAATAAAAATATTTCAAACAAATTAATATCATCAAGGATGCTCTGCTGCTGGATAGTCAGGATTTTACCACCAATCAGAGAGAGGGGGCAGATAGATACTTATGTATGACACATAGACCTAAATTGGAAAAAAGCTACAACACGTATGATAATGTGTTGTACAAACTTTCTGAGATAAAGAAGTAGTTAAAATGCATATGAGCTTGGTCACTGTTTTCAGTGCTCTAATAATTCATGCATGAAATCAGTTGTGAAGACAGAATTTGTTTTGAAAATGATGCTTCATAATAAGCCAACAGCAGGTAACCAAATTGACCTTTCTTAGATGTCACTGAATGTCACAGGCACTGGAGCACCTAAGCATCACTGTTGGAAGACTTCAAATTTTTAATGATGAGGGAATCCCTCCAACACACACTCTGTATCCTGCAAGATGCTGTAGAAAATGAGAAATCACCCAGCAATTTTAACTCCAACAATACTGGAGGAGGGGAAGAGAAATTAAAACGAAGAGTACCTGTCTAGAGGTCACTTGTCATACTTTAAATTCCTATGGAAATTTTCTGCTAGCAACAGATGTTCAGGGATTGAGTGGAAGAACTCTCCACCAATGTGTCATTTCCCCACTCACCCCCACCAACCATGGACTGCTGAGGTCACACTGATCTCTCCAAAACTTCCAAATTTCTGAGCAAACCATTGTCCCTTTTCTGATATTAATCCTCAGTAGAATCTGATTATCCCCTTGCCTCTTTCTGATGTTGATGTATTTGTGTATTTGCCTTCAAGTCACCTGTCAACTTATGATGACCCCATAATTTTCTAGGGTTTTCTTAGTCAAGGAATACTCAGAGGTGGTTTGGCCAGTTCTTTCTTCTGAAATATAACCTATAGCACTTGGTATTTATTAGTGGTCTCTCATCCAAGTACTAACCACAGATGTCCCTACATAGCTTCCAAGATCAGATGAGAACTGGTGTATTTAGGTTATTTAGGGCCACTTTCTGGTGTTTATAGCGGAATACAATTTATTCAGCTAACCTTGAACATAGGACCACAAATTTGGTTCTGTAATATATGGATCTTGTATATATTTTTACTGTCCTTGTATAAATTTGATGGTGCTTTATCATTAGGCATAACTTCTGGCCAAATATAATTTCTTAAAATTGCAACTCATCCTTCCCTCCCTCACTTCCTGCATTTATTTACACTCTGACTTTTTCTCAGACTGGGACTCAAGGTGATTTACAAAGTAGAAGAATTACAACTAAAACCCACATGAAGTTAAAAACATACTAGAAGTTGTGATTGAGGCCCTTTCCGCACAAAGTCACTGTGCCGTTTCTGTATGACAGCAGCTGGCAGGTCGTGCTTCTGCATGACACAATCATCATGCTGCTGCCATCCCGTTGTGAAGCATCACACTCATGTGGTATTTGCAAAACTGAAAAACAATCTGTTTTGCACCTTCAATTCTGCAGCACTCCCATACTTACCAACATGTCGAAGCTGCAGAAGTGTGATTGTAATGCTTCCTGCCCCAGTGCAGCAGTGGAAAGTGCCTGACTGTGCTGTGGAAGGAAGAGGCAGGGCTATTGCACTCCCTTCCACAGAGAGTGAGCAGGTGTGGAGGGGAATGTTACTGGCATGCTCCTTTCCAGACCTGGAATTGCAGTACAACGATGTGGAAGAGCATTGTCATGTGGAAATGCCCTAAAACAGCACCAAACTAACAACAAAATTAAAAACTTTTGAAATCTTAATTTAAAATACAGAGTAGAAGCAGTAAGGCACACAAAAAGACCTTTTCTTGCAAAACAATTCTCAAAAGACTACTAGAATTAAAAAGTCATGTGCTGCAAAAAGACAGCAATCCTACTTATTCTACCCCGGAAATAAATTCCAAGTACACCAAGCAGGCTTACTTCTGAATAGACAAGGATAGGATTCCACTGTAAATAAAGTTATAGCTCTTGTATTTCTTGTTGATTTAGGAGATTTTGTACATGTTATCTCTATCATTTTTTTTTTAAAAAAGAAAATGGTTGACATTCCTTTACAGTTTCGATTAATGTGACATGTTGAGATTAACTATAGTAGAAAAGTGTTTTAAACTGAATTATAGTAATAAGAGTTTATATCCCTTACGATCAAATGGCCATATTTGTCATTTTAACATAAATCCTTATGAATAACATGTGCTGAAATTCTTTAAAATCTTTGACTCAGTGGCAGTGATCCAAAGTGAATGATAAATAAGTAATTGTGTTGTAGTCTGTCTGAACTGAACTATCATATATATTTATTACACTTTGGAATTTGGACTACATGGCTTGGATTTAAAGTGATGTTTCTATTTTTGTGAGGAAACAACCTTCCCAGAGGTGTATTGCCTGGTCATATTTTATTCTGTCTGTTGCTTGAGACAGGGGCCTTTTATACATTGGCCCTCAAAAAGAGAATTCACAACATTCAACAGCCTGCTGTGAATAATTCGCCCAGAACTTTGGAGACAGACTTGCTTGGATCTGCTCCGAATTTGAGACTATAGTTGATACAAATCAAATGGGTAAAGTTTTGCCTCATGTTCATCCAATAATAACGTGTTTTATTTCTACAGTCCAGACGTGAACAAGAACCTTGAGAAGGTAAGAACCACCATTCGTATTCTAGACTCTTGTGCCTTTTGGTTCATTAAATAGGTCAAATGTGGACTAACAGATTGGTGGTCCTTGCCTTGCTACACAAAACATAGTTCCCTCATACCTAAAGCAGACAGTTATAAGATCATTGTTGAAAATAACTCCCTGTAGATCCATCCATTTTGAATAACTACTGACTTGTATCAGGAATCAGTTTCTGGGGTTTGTAGTTTACTGAGGCCAAAGAGCTTTCTGGTTGAGAATTCTAAATGTCTCTCTTAAAACTGCAGATCCCTGGATTCCACAGGATGTTGAAAGTGGAATAACAGCACTATAAGAGTGTACAGCGGAAAGGCCCCAAGTCTTGGACAGATTGCTACTGAAATTTAAGAAAGAAAGTGCTAAGGGATAGTTACCACTGAATGTTAAGAAAACAAAAATATGACCACAGAAGATTAAGATAACTTTAATGCAGGTGATGAAGGTGTCAAAATAGTTAATGATTTTCTGTACCTTGGTTAATGGAGGCTGTAGTTAAGAAATCAGAAGAGGACTTGGAAGGGCAACTGTGAAGGAACCAGATAAGATCCATAAGAAGGATCATTAAAGGGGACTTGACTTGTGCCAGATTACTGGGCAGCAGCTCCTAGCAGCAGCTCAGCAGCCTAGAGAGCTTTCATGATAAAAGTGCTGGACTTTGGCTGGACTGGAGGATTAGCCATTTGGGATTCCCATTATATGTGTTTATCTTTTGGTAAATATGCTGGGAATGGGAAGAACCAAGGAAGTAACATCTTGCCATTGCAGTGATGTCCAGCTGATTAGACTGGAAAATCTGGTGGCCCTATGCTGGCAACCTGATTTTTTACAAACAACCTTTCATTAATCTTTGAAGTCATAAAAGGGATGAATCTTTTTGATTAAGACAGAACAGCAAAAGACTTTGCAGCTGCCTTCTTTCTGAAATCAAGAGGAGATTAAATCTGTTTACCCTATATGATTGGGACAGTTGAATTTAAAAATTGGGAGTTGGCATTTTAAAAGAGAAGAATTAAAAAAAATAAAAGCATATATTTAGTGAATAGACTGAATTACATTTTACTTACAAGGATGCATTGGATTTTAACAAAGAAACTGCAGCTTGAGAAAGTATAGATATTATCAGTGGGGTGTTGTTTTCTTGGCAGCATCTGGCTAGATTCCTGATACGTGAATTGTTAACCCTGTAGTTGTGGGACTAAGGTCCTTTTTGCACCTTTGATAGTGCGACGAACTAGAGCCCTCACGATATTGCCAATATCACAAGAGGTCCAGTAGAGAGCCCCTTGCAGTCTGCACACGGTAGGGCATTCGCGAGAGAGCACCAGTCCCCGCCTGGTGCCTTGTCTGCATGTCGGCATCCTGGGCCACGCCCAGGTCCCGCCCTGTCCTCACCCCACTGCCCCTGATTGGTCGGTCGTTTTTCTTTTTTCTTTTATTGTTTCGTCAACTATCGTGCTAATGTTAGCACAATAGATCCTGCCAACAGGCTGTTTCATACTACGTTGGTAACATGCTAATGTGCTAACGATAGCGCCGGGTTTTAAGAAAAAAACACAGTTTAAGAAAAAAACACAGATAGCCCCGGAGTGGCCTCTCACGGCAACGTATCGTGCAGTGTTGGCTGCTGCGATGGGGGCAGCGGCCAGCCTGCTGCTGGGCGGAGCATCCCCTGGGAGCTGTGGCATGAGGGACAGGCAACAGGAACTGCCCACACCCCACCCACTCCCAGGTCCTTCTTGGAAGCACACCAGACGACGGCTCCACAGGCCCTCTGGTCGCGCGACCGATGCGTGAAAGGGAGGTTATTTTCGCCTTTCAGGCGAAAATAAGAAAACACATTATCTGCACTATCCATGACTGTGATAGCACCTGGTTTGCCAGAACATCATGTGGTACGGCAGCTCATGAAGGGGGGAGCATACTTAATACACTTTAAAAATGCCATGCGAAAAGGGCCTAAGTGAAAAACTGAACTTTTCCTGGAATAGTTAGAGGATGTTCTACAATGGTGTATAGTGGAAATATAGAGACAATTCAAGAATATGATTAACATCATAAATCAAGAGTTCAGAGAACTGAAATGAGAGCTAAAACAAGACAGAAATAGACAAAGTCCAGAAAGAGAGATAAAATTGGACATGCAAGTGAAACGAGAGGAAAATCACATGGTGAAGCAAGCACAAGTAGAATTTGTGCAGAGAGATTACACATTGCATGAGATTTATGATCAGGAGGTTTTGGACCTGGGGGGATTAATTGATTTGTTACCTGTAAGCAAACTATTTTAACCACTGAACAAAATCAAGCTGAATCAGTTTGCATGACTGAAGGAGGAGAATGGTGTTTAAAAAGGGGTGTTGTCTCAAGACTGTGATGTGTGAGGGCTGAACAAAACTAAGTGGATCTATTCTGTGAGAGGGAAGGGGATGGAAAGATGCTGTCTCAGGATAGTGTTTCTAAAATGTCATGTGAGAAGCAGTCAAAGAAAGGATGGCTTTGTGGGAGTTGGTGGGTCAAATTCAAAATGAAGGTTTACTTTAATTAGGTTAATATGGTCACAAATTTAGGAGCATAAGTGGATTGGGCCTATGAACTATGTAATGGTTTTTAGAACATAAAATGGTATTGATGTATTTAAAAGCTGGTGATGCTACAAAACATATAATAGGTTTATGGTTTTAGGTGGTAAATATATAGTTACAGATATAGTTGGATGTAAGGATGTTATTAAATATGTAATAGACTTATACTTTTAACTAGTGAAAATAGTAGGCCAGCAAGCAAAATTTTGAAAAATTAATAGTATTATTATTTAGTAGTATTATTGCTATCTATTTTGTAATGTTCTTTACAATGCAAGTAAGTTGTAAGAAATAGAAGAAATATAGAGATATTGGGTCTGGAACATTAATAAGAAAAACGTTCAATTTTTTCTTATTGAAAGAATGAATTGGGAGAGGAGGAGGAAGTTTGGATATCTTTTTTGGAGGGGCTTAAATCAGGTAGTAGGCTATATTCCATCTAAAGGACGGGGGAGGTGAATTCTTTTCTATTTGCTCTTTCTTTTCCCCTTTTCTTTTCTTTTTCTTTCTTTCTCTTTCTTTTACTCTTTAATTTTTTTAAAAAATTATTGTGATTTTTTTAAAAAAATATTTTAAAAAAATATTAAAAAAAATATTAAAAGAAAAAAGTTCAATCAACACATAAAAAAACAACAAAAACAACAAAAATACAAGCATAAACAGACATCTACACATAACTAAAACAAAAACTAACCAAACAGAACTAAGGCCATTTCCACATTATACTGTTATGGTGCTATTATTCTACTTTCAACATCCTGTGGAATTCTGGGTTCCCTCATACCTAAAGCAGACAGTTATAAGATCATTGTTGAAAATAACTCCCTGTAGATCCATCCATTTTGAATAACTACTGGCTTGTATCAGGAATCAGTTTCTGGGGTTTGTAGTTTACTGAGGCTGAGAATTCTAAATGCCCTTCTATAAACTGCAAGCCTCAGGATTGCATAGGATGTTGAAAGTGGAATAACAGCACTATAACAGTGTAGTGCGGAAATGGCCTAAGACTGGTTCCTGCCTGCTGCAAACAGTTCATACTACAGTTGGTCCTCTAGCCCTTACCCTAGTGAATGTGGAAGGCCAACTGTACTTAAACATTTATACTGAACTACTAAGTTATACATTTTATCCCATAATTTTAATTATTCCTTATCAGTTATCATTTTAATTGCTCACTTATTTTTTTACTTACATAATTTCTCAAGTTCATACTTACTGACTTATTCTAGATTATTTTATACTAATGATTATTCATCTAAAAATAACTGTCTATATAAAAACAACATTTTGAAGCAACAGAATACATCTTCTAAATCTATCTTCACACTTCTCAATTATGAATATTGATTTTAATTATCAAAACCTATTTTCATCAGATCACCTTCAATCTTTTTAAAGAAATCAATCTACCACTTCCATTGAGATAAAAAATCATTTTGTGTTCTGCCCATTAGCCCATATGTAAGTTTATCCATTTTGACAGTTCCCATCAGTCCGCTTTAATTCATATATTTTCCTGTTTCCTTAGATGTTGCTTTTTTCCTGTTTCTTTTATATATTCATTTATGAATTTCTGGAGATTTTAGTGTTTCATAGGAACTGTTAATAAAAATAAAGGGAAAAAAGAGGCATCATTGAAAATACAAAAGTCAGATTATAGTATTTTTAGTTTATGTGTATGGTTGTAAAAGCTGGACTGTGAAGAAAGCTGACAGAAAAAACATGATATTGGAAGTGTGGTACTGGAGGAGAGTTCTATAGATACCAACAGAAAGACAAATAAATGGGTCCAAAACCAGATAATGCCTGAACTCTCACTAGAGGCCAAAATATTTAGACCAAATCCCTCATATCTTAGATACATTATGTGCAACATGATCCATGGGACTCATTGGAAAAGACAAAAAGACTCAATATAGTTGGAGGCAGCGTGAAAATAGGAAGGCAGTGGCCATTTCTGCACTACACCATTATAGTGCGGTTATTCCATTTTCAACATCCTGTGGAATTGTGGGGTTTGTTGTTTACTGAGGCCAAAGAGCTCTCTGACTGAGAATTCTAAATGCCCCTCCCTAAACTGGAAATCCCATGATTCCATAGGATGTTGAAAGTGGAGTAATAGCACTATAACAGTGTAGGGTAGAAAGGCTCTCGGTCATGAAGCCACAGCCCTTAGTTTGCAAGACCTGAGCAGGGTTGAATTACTAATGCTATTGGAGGTTTCTCATATATTGAAGCTGATATGAAAGAAATATGCATTTTGTTCCATGAATGAACATGGATAATTCCTTTGTAACAGTAAGAGCAAGAACAAGACTGAATAGAATTTGAAGCAAAGGTCTTTTGTTTTCCTTTTTTTTAAAAAATACGCCCCTTATCCTGAAATTCCTCTGTATGATGGAATGATCACTCTCATTGATGCTACCAAAGAAAAGGCCATACTGAACATCTAAAATGACAACAATCACAATGCAAAAAAAACAAAACAAAAAAAAAAGTAGGTGAGTAAAAAATGTGGAAGCAAAAGACTAATTTTACATGACTGTTGTTAACTCTGCACTTTATTTGAAAGTTTTTTGTTAACAAGATGATAGCTGAACACAATGAGACTGATGTAACAACCTTTATTACTGCAAATCCTGTTTCCCTCCCTTATACAGAATGGTAAGGCCATGGAAATTTGGAAGGCAATAGTAAATAGGTATCTTTCATCTTTTCTGTCTCATAAAGTGTATTTAAAGGGCACTCAAATGACATCTCAGAAATATGCTGGATCTGCAGAGGTTTGCTGGATTCTGCTTTTCCCTAATTTTAACCCTATGCAATTTAAAGCCTGGTTATAGCTGATCAACATAATTAAGCTTTGCCATGAATTATGTACCCAACAAAAAAGGTCCGAGATATGCCACTAAACAAAAGGTATCCATATTCAGAAGTTGCATCTTTCCCCCATTTCTGTCTCCTAAGTCTATGTACATAATTTGCTTCATATAACATTGTTCCACATTCACTTTTTTAGTGATGTGTGGAGTTAATATTTCCCCCGATGGCTGGAGGAAAGTTGAATTGAGAGAATAGGAAGGCATTTGAAAATGAGTGTAGGATCCCTAACACAGTGCCACAACATGGGTGTGTACCCTTTGAGAAAGATGAACATATGTTATCTATGCTATGTTTGTTCATTAGATAAATTTCTTATTCATTTTTAATGCAAACCAGATGACAAAGTTATTTTGATGATGGTCATTGTCATCACACCACAAAGTAATAAAAGTCTCAGTGGTAGTATAAAGACATAAAGGAATGCTTCAATAGCCAATCAATTAACCTACATGACACAGGCCCTTTATGCATTGACATGGCATCCCCACATAGGGACGTGAGAGAAGCAGGACCGCGACAAAGCTTCAGCATGAAGTTGTTGTGGACCTATCTTTCTCCTGCCTCCAGCTGGTGTGATCATGGCATACATCACTGACAGAGAAATCATTGACCTCCCGATCACATGACGCTCCCACACTTACTTGCCATGAGGAAGGGCCAGAAGCATGATGGAGGTGCTTCCTCCCCTAGCACAGCATGGGAAAGAGCCTGGCTGCAACGTGGAAGGAAGAGGCATGTTCCTTGCATTCCCTTCTGCAGGGAGCCAGTCCAGTATGGAGAGGAACATTCCCATCACTCTCTCTCCCCTCAAAGGTGCTGCTGGGATCACGATTGGAGAATGATGGGATAAGGTAAGGTGTGGAAAAGGCCACAGATTCCTGCTGAAATTGAAGATTTAAAAAAAACACAACGGAAGAATTATTGAAGATCCTGGGAATTATTGCTTGTTATAGTCTCCCTGCTTGCCTTCCTTTTCAGCACTGTAGCCACAGTTTGAGAACCATATGATGTTTCAAAGCTCCCCTGGATAGAGAAGTATATCACTCAAAATTACTGGATGGAGAGGGAATGAGTTTTAAATCAGCTTAAGGCTCTGCTAATCCTTCGTTACCCACTTAATTAAGAATAGGCCCCACTGAGAACTATTTTAAATGCAAAATCACTGTGACAAAGATAGTAGCATACATAGGCTTCTTTTATGACTGAATGTATCTTTCCCTTACAGGACATATCAAACATGGATAGACCAGGCTGCCCTTCTGTAGTCTTGATATAACCTGTCACTCACCACATTGTGTGCTTTCATGAGACATAGCCCAAAAATATGAGATTCAGTCATGTTTCCTCAATCAAATCCTATCACATTCACTGAAGAAATGCAGAATTGTATATCACTTAGATGTTGGCTCTTATCTGCTGCAGCTGAGTAACAAATTGAGAGAGTGGGTTAACACTGCATAGCTTTAGATACAGAGACCTGGATCATTGGTAGGCAACACATTTTCAGTAAAACAAAGAATGAATCTCAGTTTAGTGAGCAGCCAGCCATATGCATGGATGATTCTTCCATAGCTTCTTCACAGCTGGTTTGTGCCAATTTGAAGCATCACTGTATGTGTGTGTGTGTGTGTGTGTGTGTATTTCCTCCTGCTGCTGTCTCACTGTCCCTTGACTGTTGCTCCAAATCAGATTCATTTTGCCTCCCGAGTCTTACCTACCCTCATCTGCAGCCCTCTTCTGGCAAGCTTTCCACAAATTACAAGCCTTAAAGTCCCAAGTTCTAGCACACTAGTTTGTAAAAGAATGCAGAGCTGGGCAAACAAGAAACTCTTTCTTCCTTTGGGTAAAAGAGGGACAGCTAGTTTCTCTGAGTGGTTGGGTAACATATTTTAAAGTTTGTAGGGGAGGCAGCTTCTTACAGAATCATAGAATCATAGAAATGTAGAGTTGGAAGAGACCACAGGGGCCATCCAGTCCAACCCCCTGCCATGCAGGAACACCCTCAAAGCACTCCCGACAGATGGCCATCAAGCCTCTGCTTAAAACCCTCCAAGGAAGGAGACTCCACTACACTCCGAGGCAGCACATTCCACTGCCGGACTGCCCTGACTGTCAGGAAGTTCTTCCTGAGGTCCAGGTGGAATCTCCTTTCCTGCAGCTTAAATCTATTGCTCCTTGTCCTGGTCTCTGGAGCAGCAGAAAACAAGCCCTCTCCTTCCTCTACATGGCATCCCTTCAAATATTTAATCACGGCTATCATGTCCCCTCTTAATAGTATGTGACAGAAACTGTAAGTCCAAAGATTTCTCCCCAACATGCTGATCTTCAACAGGTTGAGGATTTTAAACAAACATCTTCCTCTCTCCCAGAAGTGCTATATTCTGTCACATTACAGTCCCAGTGTAGGATCTTCTACCCCACCCCGGCTTTCTGCTCTTCAAATTGTCTGACATTTTTAATATTATAACTACAAGTATCACCTCCTATTGTTTACAAAACAGGGATGAGAATCATGCAATTCTCCTTATTGGACTGCAAATCCAAGCAGAACCAATGGTGAGGGACACAAGTCCAGCAGCTTCTGGAGTGCTGTATGATTCCTGACCCTGTTTTAAGTGCTGTTCTGTTTTCTGTTTTGTGTTTGCATTTGTATTTAGTATCACAGAATGTAGTGATGGCTTTAAAAAAAGGATGAAGGACAGTTCACTCCTTTGAAAGCATTTCTTTCTTTTTATTAACTGACATGGTTATATATGTGAAGTTCAATAAAAGAACATTTTCATTATCTGTTTTTCTTTTCTGGTCATTATTATTCATTTCATTTCATGATTATTATTGAAAATAATTTTGTCATATAGAGGAGGGGTTGTTAAAAACGACCCTTTCTGAGAGTCAAATATGCTTAGTACGTCACTGAGTACAATGGCAAAGACAGGCCCTTTCCGCACGAGGCGAGGGAATCGCCCCGTGCCGTTACCTACCACTTCTTCTGGGGTCTGAAGCAATGTGGACTGTCCCTGAAGCCCTTCTGCAGGGCTTCTCCTTGGTCCAGGGTGAATTGGAGCAGTGTGAGGTCTGTAGATCCACACTGCTCTGGCTTCCAAAATGGCGGCTTCCGGTTGTGGGTCCTGACCAACCACTGAAGCTTGCCATGCCTAAGACCTGCCCCCCGCAGATTGCAGGCTCGCATTGGTTCAGGGGAGCAGGAACACAATGGTGCGTTCCAGGAAAATAAAGACCTGTTTTTTGCGGTCTTTAGAAAACACGCTGGAGGACTACTTGGGGTCATTTTGGAGCGGACTGAGGTGTGGATCTCTGGTAAGTAGCCCGCTCCTAGTCCACTCCAAGGTGCAGACGACCTCCGTGAGAGGACGCACTGCTCTGATCTAATTGCCTGGTGCGGAAAGGGCCACAGAAATCCTACATGTTTCTCTTTTAAAGGAAAGTTCTATTATCCCCTCAGAACAAAATGGACCTTGAATGGGCCTGAAGGGACAATTGAGGGAGGGAGGAGCCCCCTACATGGAATGCTAGAAACATGATGGTGGGTTTCACACCAAGTTTTCTCACCAAGGGCCCTTTCTCCCTGCACATTCATAGTGCTATATTGTCCTACTTTGACTGCCATAACAATGCCCTGTGGGATCTTTGGATCTGCAATTTTAAAAGGACTACTAAGAATTGTCAGCTCAAGAACTGTAATGTTTCACCAACCTCCATAATCTGCAAACCACAGGATTCCACAGGATGTTGACAGGGAAATTAAAGCAGAAGCATAGTGTTATAGTTGGGTAGTGTGGAAACATCCCATGTCCCTTCATTTCTCTCTCTCTTCATTTCTTCTTCTTCTCTGTTCTTCTCTCAAGGCAAAATGGTACTTGAATAGTCCTAATGTGGCTATTTTTTTTCAGGCTCTATAATCACAGACTGCACCTCATAAGCAGTCAGTTGTAACCAGCAATCCGTTTGCTGCAGGTTGCTCTAAAGTAGGGAGGTATAGGTCCCTTAGAGTATTTTTAGCCTGACCTGCCAAGACTCCACTGTACTGACCTGCCAAGACTCCACTGTACTGCCCTTTTCTGAAAGAAAGAAGAGAGACGTGAATAATCACATCCAGGAATGGCAATTCATCCATTAAATAAGGTTCAGGCTCCCCTTGCACTATTTAACATAAACGATACCTGTTTTGCAGAAACAAGAGTAAGACCTCCGTCCTCTTCTGGCTTGTTTTATTGTTGCTGGTACATGGCATTTTTGACAGATTGTGTGGCACCAGAGGACCCCAGAGTCAGAAAAGTGATTCCCAAACCGATTCCAAGTTGCCCGCTGATTTATGATCTGAATGTGATGAGTAACTATTATAACCAAAATAGGTATTCCATCATTAAGGACACTTCAGAAGAGAGTGGCTCACGGCAGAGCCCATGTCTCTGGCTAGATTTTGGTACGGAAGCAGCATGCACACCTCCCCACTTCCCAAACTGATATACACACACACACACACACACCTATTCATATTGCCATTAATAACAATAAAATAAAACCTACTTATTTATTTCCCACACTTCTCCAAAGGATCACTCATTGGTGTTCAAGGTTCTCTTTTCCCTTGCCTGCCCTTCCTGTCTTTTGCCATTTTAACTTTACAAAAAACTAATGGAGGAGCATTTGCTGAGGGATTGCAAGTGGACCACAGACAACCCATGAGCTGACAGACTGGATGGAGATTTGAAATTGGGCATCAGCAATCTTACTTTGCGATCCTAACCACAACATCACACTGAGTAGTTATGGCCTCCTGGGGCAAACACAGTGAGTTTCCTAGGCTTCACTCTGAGAGAATTCATTATATGTTAAGGGATTTATTATCCACAGTATTCATGTTAATTACACAATATAGCAGGGTGGGACTGAAACCGAGAGCTTGCGAGTTTTACACAGGTTCAGAGGAAAAGACGTTTCTTGTTATTCTTTTTCTGATTCAAGTATGCCACTTGTAATTTTTCCCACATAACAGGGTTAGAAAAAGTAAGAACTAACTGCGCAAGCCTTCTACTGTAATTACAGTGGGCATGTACTGACTCAGTGTCCTAGGAACAGCACAGGATTTCTAGATGATAAAGGTGTAAACTGGCACAAAATTTATTGCTTTAACAGCCGGTGAAGGTCAGAACAGTAGTTAAGCTGTAGAAGTGTTTGGTATAAACCCACTCTCAGGGACTGAATGTGTACCTTAATAGCTTCACGTTGGAATAGTCCTTCTTTAAAAGTATAACAGCTATATTGGAAAATGATAGATATATTATTCTGGCTGCTAAATTTATGATGAGGATTACATTGTGGGATCTCACTCTCCTAAAAATTATTTATGCTTGATCAGTAACCATGACAAAGGATGACTACTTAGAGCACATAGCAAACATATGAAGGCTAAAATAAGGAAAATGTTTAGGTCCATCCTCTTCTTCTCTTATATACCCTTTATCTAGAAGTTTATGTCTGTGACACAAGGGTAATATTGACCTGTGGTCATGATAGGTCCTGTCTTCAACCAAACCTGGCTCGAGGCATTTGGCTACACAGAATGAACAACAAAATACAGATATAGTATACAAAAACTGACTGGATTGAGTTGAATCGAATTGCCAGATTGCAGGTCAGCAGTCCAGTTTAGAGGAATAACAGCTATGTGACATTTAATGGTCAACCATGAATTAACAAGACCACACACAAACTCAGATAATAAGGGGCATTTTATTTAAACTGACCTATTTAAAGCTGTGTTGGCCTGGAAGTGAGCAATAAGGGGGAGTAACCTGATTCAGGTCCAAGTTGAGGCAGATGTTACCACATGACAATCTCCTCAGCCTTCCCGGGGTGAAACACCTCAGCCCTGAGGGAAATCCAAACTTCTGTGGCTGCTCCCTGGCTTGGTGTAACTGGAAAGGCACTTCCACCCAAGCTGTAGGGCCCTACAAGTGAGAGCCCAAGTCCCAGGTGAACCTCAAGGGTTGCCTCCTTCTCTAACCTCTTGGGACACAGGACTCTAAAGAAGGCATTCCAGAGCCCTGCCCTACAGCAAAAGGGTACCAACAGGTGAACACCACATTTTTTATTCTCTTGTTCTGCCTGCCAAATGAACACCTATTTAAGACACCACCTCAACTCAATTGTCCCTAAGCCATCAGCTGCAATAAGAGATAGATGAAAAAAGACCTTGTAAAAATAGAGATAGGGGTTTCTATCCAGTCCTGAAGCAACCAGATAAACTCACACTACACTGAGGGTGAGAGGGTGGGTTGAATGAACAATCCAGAATGACAAATGCTGGGATGGACTGGCATAAAATAGCCTAAGTCCATGCCTGGCATGTGTTGTGATCCAGTGCTAAGGACCAATCACAGCCACACCCTGGTCTCTGACATGGAGATCATCAGATTTTACATTCCCCTGCAGTAACTATGTTGAACAGGTCTTGGTAAGTATTAGAACTAAATCTTCCAATAGACGAGAATGACTGGGGCGTCAAGAGGAATAGCTTAGGTCTACCATTATTAGTTATTCTGCCTAATGGTAAGACTGGCCTTGGTCTGAACGTTTAGATGAGGTTCTTCCACACATCTGTTTACAGTTTTAGAAGCCATTTTCACTTCAATATGATAGAATCCAATGCTTCAGGTGACACACATTAATAACACAGTATCATCTGTGGGTCCTTTTTAAAAATGAACTGACACTCTCCTAGAAGACTCCTGCGTCTGTGTTAAAATTCCATATGAGCCTGCACAGCTCTGTTACACAATACCACACCAAACAAAAACAGCAGTCATGTTGCTGGGTATATGTGTGACTTGCACCTGAAGGAGTAGATTTGTTGTTATAATCCTTCAAGTCAACTCCAACCTATAAGGTTTTCTTGGCAAGACTTGTTCAGAAGGGGTTTGCTTTTGTCTTTCTCTGAGGTTGAGAGAGTGTGAAATGCCTAAGTCACCCAGTGGGTCCCCATGGCTGAGTAAGGATTCAAATCCTAACCTCTGGAGTCTTACTCCAATTCCTCAAACCACTACATCACAATGGCTCACAAAGCAATAGATAAAGAGCAACTGAAATAGTGAGTGATTCAGTGGTGAATTCTGAAGTGCAGACCCATAGCAACAACCCCAAGCAGAGCTGAAAAATGGAGGTGGCTGTGGTAATCTACCTTTAATGGTAACTTCATTATTGGCCATCACAGTTTAGTTCTTATTTGCAAAACTGTCTCTTCCAGTACAAAAGGCTTACTACCCAACTCCACACATAATATTATAACATAGGCCCTTTCTGCAACTCACCTTTTTGTGGAGCTGTGATGCGGGGATCACTTGAGCAACCTCTTGCAAGAGGCTCTCATGTCCCCGTTGCTTCAGCTCCACAGCTGCTGCCTGCTCGTGCCAGAGCCCCTCCTCTTCCTTCCACAGTGCAGCCTGGGATTTTCCCAGGCTGTGCTGGGGCAGGAAGTGTGAGCGCTGCACCTCTGGAGCTCCGCACACATGGCAAGTGCACGTGGGGCCCTGGAGCGATGCGTGATCATGCACCATTTTCGGCTTAAAGCCAAAAATGAAATAGTGCGTGATCGGAGCCTGCCAGCCCCTGGAGTGTCACACGATTGCTAGTGCATTGTGTGGACTGCTCCTCGCAGTTGCGTGATGCTCCAGGGGCCCTTTCGCATGGCAAATGCCATGTGAAAAGGGCCATAGATACAAAAAGATTTTAAAAAGAGAGACCATTCTGTTTACCCAGCTAATTTATTTTTGGTGCTTGGCTCTTCATCTTTTTCTTTTTTTCTTTAGCAGCCAGAGAAAATTTTGCAAGCAGCATAATGATAAAAATACAGATGCTTCCTAGCTGTGCTCTGAGGGGGTCTCTTTGGCAAGAAACAGAAATGGGAACAATAACTTTGTGCCTTGGGGATTTCTACAGTGGGCAGTTGTAATGATAGTGGAAGATATCTTCAACTTCACTGCAAATGCAGGATCATCAATGAAATGGGGTATTATTAAACCTCCCATCCCCAAAAGTAGCAGGTATGCATTGTGTTCATGAAGTTCTAAAGAGGGCCAGAATTCACTTGGGGACTTATACTTTTGTCAGTGGACTTGTGTCTGCAGGAAACAGAACAGAGCAGTTTTGCAACATCTGTATTCAGCAAGGGGCTGCTGTTACATTACTACTGTAGGTAAGCCAGTAAAGTGACTATTGTATATAGGGAATGATGCACATTGGGGTTCAATGCACAATAAAACTTGATGCACAACAGGACTGATATGCATAGAGACATGATGCACAATGCACTCAATGCATATTTGTAATGCGCTGCCCAGCCCTGTTTCCTGTTTCTTGAGTAGGAGAGAGACCTCCCCAAAGACTATCCAACTGCTACCACCACTATTTCACTCTATGTGACTCCATAACCTAGTGGAAGTTACTGAAGGATTTAACTTGTACTTTTCTATCCCTGCCCCTTCAGAGACTTTCCCTTCTCCTCCTGTGAGAGATGAGAATCCTATACAAAAAGGCATGTGGAAAGAGCATAGAAAGAAGAGATATTTAAAGGAAAGCTTTTATTCTATGCAAGTAATCTTACATTAGCAAATGGGTATCTTATACATGAAGGCATCTTCCTTCAGGCACTACTTAGGAATACCTACAAAGCTAAAAAAAAGAAGAAAAGAAAAGTCTAAGTCATTTTCAGCCAAGATTTAAAAAGAAATGTAGGCCCTAGCATGATTAGCAGAACAATCCTATTGTACACATGATACAGATGATGTCCTGGGCCTTGGATGGGAAGCTGAGAGTCTGGACTTCTTTGTTTAGCCTACAACCAAACTTTCCTAGTGGAGGGGAGGCAGGCAGTAGCCACACACCTCTCTATCAGTCTCTTTGGTCTCCCTCCATATATCATGGCACCTTGCTTTTATAACCTCTCTCTTGGAAGCATCACCAGAGTTTTGCACTTCTCCCCAACTGATCACCCTCATTTGACAATTGTCTGTTATGATCTTATGTTGCTCCTCCATTATGCTGACCCACAATAAATGTAAATTAATCCCAACACATCCTTAATCCTTTGTTTACCTAGAGGTGAGACTATATCCCCCTCCCCCAACTCTATTTCCCAGATAATGGGACAGCCCATTATCACAGCTTTTGGACCCAATGCACAATAGGACAAAAGCAGAATGGGGCCCCATTCACAATAGAATTGATGTGCATTGGGATGAATGTGCTTTGGGATCAATTTACAACACGACTGATGCACAACAGGACTTTTGAATAATGGGACACTGGCTAGAGAGTGCCAGTGTGCATTGGAAGGGCTTAATGCACACTGCAATATTCACTGACAGGATTCCTTAGTACCTCTGTTGTGTAGGTAAGTGTGCCTAAAGGTATGCAATGTAGACTACATTTGGGAATTCCAGCTAATACTCATAAAATGAAAAATGTAAAGTATTTTTCTAAAGGGTCATTTTATATATTGGATACCATATAGAATAAGACAAATCCCACCATTTTGAATAAAGATGGAGTCTTTAAACAATTGTTTTACTAGGGTGGAGGAAGGAACTCAGTATTAATTTTGTACACATGCAAAATATTTTTAGCAGAATATATGCAGGAGGCTGATGATGAAGTTTGCAGTTACTTTTAAAAAAAAATGGCAAGTGGGATTCATTCATACAAGACCAGCATCCATAAATATAAGGCAAGAAAAATATGGACACAGGTTTCTATACAAAGCAATCCTGTTTCAGCCTTTGAAAGAAATCCATACATACTTTGAGGGACAGCTAACAGGATTCCTGTAAAATAATTCTACACTCTCCAAGGAAGAGACCTTTGAATAGCTACATATTTCTATACCATATAACAACTGTGAAGCTATGTTCTTTGAAAATATCTCCAGTGCTGATACAAGCTACTTGAAATTTAGACAAATACAACCAGGACTGCATGGTGTGTATTTCAACTTGACTGCATCCAGGTTCTATCAACATTTCTGTGAAAGCTGAGCATCAAGCCACAGTCCCAGTTATCTGAAATTATACTCTTGTTCATTTCTAGTCCTCAGCCTTGTAGAATTTCTATGGTGTTTTCTATTAAGTAAACAACACAATAAGGACTAGTCACCACTCAGATTTTGATTTAAATAATTGCTTTCTTGCTTGCTTGCCTTCCTTCCTTCCTTCCTTCCTTCCTTCCTTCCTTCCTTCCTTCCTTCCTTCCTTCTGGATTAAGCAAGATTAAGTCACCCAGAATACTTCAGATTATCACAGCAATATATTGTTCTTGGGAAAATCTATTTCTCCTACTGCAAAGACTGCAGCTATATTTAGAGATAACTGGGGAGTCTGTTACCCTGTTTACTGGGGGTCCTGGGAGGGACACCTAAATAACCTTACAAACACACAAGATGGGGAAATTAGTCCAGAGCACTGGTTGGCACTACGAGAGGCAGGATAATGCAGCAGGATCTTGTAACCCAATGCTTACGGGTCAGGCCAAGTCAAGAAGCAAACCGTGTCGGAAATAATGAATGATCTTTATTAAATACAGGTACACAATGTAAGCAACATACACACACAGATAACTAAGGAAAATAAAGGTGTGAGTATAATAGCGGGATTTTCAGAGGGATAGTTGATTCGGGTGATACGAAACCTGTTCCTGAAGCCCGGAAAGAAGATAGAGAGCGATGCTGGGGTGCGATGTAGCTCAGCACGTGGAGCTGAGGGGAAGCTCGCCAAGCAAAGCGGCAGCAAGGCGGTCTGGAACTCAGAAGCGATCCAAGGATGGTCTCAGAATCAGAGGTTTTTATAGGGAGAAATGTAACTGCAGGCTATGCCATACTTGGGGAAAACAATGAGTTTTGGGTGCAAGACAAAGCTTTGGAAAGGTCGAAATTTAGCATGATTGAGTTAAGTCTGAATTGACAAAGAAGTAGACAGTATGCAAACACAGAGTGCTTGGCATTTGAGTATTCAGCCTGCCAAATTGCCTGCTCGGGGCAGGGAGTCCTTTGTAAACAGCGTGCATACATAATGAGGGTGTTTGCAGAGAGGTCTCCTAAAGTGAGGATCTGGCTATTTCTGGCCTGCCTGGGTGGAGAATGGAATGTCCAGCAATTAGTGGCCGAGCCTAGTTCTGTGCTTGTCTGGGGGCCTCACAAACACTTGGAGAGGGGTGGTGGAAAAGAGCCAAATTATTGATATCAAAATGATATCTAGGGGTATCTCTAAGGAGGCCTAAACTGCAGTAACAAGTCCAAGGATGGTAATGTCATAATCCCTGGTAATGAAAGAATCCTGGGCCTTTGACTCTGAAAGACCTGACTCCTTTACAGCAAAGCAAACTCTCCCTTTACCTCTATTATTTGTGTTGGTAAAAGCATAATTCTGGTAGTTGATGAGTTGTTACAGAGGCCTTCGTATTCTGGCTCTGGGTGTGATAGGTGGCTTGTAGTATTGGACTTTCATGATGCTACAGTCTAAAGTTCACTAAAAGATCTAAAAATAGCTGTTTGAATGAGGTCCTGTAGTTATTTCATCATTTAGTTCTGCATTAGTGACTTCCAGCTGGTTTATGGTTCTGCATTAAACACAGGTTTGCAACTTGCAAGACAGCACAGTCCATTTATAGTTTGTTTTTTCCTTGCAAAGGTTGAAGCAGTGCCATTATTTATCAAGCATGGGGGAAAAAAAGAGGTGCATCTAATTGATTTCACTGGTGGTGTTCTTGGTTCTTTCAAAACTCATGCATAATGGATGCACTCTGATCATTTCCCCCTCCTCTTCAAAAATACCGAGTCACAAAAACAGATCTAAAAAATGGACTGTTAAGAAAATATGAAGACCAGTGCCAGTTTTTTAAAAAAGAAAACAGAAAAGATATGGCCTAGACTTACTGTGGCTTGGAGAACCAATGTCTAAAAATTACCAGCTGTTGTTGCTGCTGCTATTTATATTACAGAAACAAAAAGTAGTTTATATTCTAAGTAACAATTCTAACTTGATAGTAATCTCATACAGATAGAAATACTAGAGATCACAATGAAAAAATGAGTCCAAACACTGCTGGACTCCAAGATCTTCAAAGTGTGGTGAAAGTGGTGGGAGCTGCAATCCAAAACATCTCAAGGAATCAGAAAGGCTGATTTACTATACAGTTCAACTTAAATCACCTTACTGCTGACCAAGTCTTATTCTCCTTTTGCTTTATTGATCACATTTCGTTTTCCTTCCAGGTACTTCAAGTCACTTTAGTATGATTAAGATTTACTTGAACTTAAAAATGAATTTTAAAAGGAAATTCTGCAGCTGCTTTGGACCATGACATTAGCTTCATTGGTACTGTCTTGATTGATAGAATGAAATACTAGAGATCAAATGTAGACTGGATTCAAGACGAGACCGAATCTCTAGTCACCCCCACAAACCAATAGGAAGACCCTGATCAGTAGGTTTTTGTGCCTTTCCCCAGAACCCAGGAAATTGCACAAGCTTCTGGAAAAGAGAAGGCTCCATCAGTGGAGAAAAATAGCCCACTTACAAACCAATGGGGAGACCCTGATTGGCAGGTTTTCCTGCCTTTCTTCAGAGTCTCAGAAACTGTATGGGTTTATAGGAAGAAGAAGACTCCATCAGTGGAGGAAAAATAGTCTTTGTCTCACTGTGCCTCAACACAAGCTGCAAATGGTAAGTCAGAGAATGCTTTTTCTACTGGTAGACAACCCTAGTGCTTTCCCACTTTAGAAAATTGCAGAAGTATTTTGAAGGAAGAGAGGCAGTATGATGTAGTGTATTGAGCATTAGAATTTAACTTTGGAGACCAGGGCCCTTTCCACATGGCATTTGCCATGCGAAAGGGTGCCTGGAGCATTGCATGATTGTGAGGAGGGATTTGCACGATGCACTCACATTCGCGCAATGTTCCAGGGACCAAAAGGCACCGATCGTGCTCCTTTTCATTTTTGGCTAGAAGCTGAAAATGGTGCATGATCGCACATTGCTCCCAGGCCCCACGTGCACTTACCTGGTGTGTGGAGCCTCCAAAGGCATGGCGGTTGCACTTCCTGCCCAGCGCAGCCTGGGAAACTCCCAGGCTGCACTGTGGAAGGAAGAGGTGGGGCTCTCACGCTACCTGCTCGGGAGCAGGCAGCTTGTGCAGAGCTGAAGCAGTGGGGACGCGAGAGCCCCACACCCTAGCGCCAAAAAAAGGTAAGGTGCGGAAAGGGCCCAGGATTTCAGTCCTCACTTGGCCATAGGAACCCACTGGGTGATTTTGGGCAAGTCACCCTCTCCCAGCCTTAGAGGAAGGCAAAGGCAAAACCCCGATCAACAAATTTTGCCAAGAAAATCCTGTGATATGTTTGCCTGAGGGTCACTATAAATCAGAAATGACTTGAAGGCACATGGCAACATAACTTTGAATGATATTTACCGCTTAATGTACTATGAAAGTCAGTAATACTCTTGATAATTTACTATAATTAAAGACACAATTATAAACAACAACAACATTGGAAAAAAAACCAAGCATAACAACATGCATTAGGAAGGGGCAAAACTCCCACCCTTGCTTTCATTGAGTTTCTTTAAATTCCATCTGCATTTTTTTAAAAATCCTTTGTTCATAAAGGGTTGCAGAACTTTGCTCTTTTCTTCCTGGTGTGGAATTTTTCTGCATTTTCCATATGCACTTTTCCTAATGTACACTGGTTTATATGCATTTCCTCAGTGACACTCTTTAGTATATATTGAATGACAACTGTTTTTCCCCCCAAGTTATGCATATTTAGTCATTTAGGTTTTTAAAAGCTATACTTGGTTTTATCTCCAAAACACATCATAAGCCTTGCAAATGTCATCCTTGATCATGCTGGAATGTGTTTTGTGATGTATCATGCTTTGAATTTGATAGTATGCAGAACTGTGGCTCTGGGACAGTAACATTTCCTCTCTGGGCTTTTCCCTCCATCAGTAATGGACAATGACCTGTCTTGCTCATCAGCACACAAGACTATAATTGTATAGGGCAACACTGAAGATTAACATAAAGGAGACGAAAAGAGGAAGGTACTGAGGTAAATGATGCACCTTCACTTCATCTTTTCTGTTTTAGGATTCTCACAGTGAGGCTTCTGTTCTTAAGACTTTGTAAATAAAAGATATTTGGATTTTTCTCACTCTTTTTACTTTCTGAAATCTACTGCAAATATGTTTCCAATGTTTTAAACCTAGACATTGTGTTTGCTTACACACATATGCCCAAGTTTTCTCTTGAAGATATAAAACATTTCTCTTTCTTTTAATGTCATGTATGGTCCCTGTCACAAAACACACCTTTAGCTCTATGATTCTGCTTTAACTGCTGTAGTTCTATCCTATTGAATCCTGGATTTTGCAGTTTAAGGGAAGAATATTTAAAATTATCAACCAGAGACTTCTAGCACCTTCCGTTGTAAAAACATCAGGATTCCAAATAATTGTTAAAAGTGGAATTATAGTGCTGTAATTGTGTAATGTGAAAGGGCCCTGGGGCAGGAAGTATCTAATGTTTCACTTGATCTGAAAGATGCTGTAGCAGCCTTTCCAGCTGAAGAGTGAGGCAGAACTGCTTTAAATAAAAATAGATAAATAGCACAAGGATGTGCAAACTGCAGGTGTGCTTCAGCCAGCTGGCATAAAGTGTCCCCAAAACATGTGTTATTGCTTGTTCATACAGGAGGGAAAAAAGCAATGGCGCTTTGCCATTGAAACGTTCTTCTGTGCTGATAAATTCAGTTTAGTTCCTAAATATCCACATGCTGTTGTTAAGCTCTTTTTCTTAAAGAAATACTTTTTCATTTACAAATTCATATGATTCTCAATATTCTTACAAGCATTGTTCCTAACTGTGGCCTTTTCTGCACGACACTCTTATAGTGCGATTATTCCACTTTCAACCTCCTAGGGAATCCTGGGGTTTGCAGCTTTGAGAGGGGCTGGCTGCCCCCTCTCGAAGCTGGAAACCCCAGGATTCCCTAGGAGGTTGAAAGTGGAATAATCGCACTATAAGAGTGTCGTGCAGAAAAGGCCTTGTGTGAAAACTGCTATGCTATTTTTGGCATGCATCTATATGTCACTCCTAAACTGATAAGCATCTCATCATATAAAAGGACAAAAAGGAGGAATTAGTGTCATATTCAGGTTCTGAAAATCCAAGTTAAAACAACACCAGGATTATCAATTGATTAAAGAATCGTTATGATGTTGTCATAGACCCATTTATGTGGGCAGATGCCCCATTGATCTTATGGAGATTGTATTGTTAATTATCTGCTTTGTAACCAGTATCTCAGTTACACAGTAAATTGATTAGTGATGGGTTTTTTTTTAAAAAAGAATAATCTGTCACTGAATAAAAATGGATTAATATTGAACCTATCTTAAGCTAATTAACATAAACCAGAAAATATAGGAGTCTTTCTGAGGTGTTGAAAGAACTGTATAGTGAATTTAAAATTAAAAAATAAAAATAAATAAAAGCTACCACTAACTGTGGGAGACAGACCATCTTTATTATTTTCTTTTTCATTCTGTATCACCATAACAACCAGAATGAAAATGGCATTAGGAAGAAATGAATAAATTTACCATTATTTTCAGTGGTAAATAATATATCCTCACCCAATCAAAATTAACCCCATCAGTTAAATCAACCATCTTGCACTGGCCTCTAGCAGTACCTTAGTTTTCCACAATACATTAGTTATACATTAATTTTCCACAATACATCAACTCTGTAAATACCAAATGTTGCGCTTGACAAGTTCTTGCTCAACTTCACTTTCTTTAGAAAGAGCTGGCATTGAAAGCTCATAAGCTAAATACAGAAAAATACAGAAAAAGGCAAGAGTATACAGGGAAGCCTGGCATATATATCTGGTGATCTTGGGCAACTGATGACACTCCAAAGCCCTATCTGGGCTCACCAGAGCCTCCAGCTGGCCAGCATCCAAAGTTCTATATTTATTTGACAGTGCCACTGTCAGGTATTTATTTTAATTCCTGAAATCACCAGCAGTATCATTACATACACTAAGGCATCTTGAAAAATTAAAATGGTTGCTTCTAGATGCCATTAATAGACAAGCCCACAGCCAAGGGCCTACCAGTGCAGGATCAGTGCCTCTGAAATCTGGGAGTGGTCATTATTGGAGTAGAAGTGGAGTTCCCGAAGGACTAGGTGTACCTAAAGGATAGTGCCACAGGGAGGAAAAATTGTTAATAAAAAATTAGTAGGAAAACTTTTGGAGAACAGTAAAAAACACATTTTGACTTCTTAAAGTTCTTCATGGGTAGCTAACTGTTAACTGAGAAATTAACATGAAATTTCAAGGTGCCCGAAACATGTCAAGTGACAAATTGAAGATGAATTACTTTGCAATCTCCCAGCTGTGCACTTCTGAAGTGTTTAGGACTGGAATCTGGGTTAGACAAACTCATAGTACCCTCCTTCCCTATCTGTCTCTCTAATTGCATATATTAGTATCAAGGGAGAGAAAGCTGTGAAGATATGTCATTTGTATCCACAGCGTTTTCCCTGGTGAACAATTTGCACACTGTTCCAAAAAGCCAGTTGATCCAAGCAGAAGTCCCCATCTTCCTTCCTGAGAGGGTGAAAAGTTTGATACAATAGCTCTGCAAATGTAAGGACTTCTAGACTCAGCTGACAATGTGGGTTAACAGGAAGCCCCTGTACTTCTGCTAGTAGGTTGTCACAAAATTTAATAGAGGTCAGGAAAGAAGGCTCAAACAGTTATAAAGCAGCAAAATAGCAAGCAAGTAAACTGAAGAAATGTGTTAAGAGTATAGAGCTGTAATACAGCTTGAGCTACAATCATGGTTCACTAGTATGCTATAAGTGGAAAGCCCTAGTAGTTGACAAAGTGAAGGATGGGAAAAAGCACTAATAGGAATTCATCATACACAGTAGTCACACTCTGTGACTACCACAGTTTGTTTTTTTTAGGTGGAGCTCCTGTGCTCTTACAAGCTATGTGAAAAATCAGTCACCATCACCATAATCATTAACAGCAGCAGGCCAGCTTTTCCTACCCACTGTATATTTTGTAGGAATGGAAAAAAAAAATATTTGAAAATATTCAATTTTTTTTTTTTAGTGTTTAAAAACCTTGATGAAAAGAATCCTTAAATGCACAGATATAGGATGGTTGACCTACATATGAAAGAATTCTAGGATTCTTAGTTGACCACAAGCTGAACAAACAGTATGATACAGCAGTTAAAAAAGCCAGTGTGATTCTAGGTTGCATCACCACAGGTATAGTGTCTAGATCAGAGGAAGTAACAGTACCATTCTATTCTGCTTTGGTCAGACTTCACCTGGAATACTGTGTTCAGTTCTGGGCACCACAATGCAAGAAGGATATTGACAAGCTGGAACATGCCCAGAGGAAGGTGACCAAAAAGGTAAAAGATCTGGAAACCATGCCATATAAAGAGTGCCTTAGGGAGCTGGGTATATTTAGCCTCGAGAAGAGAAGGTTAAGAAGGGACATGATAGCCATGTTTAAATTTTTGAAAAGATGTTATATTGAAGATGAAATGGACTTGTTTCCTGCTGCTCCCAAGATTGGGAGCAAAGGTTTCAAAATATAAGAAAAGAGATTCCCATTAAACATTAGGAAGAACTTTCTGATGCTAAGAGCTGTTTGACAATTCAAAACACTGCTTGAGAGTGTGGTGGAGTCTCTTTGTTTAGAGGTTTTTAAACAGAGGCTGTATGGCCATCTGTCAGGAATGCTTTAATTGTGTATTCCTGCATAGCAGGGGATTGGACTATGATTCTGTGAAATATAATTCTCTATGCAGAAAATGCTGTGTTCTGTGCAAAACAACCATGTGCATATTATACACAGAAAATGTCCTAAATTGCAAATAGGCTTTGGAAACTGTGTGGTTTTTGAAGAATTTCTTATAGCAGGAAGCAAATTACTAATATTACTCATTGCTACCTTTGAGGAGAAACCTGATGAAGAATTACATTGCTACTCTTTCCCACAGTTTCCTTGTGAAAAGTTATACTTGTGGAATTCTTGACCCTTGTATAGCTGTAGAAGTCACAGGGGTCTAATCTGAAGAAAGCTGGCAATTCTAGCAAAGACAATAGTGGAAGAATAACAGTTAAAAGCAGTGTGAAATTTTTCTTGCTTTGCTATGAGATTTTCTTATAAGTCTGATTTTTTTTTAAAAAAAAATGTGCAGTAATATAACCAAAACGAAGATGAAGCACAATTGGGATTTTAACTGCATCTTAGGTATTAATCTCTAAACCCAGCTTCTCTTTTGCCAGTTTGTCACAAATTAGAGCATCTTCTTAGCTTCTCTTGATTCTGCCATCCTCAGAATCACAAAGAATGAGAGGACCTTTTTGGTGATTTCTCCCAGACTGAAGATGGGAGGCTTATGCTGGTTTCATCCCAGTTTACCTTCCATTGGCATGCAAGTGTTTGGCCATTTCTGCACTAGCCTGTTGTAGCGCTACGATTCCACTTTCAACATCCTCTGGAATCCTGGTGTTTGCTGTTTCGGGATGTTGAAAGTGGAATCATAGCTCTATAACAGGCTAGTGTGGAAATGGCCTTTGTTTAATTATTATCATGCAGTTAGGCTTTAGTAACTGACTGGTTGCTGGATAAGGTAGTTTTTTCGAGCTTGGCGCTGAATTTTCCTTATCAATGTGTGTTTTAAAATTGTGCTTTAATTCTGTTTTAATCACTGATTTAGTTGTTTTGTTTTTAATTGTATTTTTATTGAATATTATTGTAAGTAGCCTTAAGTCTCCTTTTAGAGATATAAATTGGGGTACAAATAAGAACGTGTGTCCATGTAATCAGAATGCTCTGGATGCTCAACTCTTAAAGTCTTTCTAACAATCCCTATGTATCCAGCCATCTTAGTGATGCTGAACTAAGATTGCCATCTTCCCACCCCCAACTAGATCTTCATCTTTTACAGCCATCTTGCAGCCAAGTGCAACAGTTTAATTAGAACCCAGGGTGGAAGATTATTACAAGATCCTCCAACAATGTCTAGTTATTTTCTGTCCTTTCCTGACATCCAGATGGAGGCCCAAACTCTTCTTTCATTTGAAATGGGTGAAAAATCAGTGCTGCTGTCGCCTCTATCATAGGCCATTTCCGCACTAGCCTGCTATAGCGCAATGATTGCACTTTCAACATCCTCTGGAATCCTGGGGTTTGCAGTTTCGGGAGGTGCCGGACGGCCCCTCCCGAAACTGCAAACCCCAGGATTCCAGAGGATGTTGAAAGTGCAATCATCGTGCTATAACAGGCTAGTGCAGAAATGGCCATAGTCAACTGCACCATCTTCCCCCCTCATTTGATTCTTCTTTTCCTCAGTGGCAGCTATCTGCCAGTGGGGCCATGATTCTCTTCTGGGTTTTAATTCAGTTTTAATGCATCTTCTCCAAGGCACTGAACCCTATCCTCAAAATAGGTTCCACTTCTTAGTTAGCTCCTTTAAATTTCAGGCTAAAGCCATTTCCATATGACACTGTTATAACGCTGTTATCCACTTTCAACATCCTGTGGAATTCTGGAGTTTGTAGTTTAAGAAGGCCCAAGAGCTCTCTCGCTGAGAATTCTAAATACCCCTCCTTACACTGCAAATCCCAGGATTCCACACGATGTTGAAAGTGGAATAATAGCACTATAATAGCGTAGTGTGGAAATGGCCTATAACCCGCAGGAGATTCATCACTTGACAGATATCAGAGCCAGCAGCTGCTAATGCTTTCTAGGAATGTAATTCTTGGATAATTTCTTTTCTCCAGGAGGCAATGAATAATTTTTGCAATTTTCTTCCCACTGCAAGAAAGCAATTTTCAAAGGCTATTCATGGTTCATGTTCAAAACTTGTATGTGGATTTTCCCCCCACAGAAAGTGATATTTTGCATGGAAAAGCAGATTTATGAATGGAAATGCAGTTTCTGCACAGGAAATATTTGTGTGCAGAAATATTATTTTCTGCACAGTAAGTTCTGTTTTCTGTGCAAAAACTGCAAACCTTGCACAGTCCCAAATTTCAAAGATTATCTACAGTCCAGGATTCTGAAGGTTGGAAAGCATGGGGGAAGGTTCTGAAAAAGTTTCAAATATTTACAAACACTGCTTCAATTGAAAAATTCCACCATTCCCTCTCCCGCCATTTGTTATAGGGCAAGTGGAGATTAGATAGCATAGATTTTTTTTCTTTGCATGGTGTAGGGCCTTTTCACACAGCATTTGCTATGCGAAAGGGCACCTCGAGCATCGCGTGACTGTGAGGAGTGGTCCACATGATGCACTCACAATTGCGTGACACTTCAGGGTCTGGCAGGCACCGAATGCGCACTTTTTCATTTTTGGCTGTGAGCCAAAAATGGTGCATGATTGTGCATCGCTCCGAGGCTCTGCATGCACTCATGCTTCCTGCCCCAGTGCAGCCTGGGAAACTCCAAGGCTGCACTGCGGAAGGAAGAGGAGGGGCTCTTGAGCAAGCAGGCACCAGCTGCAGAGCTGAAGGAACCAGGATGTGAGAGCCTCTTGCTAGAGGCTGCTCACGCGATCCCCGCACCCCAGCTCTGCAAAAAGTTCTGTTGTGGAAAGGGCCAAAGTCTTCTATTCTCCCACCTAAAGTCTCATCATTTGCTCGTGTTTCATTTAAAGGCATGGCCTTTCATATCTAGGTAATCAGACTATGTGACCCAGGAATGTTTCTGGGAGTCATCAGTCTTATAAAAGACCACACTTCTCAGACTTCCCTTCTTCTCTGTTTTGTGTGTGTGTGTGTGTGTGTGTGTCTGTCTGTTCTTCCTTCTCTCCAACCATTCTTCACATCTCTGCCAAGAAGATGGTGAGTTAAGAATGAAGCTAATATCTTACATAATCTATTCATTAACTACTTAGGATGTAGGCTCCCCAGTGTATATGTAAATATAAAAGCTAGTAGTAAACTTTTCTAAGTTTATAACCTCAAACTACCAGCCTTGTTTTGTCTCCTCAGTCAGTTTCAGCATGAGGAGCCACTATGGAGATTAGACCACACTTTCTATGCTACTCTGATAAAAGAAGGGTGATTCCTGACAGTTTTAGCTTTCATAGAATTTCCCACAATGGCTAACACCCTGGGAAACTCTACTTCTCAACAGTTTCCATCCCTACATTTTCCCCTCCCTTGACCTCTTCCTTGTTTGCTCCTCTTCCTTGCCTCCTTCTTTCCCTTCATTTTCCAACCCATCTTTTCCCTCGGACTACCTCTACCTCACTCATTCTTACTCTCTCATTCACTCACTCATGCCCTTCCCTTCCTCCTTTCTCCTCCTGTTCGCTAACTGCCTCCCTTGCTGCCTCTACTTCCTTAGTCTCTGTGGAAAGTAACACCCAATTGGACAAAGCAGTTGACACTGATCTTCACAAAGCCAGTCAGGCCCTCGTACAAATTCCAGATACTTTGAAGGAATTGTCTGAGTGTGAGAATGTGGGTGTTCTTGGGGAACTGCCTGAACTGGCTCAGAAACTCTCTGCCTCACTTTTTCTAATGCACACAGTGCTTGATGCATGGTTGTGTTACTCTCCCCAGTAGACCTGGCCCAGTAGAGACTTCTATCAAATGGCAGAAATGACTATCTGTGCTACATGAAAGTATGTGAGCAAATCATGCCAACTGTTTAAAATTTTCACTGTAGATTACAATAGTATCTCCAACGAACATGGCATTGGCCTTCCCAAATCAACTGGGAATTCATATGTGAACTTTTCACACTCAGATTACTCCTTTCATTCAAGTTTCTTTAGCAGCCTAATTTAGGAAATGAAAGGACCCTTTTGTTTGTATTATTGCCATACCACTGGTAGGCAGAAATGCTTGTGATCTATTGAAAATCACCCAGAAATCCTTTTCATTATTGATGGTGATGATTATGATATTTATTTATTTATTTATATCCCACCTTTTTTTCAGTCCAGGACTCAAGGTGGCTTACAAAAGTTACAACAGATACAGTTTAAAAATTTACAAAATAAAACAAATTAAAAAGTTAATACAATTAAAGGCAGTTAAAAGTATAACCATTAAAAAGAAGAAGAAATATAAACAACACAGCATATGAAAGGCCCTTCCTCCCAAGTAGTCAGCCCTCAAGAGACTGCTGAAACAAAAACGTTTTTACCTGCCTAGGAAGGGATAGAGAGGAGGGTGCCAATCTAACTTCTTTGGGAAGGGAGTTCCAGTGCCCTCTCCCACCAAGTGTACCCATGAGGAGGGTGAGATGGAGAGTAGGGCCTTCCCTGCAGATTTCAAGACATGGGCAGATTCCTAGGGAACTTACCTGGACCTGATCTGTGTAGGGTTTTGTAGGTCACAACCAGCACTTTGAATTGTGCCCAGAAATAGATCAGCAGCCCACAGAGCTGTTGCAAAAGAGAATTGTGTGCTCCCTATAGCTAGCTCCAGGTAACACTCTGGCTTTGACTCTTTGAACTTGCTGAAATTTCCCTTTGCGCTTCTGCAAATGTTGGGGTTCTCCAGTTCTGTTGATCCTTCCTTCCCATATGAATTGTGCTGTTTTGGCTATAGAAAAAGAACCATATTAAGAAAAGTAGTACAGTGGTATAGGTGATGGAAACAATGATTAGCAAAAGAGGGATACAATGAAATCAGTGAAAACCAAGGTGGGAGGTCAGTGATGAATTCACAGCACCAGTCCTAAATGTACTTCCTTTTAATCACAGTTGAAGTCTGTGAAAATTATTCCATGTTTAAGAACTAGGAGGCCATCATTCATCAAAGGCAAGTGGGTTTTTATATAAACTGACATGCTGCAGTGTTTGTAAGGTGTCCATGCAAATTTTACAGCAGGGGTGAGTCATCTTTCTCTCTCCCTGCCTCCTGATAGTTTACTTTTCCTTTCATTTTGTGTTGTTATCCTTTGCAGTATTCTGTCTATGTTACAGTACAGACTTAAAAAAAAAAAAAACACCCTCTGTAGACAGACAGCTGCTTCTATAAAACTGTATAAATAAAATACTGATAATTATTCAGCCCCAAGGCCTCCTTTGTTTCAGTGGGAGATGGAATTCCCTGTGAGGCAAAATAGATGTTTATTCTTCTATAAACAAAGTACTTGGGATATGGCATTTCCGCACGTTCAAATGAGCATGCACTGTTTTTTTTTCAACAGCAAGGAGACACAATTTCAGCTGCTTTGTAACTTCAAAAGGGCATATTTATTTCTGTAAAATATTTTGCATTTCGCCTGAAGATATGCATTAATCGGTATTCAGGGTGGAGAGCAATATCTTTTTTTTACCACTTCAAAGTAGGGAAATAACAATCCTGACATGGCTAGAAATTGTATGTTAAATATAGACTTCCAAGTGTTACCATTTTAGATGTTGTTTTAGTTTTGCATTATTAACCGTGATGTGCAAAGTGGTATTTGAAACTGTCTTTCCCAGCCACAGAAAAAAGCAAGGGGTAAAAAATAATTATATGGCAAACTCCCAGAACATATAATAGTGTTTTAAACATGTATGGTATGTTACCTGTCTTGGAAAAATGTCCAGTAGGAACTCACAGTTGAACGCTTCAGAACAGAATGAAATAGCGTACAAGTTCCCAATTGTTCTAAGTCAAAATCTCAGTTCATAACTGAAATGAAATGCCCTGTTCATTAAATATTCTACATAATTCTTTCTTATTTATGAAAAGGGAATGTGGAAGTATTTTTCAGTGGGGGAATTCAGTGGGACCTTATGAATTTTGCATACGTGGAGGTTCATTTTTACAAATCAGGAAAACACAGAATACTTTGTATTTAAAATAACAGGAACAATGATGCTTGGTGATAGTTATGATAGTATACCACTTGAAGCAGTGAACAATGTGGCTGCTGTGAAAGGAATTATCAAATAACAAAGGAAATATTACAAAAATTAGGAAAGCATAAAATCAATATGTCAAGCAAAGGGGAAATATTTAAGTCTCTGTCCAGTGAATAACTAGATGGATGTAAGGTCTCCTCACATACCCTCTCCTCCAGCACACTGCTTTAAGTGGAGGCAGCCCTAAACATTCATAACCAATAAGGTAGAGTACATAGGAATTCTAACCAACAGATTTAAGAACTAATCACTACCACCTCTGAGCTTGCACAGATGAATTCATAACTACTACCCCAGTGTGACGCCCAAGTGCCAGCAAAAACCCAGGATCTGGTTGAGGGTTTAAATACTCTTTTTCTGCCTGGGGAAGGTGTTAAAGGCTCTGCAACAGAGCAGACGAAAGGGGTCCAGAACAGGCTAATAGTCTTTGTAAAAGACTTTTTAAAACTTTATTAGTTGGTATTAAAATAGTATTAACATTCATTTCATCTAAAGAGAAAAAGATTTTCCTTTTTAAATACATACATAAATCCTGTAAATCATTCTAATAGGCTAATAGTCTTGACAAAGCATTGATGGAGGTTGTGATAGCCCCTTAATGGCTGAGCAGGTGAGGAAGCAAAAGGAAAATGCAGCGAGAAATGGTTACAGGGTGTAGGTCATCAGTTGCCTCATTGGAGCTGCCTTACTGATTATTGTTTTCTGAATCTGAGCAGTTCATAGGATTACCTCAAGCTGTTAAGTTACCTCTCCAGCTATCCCTTGTGAACTTATGATCTGGCCATGCTCGTCAGAGTCCCTTTCCATCTGGCATTCAGCCATAAGCATATATTTATATTTCATATCAATTAAATGATATTCACCAATTACATTGTATGATGGAATTGGAGTGTACAGCATGGTAACAATACAACAACAACAAAAAAGTGGATAGGCATATTTACACTTACCTATGCCACTAGCAGGATGCCAGCCTCTATCTGTTAGATAGCCTAGACTTAAGCCATATAGGTTCTCATAAGCCTGAACAAGCATTTTGAATCATGCCCAGAAACAGATTGGAAGCCAGTGGAGCTGCTGTGACTGCAGCCTTTTGCCTGGTTGTGGAGAACATGCACTGATATAAAAGGCAAAAGAATGGAGTCGGGGGGGGGGGAGAGGAATACACACCTTCCCTTCAATCCCCTCCAATCCCCTCCATTCCTTTGCCTTTTGCTCATGTGCATGTGCCTTCTTCTTCTAGGCAAAAGGCAAGGGAATGGGAGGGGAACACCGTTTGCAGAGAAGGAAGGTGTGTGTGTGGCTTCCCCCCATTCTCTTTCATTTTGCCTTGGTGCAGAGGAATGTGCATTAGGGCAAAAGGCAAGGAAATGGGGAAAAGTGCATGTGCCTTTTCCCCTCATTCTCTTGCCTTTTGTCCATTCATGGAGAATGTGCACTGAGGCAAAAGGCAAGGGAATGGGAGAGAAGAGCATGTGGAGTAGGAAGGAACATGCACCAGGACAAAAGACAAGGGAATGGAAGAGGGTAGCCCCAGAATAGAGTGGAAGGGGGGTTATTCATGTTTTTCCCACTTTCATGAGGCTTCTGTACCTTGAACCCTTATGAAAATGGAGGGGTCACTGTGTTTCTGGAGGAAGCTGTTCCTTAACAAGATATTGGAACACACACAAATACAATCTTTAGTTCACTAAACTGAATAGAGAAAGAGAGAAAGAAATGTCCAGTCAAGTTACATTTTTTCCAGTGAGAAGATTCATTTTTCTTTACTTTCATATATTTGTGGCAAATGGAAGCATTTCAACAAATGATTTTGCATGAAAAGTGACTATATAGCCAAGAAAAAGCAAGAAAACGTCAATGTCTGACAGTCAGAAGAGCTGACCTTGTGTTCTTCATTCTGAGGTGCTAAGTGAACTAAGCAGTTGTAATTGATGTTTTATGGTGGTTAACCTATAAAAACGGAAAGTAGGGAGACAATGAGAGCAATGCACCTATAGCAAGAGAGCTTAATTAAGGCTGTAGTACTAAAAGCATGTGAGGTGTTGGAGAGAATGAAATGGAAAACGATGTAAAAACAGCCATCAACTGATAAAACATTTTGTTATTATAAGCATGAGAGCATGCAAGAAATGGATTGACATAGAATTCTGGTTTTATCCATGAACATAAATGGACAAAGAATGGCAAACAGCATTCTAGCAGTTGACTTGAATGATTGGGTTAGAATGCACACATTGAACTTTTGCATTCTGAGTGGTTTACTAACGTGGTTCACATGAGACAGAGCAAAACAGATACCTCAGGCAGCTGATTTTGTGTTTCATAAAAGAGAAGCAGGCGGTTAAATATTTAACGTATTATTGTTGTGTTTGTATTGTGAGGGACAGGAAGAGGTGCTTGTGGGATTTCCTGCCTCTTATACCTTGATTTGATAGTTTATGTATGTGCATCACACTATTTTCTCCTTTGCCTCAGGCAACTAAATGTCTTGGGCTAGCCCTGGATGTTGCATTCCTTCCTGTACTCAGAGTGGACATATATTTTCTCTTTGTTGTTCCTCTTGATATTTCAGTACAAAACAAGATCTAGAGAAACCATGCCCTTCATATATATGCATTTGAATGACCAAACTTTTGCTTTTGTTGTCACTTTTGTCATTGATATAGAGTGACTGGTGCACCACAGCCAGTCCCTATGGCTGTTTTGGGGCCCCAGTCTCCAAATTCTCTGTGAAGAAAATTTATTTCCCTTGAATTTTTTTTTTTATTATTATTTATTTGTATCCCGCCTCTCCATATGGATCGAGGCGGCGAACAACTTACAAATAGCATGTATTTCGAAACATTTCTATACATGCCCCCAACAAGCTGGGTACTCATTTTACCAACCTATGAAAGGATGGAAGGCTGAGTCAACCTTGGAGCCAGGCAGGATCGAACTCACAACCTTGTGGCTTGCAGTACTGGCATTTAACCACTGCGCCACCAGGGCTCCTAGTACATGAAATATGGTGGACAGTTTTGCCATGGTTTTGCTCCTTACTGGCCTGTTAGCAGTTTCTGTTACTTCCTGTTGAAGAAAAAAGACCTGTCCTGGGTTTAAAATGACAGGGAGATGGTTAAAAATGTGGCAAAATTGTCTATTTGGGTACTTTTTTTTTGAATTTATAGATTCAAGGGGCAGTTCTATCCCCACTGATATCAAGACACGCAAGATACATTAGTGGAGAAAATAAGGCTACAACTTTATTGATTTTAGTTGCACAAAAAGTTTGACATTATCACAGGACTGGATCCAGCCATGAGCTGTCATTGGGGATGACAGCTGCAAGTTTCCACATGGCAGACACCGTTTTATGGTCTCCTCCACCACTGGGGGTGTAGTGAAGCAAACACCCTGCCAGTGGGATGTTCCTCCTGCTATCCACACCCCCACAGTCCAGGAAGGGGACCTCCTGCACTGTTTGTTGGACCTTCCAACTTCCCAAATGCCATCTCCCTGGATCCAAACCTCATGCCAAATCACCACAAACTGCCAGCTCAGTTATACATTCTGTTATGCCCCGCTTCCAGAACACAGAAATGGTCTTTGACTCAGAGACTAAAACCGTGGACGTGCCATAACCACTGAACAGGAAGATGTTACAGAGCCACAAATCCCAGAGACCCAACAGGGTATAGCAGAGAGTCCTGTCCTTCAGATACAGAAGACAACTTACCTATACCTACCTTTGCTGAGTGTAGACAGCAAAGGGAGAGCTTGCACAGTCTCAAAGGATTTATAAGAAACAACAATTAGGCAGCAGTTGCATTAAGCGGCTGACCTATATAGACACAGCCCTTCCACTCCAGGTGTTGTTGGAGTTTATCTGACTTTCCTGATTGCTGGTTGTGTTTCTTGGATCATGTTGACTCTGGACCTATTTGCTCTGCCTTTGGATTCTGTTGGACTTTCTTTATATCCTCAGTTCTGGCACAGCAAATAAATCAAACAAAACAAACTATCTCCCAGCTTGTTACTTATTTCCAGGCAGTAAGTAAGGAGTCATAAATAAAGTCCAACATAAAGTTCAGCAGGGTTTCATGGCAAAGGAGTGTCTAAGGTCAATCCAAGCATTTGTCAAAGCATCCAACAAGATGGCAGGTCAGATAAGCTCTAATCACTTCTGGAGGGGAAGGAAGCCAGCTAAATAGGTCCTGAGAATAGCACAGCTGAGACTTGATTGATTGCTGCCAGTTATAAATCCTGAGAGAGCAACACTGGCTCTCTGTTTGCTGCCTGTGCACTACAAGGCTGGGTCAAGGTAAGTGGTCCTCTATATCTGAAGAGGCAGGACTCTCTGTTGGAGCTGATACTGTCCCTTCTTCTGTTTCCAGCACTGGAACCTCTCTCTGTACTGCAGGCCCTGGCATGCCCTCTGTTTCAGACTGAGTCAGAATCCATGCTCTGGAAGCAGGGCATGACAGTTTATGCCTTTGACCTTTTGCTTACTGAGTAAAAGTAAGTGACTGATTTTGAGCCATTCTGTTTCTTTGTTTGCTACTTTGCCCATGCTATATCTGGGCTATCAGCTGTGGAACCACAAGCTCTGTCCTTGCTGCCTATATTGAGATAGGACACATTCCTTTTGGACTACTATGTCAAAGAGCTAACTTCAGGTTGCCTGAATCAAAGACAATGTGCAGGCCACAAAATGGGATATAAAACCTCACTAAAAAAACAATCTCTAATGTACTGAGCCACATTGTTATCAGGGTAGTGATCAAGAAGGGGAAGAATGGCCACCAGGCAGACAGGTGTGCATGCTAAGTCATCCCCAACTGGTGCTTCCAGACTTTTCCAATTCTCTTTCTTGGTGTTGAAAATGTTGCTGGAGTGGCCAGGCCAAAAGAGCTGTTGCCTGCCTGAGGAGTGTATAACTGAAATAATCATGCTCAAATTTGGTTACGACTTTATGATTATGCTCAAATTTGCACATGGCCTACTGACATTTCCCTTGGTTGAATTCCCAACATACCCACCTATGGGAATCGTTCTTAGCTTTCCCTCCCCAGCGAAAGGGCTTAGAGTCCTCACTCTTGCCCTTCATGTGTAGGCCTACTAAACTCGTCACAATTTATCATTAATCAGGTCCTGCTGAGCTTTCTCACTATGCGGTGCCCTTTTCTGGAAGGCTGGGTCATGTTCAATAGCTATAGGATCCCTGGCAGGGGCATGTGACTTAAGCACATTTCCCAGGTGGTTTGAGAAGTATTGACTCCTCTCTGGATCTACAGTCCAAACAACCCCCATAAAGACAGTGTAGCTAATTATTAAAACACCATTCTACTGACTTTTTCTTTTTCTTCCCTCTTATCCTTCTTGCTCCCTTTAGGTTTTTGCCCCTCTTCATTATCAGATTCTAGCAGTGAAAAAAAAAATCAACATAATACCAATCTAGTATTTGTTCCTTCAGTTGCTTAGGCAGATGGATGCTTTTAATTTTTGAAGGTAGACAGCTTATCTCTCCTGGTGCTGTCTCTCACACCATCCCACACTGGCCCTTTTTTTTGGGCGAGGGCCCCTTGAGCATCGTGTGAATGGGAGCGTTGGTCCGTACGATGCACTCCCACTCACGCGACGCTCACGAGCCTAAAGTGGGCCGTGCACGCATTTTTTTATTTTCAGCTCTAAGCCTAAAATACTGCGCGGTCGCGCAATGCTCGCGGGGCCCTCACACACTTACCTGCGTGCGGTGCGCCAAACAAGCTGGCACGGTCACACTTCCTTCCCCAGCGCAGCCTACAGCTCTCAGGCTGCGCTGCGAAAGGAAGGGGTGGGGTGCTAGCGCAACGGTCGCGCAACCGGCAAGCCGCTACAGGAGGCAGAAGAGCTCCCGTGAGTGGCGTGCGCAAACGGCTGCTCGCATGAGTGTCACTCCCCACTGCCGTGACAAAGGTAACATGTGAAAAGGGCCACTGTCTTCTGCCTCTTCTGCCTCTTCCTAATAGCCTGTTCCAGAAGGCCTGGGATGTGACCAAACACCTTTCAGTAATCCCTCTTTCCTCTGCATCAGAGGACTCACTTGATGTTCCAATGCTGTCAGAGCCCTAACATCCATAAAGGTCATTTGTAGGATCTCTTCCAATCACACTTATTTTTCTTTGCTGGCTGGCTGCTCCTTGACTTTTGGTCCTCATGGCTGGAAGGAGTCCCTGCTGCTGACTTGTGAGTGTAGCCTCTTGTTACCCTGTTTACTGGGGGTCCCGGAGGGACACCTATATGCGCTCTCAATTAACTAAGTTTGGGGAAATTAGCTAGAGCACAAGTTAGCAATGTGAGAGGCAGTGCAATGCAGCGGAATCTTTTACCCAATGTCTACAGGGTCAGGCCAAGCCAAGAAGCAAACCAGAGTTTAAGAATAATTGAGATTTTATTAAATACAGACACACAGTGTATGCAACACACACAATCACCCAAGTAACTAAGGAAAGTGAAGGTTGGAGTGGTATAGAGGGATTTTTCAGAGGGATTGTTGAATTGGGTGATACGAAACCTGTCCTGAAGCCTGGAAGAATAGAGAGCGATGCTGGGGTTTGAGGTGGCTCAGCACGTGGAGCTGAGGGGAAACTTGCCAAGCAAAGCAGCAGCAAGGCGGTCTGGAACTCGGGAGCGATCCGGGGAAGGTCTCGGAATCAGGTTTTTTTATAGGGAGAAATATAACTGCAGGCTATTCCGTACTTGGGGAAAACAATGAGTTTCGGGTGCAAGACAAAGCTTTGGAAAGGTCAGCATTTAGCATGATTGAGTTAGGTCCGAATTGACAAAGAGGTAGACAGTATGCAAATGCTCAGTGCTTGGCAGTTGAGTATTCAGCTTGCCACGTTACTTGCTTGGGGCAGGGAGTTCTTTGTAAACAGTGTGCATACATAATGAGGGTGTTTGCAGAGAGGTCTCCTAAAGCAGTGATCTGGCTATTTCTGGCCTGCCTGTATTGTGTTGGGATATTGCAGCATTTGATGGCTGAGCCTAGTTCTGTGCTTGTCCGGGGGCCTCACAAACATGTGGAGAGGGGTGGTGGAAGAGAGCCAAATTATTGATATCAAAATGATATCTTTATGCTATCTCCAAGAAGGCCTAACCTGCAGTAACACTCTGGTGCCCTCTCTGAGTTGTCTGTGCTGCTGTTGGTGGTTGCTGCCTAGCTCATCCAATGATACAGATTCCCCAGTTCGTGGTTGAAGCCTCTCAACCTTCTTAATTGGCATTTGAGATAGGCCTTCCAGTATGAGTATGCTGATCTCTGCTTTTCTGTTCCCCCTTTTCCCAGCTGCTTCTTATATTGTGTTGGTTTTCTTCCTGTCCACAATTAGGGCCAACTCTGCCCAAGGGGTTCATGGTCAGCTGGCTTGTATCTTGGTTCTCGGTAGTGGTTCCTGTTGCTGCTCCTTCCTGCCTTGGGTAACATGCTGTAATTGACCTGTGCAAGCAGACAGCAATATCTTCCCTGAAGGTAAATTATCCAGAACAAAACTACACACTAGATGGTGCAAAGTCAGCTCTTTAAAGATACAGTAGTTATAGCATGCAAAAGTGGAAGAAGGAGAAAGATTGGGCTACATTGAGATAGCTGTCCTATTCACAAAGAGGGCAGTAGTAATGCTCTAGTACCAATTGGTAGTAATATGCTGAACTTTCTAACAAGAGTTCAATCCATCTTTGAGTGTCCCAGGTCACAGTTTCCCCTCCCCAGTACTGCAGACAAAGAGAAAAATGATATCTGCTCACACCTCCCTGGAAAAAAAAGAAAGAAAAAAGGGGCTACTCCCACACAGCCCAATTATGTGGTAATCCCACCAGTTACTTGGTTGTCCTGCCAGTACGTAGGACTGCTCCTTTGTAATGCTCATGTTAGTCCTTCATGCCCGTTTCTATGGCCAATATGCCAGACCTGAGTGAAAACTTTTAACAGTTTTCCCCAGGACTTGATTCTCATGGCTGGTGTTCCCCAGAAGATACACAGGCTTCTGGGAAAGAGAAGCCCAGCCCAGTGTCACATCTGGCATAGCACTGCTGTTCTGCCATGCCCCCAGACTACAAACTTGCCTCTCAGTAAGTTGGGAAGCACACTTTTTTGTACTTTGGTAGAAGGATAGTGTCCAAGGGCAGACCTCCATGATTCTTGGGGTTGGGGGAAATGACCCTATAACTGTAATAGTTTCCCATCCTTGGTGTAGAGCATTTGATGTTATACTTTCAGTCATGAACCCAAGAAATGGAGCAGATGTAACTCAGTATTAAATATGGGACTAAGAAGTTCCAGATTTAGTCATGTACTTTCCAAAGGCTAGTCAGGTTCTGTCCCACTGGAATCTAGCTCAGGACAACAACTTTTGAATTTTTTGTTTGTGTGCAGTGGGAGCAGCATTTCTATAGAATGGTCTTTGAATAAGCTGTGTTCTAGTGAACCTTGGCTAGTTCCAGAAGGAAAATGTAGATAAGTGGAAGAGTTTTTGCCTCCTCCTCAAGCCTTTAAGTATACAATTCTGGGCTGTGGAACACACCACAGATTTAAAATCATGTCTTCAAAGCGCAAATACAACCAAGCAGCAGGGTGGTGTTTTACTGCTATCCACTGCAGTATCAGATGGCTTAGCTTTGAAGAGTTTTCTCAATATCCTATCCCCAGATTGTGCCCTCTGCATCAACAACAGCATGGTGTTTTAATACCCTCTTTACTCAGCTGAAGGACTTCACTTTGGAGATAGGATGTGAAGGAGTTTCTGCCTGTAATTGCTGAAATGAAGTCCTGTGATTCAGAAAAGGAGTGGTGTTATTATCTGCCCTTGACCATTACAGGGCTTAGGATAGTGATTCTTTTGTGGCGTACCTAGAGTTCATTGTGTTTTGTGGAATTGCCTCTAAAGTTTAGGCACAGTGGAATGGTTTCATTATTTTGCAGAAGGTAACTGAGCTGGTCAAACCACCCCAGTGGTTATTTATTTTTTGTCTATTACATTTTTATCACACCCTTCCTTTGAGGAGTTCAAGGTGGTGTAAACTGTTCTCTTTCCACTTCATTTTATCCTCACAACAAACCCATTCTGATGTTGGTGAAATGGCTGTGAATCTATTTCACAGCTCCAATGAGTTATTCTTACTGTGTTGCTTGTATAAGCAATACCTCAAAATAAATACATAATTTTCTCAAGCGGAGCATGTGACCACAGTCCAATGACAACTGAAGCATGCATATGACCCCTGAAATCAAGAAGTTTCATGATGCCTGAAACTGTATTGGGATTATTGCAAGTATTTTTTTCCAGCTTTTTTGGGGTTTTTTTTAAGGGGGGGCATACCTTCCTAAAGTAATATACAAAACACAGTTAAATACAAGGTATAAATGTAATTGCATGAAAACAAATGTCTGGAATTGTTTTGCTGAAGTTGCTTTGCCAACATGAGTAAAACTAGAGGGGAGGTGGGAAGGAAAGAAGACTAACTATGAGTTATTCAGAGAAGTCTTTTCCTTAAGCATTCCTATCAGGAAAAGGACACACTTATTGTCTCCCAAATTGTTTACATCCAAAGGAGGTTGGGAAGTGTATATGTAAGAAAGGAACTTTTTAGTTGGCATATACTGGTCAAGCAAACTTGCCACACAAAACAGATAAAGAGACAAGCAAACATATCACATAATGAAACTCAAAAGAGGCAGGCTGTTTTCATTATGGACTAAGAGAACTCCAACTACTTTGATGTCATGTCAGAGGATTTTGGTGGAAGCTCCTTCCTGTTGCTGGTATGAATATAGGGAAGGGAAAGTATGAAGTCATGAAGTGTTGTCTGAACCATCTTGCTCCCACATGGACAACTGTGCAATTAATATCCCTGTACAAATTTTATTATGATTTTTATTTAAAGAATCATATGTAGGACACTTTGAGAGCTTCTGGGTAGTATAAAGCTGGACAAAAGCATTCTAAACAAATATACACACTCATACATACATGAAAAACATAACTCTGTCATCAATCTAAGGCAGCCTGAAAGAAAAACTTTCTCGAGGCCCACAGGAATCCTTTGGTAGAAAGAACAAGTTATAGATGAACATTCAGTGGATTTCATGACAGCAGTGAACCCATGTAAACCAAAATTGCCTTGACTACAAACAGGCTGCAACAAAGAGAGATGATACAGAAATTAGGGCTGTTCCATATGCCTGTGTCAAAATGGATTATTTTTTTCTCTTTTCTCACCATATATTTTTGATTTGTTTTGTGTGGTAGATTTCAGGAAGACCACTCAGCAAAAAGCTCTTGGGGCTGAGGTCTTGGGTAAAAATGCTATAAATAAATAATAAACCAATAAGTAGAAATTAAGGTATTTGCATGTCTGAACTACTAACAAGGATTGTGACAATAGCTGATTAACACTGGTATCCTGCTAACATCTTGCTATAAAAAGAGCATTTATAGCTTGAAACAGGCTTCCAGAGCATGCAGTGAGAAACTTAATCAGCATCTCATCAAAGAGGGATTTATTCCAGGCACTGTTGACAAATAAATATACAAAAGGTTCAGAAATGATAAATAGGCTTATATTACAAGTGATGTTGATGATCTGATCGTGTGCAGTCATGACAAAACAGATAGTGAGTTGCTGATCCAAAATCTCAAGAAAAAGGTAAATATTAAAAAATTTGGGAGACATCTCATACTATCTTGCAGTACAAATACAAAGAAGCAATGATGGAAGAATCTTTTTAAATAAAACATGGAAGATAATGGATCTTCTGGACTGCTGAAAAGACACTAAAGTTTTGCCCTAATGGAAGTGGATTCCTTAAAGGACACTGAGAAATCTGAACCTTTAAGAAATGGAGACAAATACAGGACTGTAGCTGGGAAACTTCTCTATATAGCTTATTCCACTGGACCTGATGTGGCAGATGCTGTAGGAATTGAATGCAGGATGGCTAATTCTCCTATTGAAAGGGATCTTATTGCAGTGAAAAGAGGTACCAGACATTTTAAAGGAGTTGCTTATCACAAACTGATGCTGCCAGCCTGTAAAACCTTGGTTGATCACCTATCCAGATGAAGACTGGGCTGCAGGTTTGGCAGACAGCAAATCAACTAGTGTAAACCAGATCTTTTTTATGGAAGAGGACCCATAAACTGGGCATATGAGAAACAATCTACAGTCACAGATTCTTCCACTGGTACTGAGTGTATATCAGCCAAAGGAACATGTAATGAAATACAGTGGCTGAATAACTTACTTCTGGACTTTGGAATAACAGAGCCCAAACCAACCATTTTGAGGCAAGATAATCAAAGCTACAGCAAGATTTCTGAGAGTGAAAAGCCAGTGAGATTGCCTTTCATGAGGTGCAAGAAATGACTCAAAACAGACTTGTTCAGTTAGAGTACCGCAACACTGAAATTATGGCCCTTTTCACACCTTAGCTGGTGCTGCTGGCATCATGTGGGGATCACGCAAAAAGCCTCCTCCAAGAGGGAAGCACGTCCCCTGCGCTTCCCTCTGTACTAGCTCCGTGCTGGATTGAAGGAAGCAAAATAGCTCTTCCCTTTCCTTCTGCAGTGCAGCTGGGTACTTTCCCAGGCTGTGCTGGGGGAGGAAGCGTAATGGCCATGCTTCCTGATGTTCCGCATGCAAAGTAAGTGCAGGAGGGACGCGGGAGCGATGTGCAATTGTGCATCATTTTTGGGAAAGAGCCGAAAATGATTTACTGTGCATTTGCTGCGTGATTGCTGTGGCATGCAAAGCCGTCCTCGCGATCCTGTGTCGCTCCTGTAGCCATTTCAAATGGGAAATGGTGTGCAGAAATGGCCTATTGTTATCACGGTTATGATATGTCAGGTGAGAGCACTAGACATCACTTTGATATCAAATAATTCGGCCTTTACTTGACCTTTTTCTGCCACCCTACTCCACGTGTTTGCAGAGGTCCTCCGGACAAGCATGTATTGGGCGCGGCTGTTAATGGTTGTACATTCCAAAACCTCATTCAGGCAGGCAACTTAAGTCTCTCCGATGCTTTAGGGAAAAACCTCCCTGCAAACCGGCTTTGCTCGGCATGTATCTTCACAAAGCCGCACGGCCAAGAGCCGAGCCATTCCTTTATGTCGGGCCATCAGCGTACTGGCCATACCATTGTCATCCAGTGTTAAGCTCATCATGCAAAACCTGACCTTTTCCAACTCCTTTGTCCAGCTCCAAAATTCCTTTGTTCTCACCAAGCATGGCATAGCCTGTAGGTAAACTCCACCCTATAAAAAGTCCCCACTTTTGGGAATATCTCGGGCTACTTTGGACTTCCATCCTGCCTTGCTGCTGGTTGTCTAAGGAAACTCCCCTCAGTGAGTTCCGATGAGCTTTCTGTCCCGGAACCCCGTCTTTCTCTCCAGGACTACGAGACCAGGTGTCGTATTACCCACTCCCTTGAAACTCTCCATTTCTATTTCTAAGTTAGCTAGTATTTGTCGTGTCTTTCATGTTGCTTGTTCTTAATAAAAATATCATTTGTTACTTTAAAGCTTGTTTGACTGCCCTCTGACCCGACGCTGTATACATTGGGTAAAAGATCCTAGCTGAAGTTACCCTGCCTCTTGTTAGCTTAAGAGAGTGCTCGAGCTTAATTCCCCCAACTTGTGCTTTTATTTGGTTATTTGGGCGCCCCTCCCAGGACTCCCAACGTACAGGGTAACACTATGATTGCTAATATCCTTACCAAGGCCATTTCTGTGCTACACTCTTATAGCACAATTATTCCACTTTCAACATCCTATGGAATCCTGGGGTTTGCAGTTATGGGAGGGGCCAGCCGACCCCTCCCTAAACTGCAAACCCCAGGATACCATGGGATGTTCAAAGTGGAATAATCGTGCCATAAGAGTGTAGTGTGGAAATGGCACAAGTCTCTCACCAGAGATAGTTTTCAAAGTCTATGATACAGGATACTGGTCACTGATATGGGAGCAAGATAATGAGTAGGGGAATTGTTGGAAAATCAAATGTTCTCTCTTACCCCCTCTCCCCATTGCTGTTAGAGCAATTGCAGAAATTTTAGATAGCATAAGCTTTCTCTGCATGCATATATCCATTCACAGTTTTTAAATTCAGGTTTCTCCATTTATGCATGCACCTAAACAATGTGACCATGTCTCCTGATAAACTTCTTGGGTCAGTGGTCATATAAAACAACCCCTTTTCTATTAACTTTCTCTTTGCCTCTTTTGCGTCTTTCCTTTGTTCTCAGCCTCAGGATGGTGAATTAACTTTTTAACCTCCTTGGAGCTCTTCCTTTACCCATTTTCTTTCATTAGTTAGTTAGGATGTAGAATTTCATGTCATGTACATTCTAAAAGCAATTAATAATGTTCTTTTGTTTGTGATTTCATACTGCTTGCTTGGATTTACTTATCTCAGGGAGAAATTTAAGACTGAGGGATGTTACTTCTGCTAAACTCTGCTGAGGGAGGCTGTTTCCTAACAGATCCAGTTTTCATATCCCCCCCCCCAAAAAAAAGGGCTAGCACCCTGGGATCTACACCTTTCTCCCTCAGTTTATGATTAAAAGTTTAGGCATGACAAGTCGTGTATCTGTTACAGAGATAATTCTTCCAACTCCAATGTTATTCAGTAAATACTCCAATATTTACATTATTTTTGTTTATTATTCTGACCATTTATCTCAGTCGAAAAATCTCAAAATAGAGAGCTAGGTGTATCCAGATGACTTTGTTCATAATTTAAATTATTAGGGATTCTTGGGTTTTTTTAAACTTTAAAAATAAATTGAAGAATGAAATTGTAATAAATTGAATTAAAACTGTAAATTGTAGAACTGTAAATATTTTTTGAAAGAGTGCTTGTCTCTTAAAATTTTGGCTTTGAATCCTCATATATTCAAACAAATCTGTTCAGCAATCGGATTCCCATTTTTCCCCCTAAAAGGCTCCTCATCTTTAAAAATGAAGTAGGCAAAAAAGAGGATCCTCGCCATTTGGGGTGTACTTACTCAGTTGGGCTAGTGCCAATGGAGAAACCTTTATTTCACTTTGTTTTTGAGGAACTGATTAAATATTTGCAATTTCTTTCATATTCAGTATGGAAAGAACTCCAGGTTGCAAAAAATCAAATGCAGGAGAAAGCACATTTGAAGTACTTTCCCATCCTCACTGATTAATTTCAAATAACTGTGAATCTAAAAAATGACATACAATATATCTGAAGATATGGATGACAGCAGGCTATTATCACAATCAGGGTTAGGAGAACTGATAATTCAGGAGAAAATTGAATATTTTTATTCGGTATTCAGCTGGTAGAAGAAGTGCAGTCCCCCAGCCAGCATGATCAGGGTGGCTATGGGTTTTGGAGCTGTAGCCCCCCACCCCATTTATCTTTTATAAGTTCTGCTGAAAACTGAATACTACTGTTCATTGATCTGGCTGAATACAGCAGAGAAAGGATTACTCAACACAGTGCCATGTTCTTAGAGCAGACCTCCAACTTGCAGGTTGCAAGAAATTGATCGTCCCTCATAACAGTGATTGTGTTCCTCCGTTTTGCACTGGTTAGCATGAGGCAGTTTTAAGCTGGAATGTTATGGAACACATGAGCTATAAAAACTTATTTGTCCATTTACTCCAAGAAATGACCTTCTGTAGGTCATGTGTGAAGAACATAAGTTGGAAAATGCAAAGGGTTATTCCCGGTGGCAGGCCTTTACTTTCCTGCTGCTCATTCAGCATGTCATAACCATGCACAGTCACTAAAATAAACAGAAAGGACAAGCTCTGTATGCCCCACCCGGACAAAATCCCCAAGCAGTCTTTGACTGAGAGCTTGAAAGCACTCTAGAGAACTCTTCTATTAAGTTTTATTGAGATGTGTACTGGGCTACAACCTCTCAATGTTCCTGAGCTTTACTGGGTATTTAACTGATCTGGGAATTCAGCTTATTTCTTGCTTGTGAACTTTACTGCTTAAAACTATAAAATATGTCTTGACTGAAGTGGAGCTAAAATGTTTTGTGGGTTGCTTAGCTTCTCTTTTTCAGGTATGACAAGTTGGCTGATAATAGCCATTCTTGTGGGTCCCAGAAATTGTGCTAAAGATCAAATAACCTTTAGTGGGAACTGGGGGAGGGCACATGGTCCTCCAAATGTCATTGGGCTGCTACTTTTATCAGTCCTAGACAGTGCAGCCAATGGTAAGGCACAATGAGAGCTCTGGTTTAACAACATCTGGTGCCTCAGACATTCTCTCTCTTCCTTCTTTAGTTGTTCCTTTTTGAATGATTTAACCTAGTACAAGGTCAAAGAAGTAAAAGCAGTGGAAACTATAGAATAGAAATGTGATAATTTGGAAGTTACATTATAGTAGATACACTCTTTGAACTGTATTCCTTTAATATTATTTTTTCATATTCATTTCCAGGCCACAACACTTGGCAAGTTATGCTGAGCTTTCATGTTACCCAACAGCAGATTGGTTTTCATTTTCCCTTTCCTTTTCCTCTCTTTTCTTCTTTCTCTTTTTTTATTTCTTTCATTCATGTCTAAATTACTTCAAATATAAGGTCCTTAAAAAAGAAAACAAATTGCACTAATATAAAACCAAAACCTGATCAGAAAGAATAACTCATGCAACCATGTCAGGAAGAGTAACACAGTGGTGAGAATTTCATGCAGTTTTTCTCCAGTAATCACATGTCCTGAAGCTTTTGTTACCACCCTTAAATACACACTCCGTCCTGGGGGATGGTAAAATTGGTGAGAAATATTTTATAAAACTGTACACTTATGGCTGGGAAACATGTGGTAGTAGGACACTGGCTGTAAGTGTGCACCGAGTCAGAATGACTTCATTATGTCAGGTCATAAGAGGGTTAGCTGGAAACCCATGCCATTAAAATACAATAGTAGATGAAACTGCCCAGGTACACCCCATTAATTTTACCTAACCAAGATATTAATAGGACTCCCATTAAAGTTTTGTTACCTAAAGTTAAGACAATCAGCCCATCGTGGACCCCTTTGTTTGTTCAGCAAGAAAGCCATCAACACTCATCCCTTCAGGGTAGGAAAAGTGGTATATAAGCCCTAGATCTGACCTCAGCAATTTGTAGTACTTCGAGTGCACATTTACTTTACACGTTGGACCCCAGATCCCCATGCTCTGTGCAACCCTCAGACTACAGTCAGAGCCATTCCATTTTGATCTTTTTCTGGACCAGTAAATGTCACCTTCTAAACCAGAACTCTATCCAACTTTTCTCATTTCTCTCTTCACTAGCCTTATCTGGTTTGTGAGACCACTTGATTTTTTGTATGCATGTCTGTTAAAATTCTAACAAAAATACTCTTTTAACATTTAACTGGAGTCATCTCTACAGTTAGTACTGGTATACAATGGTGAAAAGATCCTACTGTTACCTTCCTCTCACAGACCTCCTTTGAGCTATAATTCCTCAAATCCTAAGGAGATGCTGTCACTGCTGGAGAACTTCAAGGTTCCCCACCTTTTAGGGTAACACTTTGCTATATTATTCTGCACAGAACTACATCCAGATGAGTTCTTTGTGAAACAATAATTTTTTTATGTTAAAAAACAAATGAGCATTCTTTTATACATGCACACACATGCGCACACACACACACAATTCTAGACAGTGGCTTGCAGTGCTTTTGTGCACGATTACTGTTTTCTGTACAAACCCCAGCAATCTTGCCCCCAATTTTGCACAAAAAAACCTTGCACTCCTCCAAAGAAATAGACATGTAAAGTTTTTGTATGTATGCAAGATGATCCTCCCCCAACAAATAACAATCTTACACAAAAACACTATGTGGCAATTTTTATGTATGCATGTAAGATTACTGTGGTTGTTTGTTTGTTTTTGTGGAGAAAACAGAAATCTTGCACAAAGAATATGCAGCTTCTGGAAACAGTGTTTTTTCTTTCTCACAAAAGTCATGAATCTCATTAAAAAGAAAGCACATATATATTTCTGCACAGAATAATTTCCTGGAATCTTTTGGAATGTGCAAATACAAGATGAAAATCATGCAGAATTATTCATTTTCTCTGCAGCAGGGAGAAAACTGGAAATTGTTTGTCCTCACTTGTAAGGATGAGACAGTCAAATATTTACATTCATAGTTTGGTGTTTAGCCCTGCGTGAGCCTATTTTGTCAGGAGATTTACTGGATCCCTGCCATGCATCATTAGAGACTTGAAGGCATTTATGCTTGTCCCCTTTTTAGTATTACCCTACTACCATTAAGATAAATTGGAATGGATTCTGGAGAGGTGACAATGTGGATAGCAAAAATTCTGGGGTGAGGAAAGGTAATCTGCCGAGAGTGAGGTATGTCATACATCCTTAAGAGATATTTTTGAGGTAACAAAAAAACAAAAAAACAAAACCAAAACCAAAACCTAGAAAATATAGCAGGGTTACAATTGTCATGAATCTCTGCTCCATCTACCACTGGACACTGGGTGCTTGCATGTTAAAAGGTGCTCTCTCTGAGATCTGAACATGTGGAATCCAAATCTGTGTGGAATCCAAATTCTGTTAGGCAAATTGGCCCCAGTGTGTGAAACCCTTTTATGGAACACCAGGTAAGTGCTACAGCAGTGTACAAAGAAAAGGACACCAGAATGTGCCTTATATGGACTTATATGGAATTAGTTCAACAAGCTCACTATTGTTTACATTGAATAGTTGTGGGTCTCTAGGGTTTAAGGTGAGAGTTTTTTCTACTTCTTTGTTGAGGGACAACTCCTGTGATCTCCTGCATGAAAAGAAATGTGCTCCATCACTCAAGCCATTTCCGCACTAGACTGTTATAGTGCTATTATTCCACTTTCAATGTCCTATGGAATTCTGGGGTTTGCAGTTTTGAGAGGGGCCGGCCAGCCCCTCCCAAAACTGCAAACCCCAGAATTCCATGGGATGAAGCGGAAATGGCTTTAGTTGGAGTCTCTCCTTGTGTTGATATGCCTAATGACAGAGTATCTCTCTCTGCTTTAGAAACTTCTGGGAAGGGAGTATTCCAAAGTTAGAGATCAGCTTATGAGTAACATAAAAAGAACCCTTCTAGATCAAGCCAGACACTCAGGTAGTAAAGCTGTCCTGCCTCCTACATTAGCAAACCATTCCGGGAGCGATGGGGAAAATCTTACCAGTTTTGTTTTTCCTCAGCTTCAGATTTTTTAAACTTCAACTTCTCTCCATCTTTAATAGGAAGAAATTTGAAAATTTTGGTCAGTTCTTTAGACAGGAAATGTAACAAAATTCTTCTGCATTTTCACTGGCCAAATTCAATAGGCACACTTATGTGAGGACCATTGTGAGGACCATGTTTTACCTACCTGCAATATGAGCGTTAATGAAGACAAGCTTCACAGGAAAAAAAGGTGACAATTCTGATACAGCACTAACATGGTTGAATGTGAAGAGATTCAGATGCAGGTTTTTCAGAGGCATGCAGTCAAAGCCCGGATAGATGAATATGTCAGCTTCAGCTTTCCCCACATTTATTTTTTTAAAACCTATTTTTTCACCCTGAATATGAAGAAATTTGTAAAAAGAAGCAAATAAAATACACAGCCATCTTTCCTGACTCTTTGAAGAGACTGGAATGTTTGAACAACAGCCCTTTCCCATTGTTGTTGGTTAGTGACTGGTATTTAGAAGCATGGTGCCTAAGAGGTCATAGATCTCTCTATGATCCAGTTCACATGCCATTTGGGTGAGTTTGGGAGTCACCCAAAAAAGCAACTTTTCTAAGTTTTGAGTCAACATGTCTAAGAATCATTATGGTTCCTCACTTCCTCAAAATAGATGATCAATTCTGCTAGCTCTGATTGCTTGGAGAGGAAGTTGGGAAGAGCCTGAATTAACTATCTTTACTCTACATTTGATCAAAATTGCCATAGCAGACAGCACTGATGGTAACTTCAGTACTGCATGAATGAGAAGGCTCTACTGTGGATGCGTCTTGGGATCTGGGACCCACAGCTAAATCACTATGGTTCCATTTTAACCGCCTTAACTTCATTCTTTGTGTCCTATGCTCCAGTCAGCAAGAGTCTCAGGAAGGAAGTGGTTTGGAATGCAAGAGCTGATGAGTAGTTCAGCCAGTCCAGGTCAGTCACAAGTTGTCCAACAGCATGAAGGGAGGAGCAAGATGGTGCTTGTTAGCTGGTCCAGAAGTTGCACAGCAAGTCAAAAGCCAGGAAGAAGTAAAACAGAGTTGTAAATAATAGTCAGTTGAAGGCCCCGAAAACCTGAAATGCCAAACAGTACTGCTAGTAACCAAGATAGATAATTGTAAACAACAAAGCTGCCAGTGAACTGCTGGGATATTTATAGCCAGGTATTTGAATTCACCAGGTGCTTAATTAGCATCTCCTACTTAAGAGTGTCTAGAACTGACCAATATCTCCTTATCTCTCTTACATTTGGCAACCTCCTGCTGGGGAGTAGGACCCCTATCTGTCTCAGTCCCAGCAGATCTGGCTCAAAGAGACACCAACATCAGGGGTTGTAAATTCCTGGCACTCTGACTCTGTGTCTTTCTACTCCAGAGGGTGAGTTATGACACTATGGAATCCTGGGTTTGTAGTCTGAGATGTCATTTAGAGAATTCTAAATACTCCTCCCTAAACTGCATATCCCAGGATTACATAGGATGGAACCATGATAGTTAAGGTGGAATCATAACACTGTAATCGTGCAGTGGGAAAGGGCCCATGGATATCCCTTTTTATTTAACAGCCTCAAAAGACAGAGACCATTTCCGCACGATGTTGCTATCCCACAACAGCAGTGGGTTGTTTCTTGCTCAGAAGTCATGCTACCACATGATGTTGTCACTATCCAGCAGCTATCCCGTCCCCAAGCATTGCAAAACTGCCTTATACTATTTCCAGAAAAAAATCCATTAAGAGCCTTCTTTAGTGCTTCAATCCCATCAGTGTGGAACTATGATAGTGCTTGATAGCACTTCCTGTCCTCCCAGATTGAGGAGTGGGCGGGCTGTGTCTGTGTCCAGTTTATCCTTCCCTCAGTGCCTCCCAAGGCATGGTAACTTCGAAGTCTATCACCTCTCCATGTTTATTTTAAATTTCTCCTTTGGGTTAAAGCTTTTTATTTTTTAAATACATTTTTAATCATTCTAGCAATAGCCTACTGGTGTGTCATGCCATTACAGCATTGCTGCGCTAGTATGGCTTCCAACCCCACCCCCGACCAATCGGGGCAGTGGGGTGGGGTGAAGGTGGGGAAAGGGAGTGGCCAAGGAAGCTGTAGTGTGGAAGGAACACCAGTGGCAATACTGCTAGTCATCCACTTAAGGAGGAAGGGTGCAGAAGAGAGCATTTCTAACCTTCTACCATTGAGTGAATGGCAATGCTGGAATTGTAATGGATGAACATGCTAATGGGGTATGATGCAGAAAGGGCCAGAATCAGAAAGTCATTCTATGTCTTGCTATGACTTATTTCTGTGTATGGGTGTCTTTCGTCAAGCAGGAAATCTTCAAGAACAGTGACTTGGGAACACTTATATTTAAAAGGAAAATGGGACAAGTCAGATGCTAATAGCTGGAGTGCTTCAGCCATAGCATATCAAGCCCCTGTCTCCAGTTTGGAATGTGGGGAGCAGGGAAGTTCAGTTTTCTGAAAGGTAGTTAGAAATGAAATACAAACAATTGCTACACCCACACAGAAATACACACATATTTGACGAGCTTGGCATATCTGTCTAAATTTGTCAAACATCACATCTGAAAAGAAGTTTAGTATGAACTTTTCAACACAGGATTTTTGCTTCTCAGTAAAACTGGAACATGAATCATAGCACCTCTAGCTCTTCATCTATATTTTAAAAATTGATCTGTGATCTCCAAAGCATGATTTTCTATCTTTAATGCTTGTTCAACTGACCTAGCTTAAGCCAACTTTCTCTTCTCATGATACAGAAATGGTTGCTGTCAGAAATAGGAGAAATGTCTTTGTTGAACTATTTTAGTATGCAGCTCTCCCCTTTGAGAAGTATACTTTCACAACATAATAGAACAACTTCAGCTTCATTTTTAAAGAGAAGGTAAAGTTAATAATGCATCCAAAGCCTACTTTTCTGGGCAAATTCAAAAGATCATGTTTTTTCCCCTTTCACTTTCTTGATCAAGAAAAGAAATCACTCTAAATAATTTTCTCTGAATATGCTATACCGTGTGTGTTTGTGTTATGGATGTAAAGTATAGTCACAATTTTTCTCAGGCTAGATGAGAAAAAGCGTCTTGACCTATGGAAAAGCCCCATAAAAAAAATTGTCAATTACTGTGAAATATTCAGTCTTAGACCAAGAGCAAGAAGACATGTACCACCTTTTAAAAAAATTCTATGGCTGTTTCTGCACCCTACCTTTGTCCCGGCAGAGTCTGATGGAGATGGTGGCAGCGATTCTCCTGGGAGGGGAGGGCGATGGAGTACTCCTCTCTGTGGCCCTTTCCGCACAAGGAAATTAAGACGGGCCAATGTGTCTTGTGATGGAGGTCGTTTGCACCTTGGAGCGGACTAGGTTTGGATTATTTACCTTCATTCCACACCTAAGTCCAATTAAATGCACCCCCAAGTGGTCCTTGAGTGTGCTATTTGAAAAATGGAAGAAACCGGTTTTTCAATTTCTGGATTGCGCCAATTCGTACTTTCACAGTGGTGCAGATGCGCACATTCGTACCAATGCAAACTGGTGATCAGCGGAGGGCGGGCTGTGGGCATGGTCAGCTTCAGCGGTTGGTCCAGCCCAACAAATGACAGGAAGCTGCCATTTTCTCATCCTCATAGTGCAGATCTATGACCTCACACTGCTCCAAATCAGCGTGGAACATACAGAGTAGCCCTGTGGAAGGACATAAGGGAAAGTCACCTTGTTTCGAGCCCAGAAGAACCAGTAAGAAATGGCACAAAGCGATTCACTGGCCTCGTGCAGAAAGGACCTAAATTAGCTGCCTCAAGGATCCAGGAAGTGTAATAGCCCTGCCTCTTTCTGCTGCAGCACAGTCGGGTACTGTTCCAGGCTGCGCTGGGTCAGGAAGTACAGCCATTGCACTTCTAGGACCTGCACAAGCAAGGTAAGTGCAGGTGCATGGCAGAAGGGCAGCACAGTCACCAGTCACTGATGGGGAAAACCTGGGAATAGGAGGAAGATAGGACTGGGACAACATTGTGCATAAGTGTAATCCGAGTTCCATCCTTCTCCCATGCACATAGTGGGTTTGGTGCCTGAAATGGAAAGGGCCTGTGTTTTTGGTGCAGAAAGGTTTTATGCAAAACTTATGTTTTGTACTATTTTTTTAGAAATAAGTTTTGTTTTTAAAAACTTATCAAATTTGAAAAATGCTGAAAACTTTTGCAATCTCAACCAGTAGAGAGAATGTTTGCATTTTTGGGTCCTGCATACAAGGATGAAATAAGCAGAGAGTTACATCCCATGTATGTGTGTCTCAGAGACAGAGGAGAACCACTATGTCTTCCTCACAATGTCTCAGAATTCTTTTAGATGTGGAGCACTGTAGAATGTGAAACGTGATAACTACACTGCCAGCACAGTAGCTGCTGTTGCTTCTCACAAACCAGTAGCAAACGAAACGCTTGTGGGCAGGGGGACCTGTGTTGCGGCAAGCTCCACTCCAGAGAAACTGTTGCAGAATTCAATGAAATAGTCTCCACAGTTTCTCACTTCACAAATAGAAGGAAATTTTGAGAAGACATTTGCACATTGTTCCAGTTCTAACAGTGCCAAGTAACATATGTACCCTTCCATCAAAGACTGCACAAAAAGATATTTTGATGCAATTTATATACCATATTGATGCAATTTTATATACCATGTTTTAAAAATCACTTGTATATTGCTATCAGAGGGAGACCAATGCAAGCAGACCTAAATTGCAAATGCTCTAGTGTTGAATCAGAATTAAGGAGGAGCAAATAGGAACTGGTGAGCCAGTGCGGTGTAGTGGTTTGAGTTTTGGACTACAACCTGGAGATCAGGGTTTAGTTGTGCACTCAGCTATGGAAACCCACTGGAGCACCCTGGGGGCATCACACACACAGCCCCAGAAAATCCTGTGATAGGTTCATCTTAGGGTCTCTGTAAGTCAGAAATGACTGGAAGGCACACAACAAAACAAGTACGGACTAACTTTGAATAAAGAAATAACAATAGGCAATTATCAGGAGGCTGAGGACCACTTTGGGCATATCTAGATGGATGAAAGAAAATATTGTTCCTATTTTTTCAATAGTAAACTATTTTCCCCTTTGTCTTTGTTACTTCAAAGGCCCTGTCACCCACTATTTCTGTATTTCTGTACCCTTAATTATTTTCTATTTATTTATAACATAGTCCTCATTCTTCTTAAAAATCATTATTTTCTTTATTGCATATTTTTTGACTTGGGGATTTCTGCTTTTGCATTTATTATTAAATCCAAGTATTTCAATTTCCTCCATGAAGGAAGAGACACAAAGAATCAACAATGACAGAGTTCTTGTGATCCTGACACTATAAAGCGCTCCTCAAGACAATAGTGTGCTCTAAGATTTTTTGCAAGTATATCTCGTAGGAAACAGGAAGTGACAATCAGGAATAAACTAGTTCAGAGCAAACACACAGATGCTACAGTTTTTTGAGGATGGTTCCCTGATACCCTGTATGAAGAGGAGGGAAATATTTCTTGGTGTTTTAAAGTGGTTTGGTGTAAGGCCTCGCTTTGGGGGGTCCCCAATGTCAGTATGGTTTGGATGGGTACCATACCTAATTGGCATCATGTGCAATTGGCAACACATTTTATTGGCTCTGATATCAAATTCAAGCCTGAGAGGTGACAGAGAGGTCAAACTGAGTGAGGGAAAGAATTTGCCTGTAAATGTGAGAAGGACAGGTCAACTCAAAACTTCCTTCAGGTAAGACTGAGTCATTTGTCAGGCAAATACACACCATTCCTGTGGATAATAGGCTTAAATAGAAACTGGAATTTTCCAGGGAATCCAACTGTGAGGAGCCCACCAGGACACTGATTGACAGATATCCATCCCTTGTACACCTGGATTCTTTCCTCTGTCCTCACAGCACCCACAATAGACAGCTATTACAACATTCATCATGCCTTTGCCAATCAAAGCACTAAGCCCATCAACAGATGAAAGACTCATTGTCCACAGCAGGTTCCCTTTGTCTTGTATCTGGAACCTCCACAGCCACAAGCCACCTTCAGGGTACAAATATCCCTGATTTCAGGATGCCCAGTGCAGTCTCTTGAAGGTCTACCCATCACTCTGTCTGTTTGGCTCCTGAATAGAACTGTCCTTAGGTCCTACCTAAGTCAAAATACATTTCTGCTCTTCACTATTCTTCTGGACTGGTAATTATAAATCCCCCAAACCCTTCAGCCTCTCTATAATTTTTCTTTTCTTTGTCTTTCAGTTAGCTCTTGTGTGATTGTCTGTATTTTGTGTGCATGCATGAGTGAATTCCCCTCAATAAAACATATTTATTTATTTGCATGGTGACAAAAGGCAACAAGATCTCCCTAAGGAATATAAAATATATTTAAAAATATAATATGTAATAATAAAACAATGACTAGTCATAGCAGAATATAAAAATAAAATAAAATAAATCCAGGAGCAAAGAATAGAAACATTTCAGAATATATGAAACCATGTTTAAAAACCACCCACAAGAGGGAAATGTCAGAGTTTAAAACAACTAAAAACATGTCTTAAAATGCCTGGGAGATTTTTTTTTTAAAGTCTTAAACTAGAGTTAAAAAATATCATGATGGGGTATTCTTGGGGAAATCATTCCACATATGGTTTTGCCACAGAACAGAGAGGGAAAGGGATAATGCAAACAGAAACTGAACCTGGAAAAAAAAATATCCCTGTGCCTAGTCAGTATAATAGGATTACTTCAAGATGCTAATACTGGGGAAGTTCCCCTGTGGTTTGCTACTCAGGTACCATATTATTAAGATCAAAGGTGTGAGTGTCAAGATATCCAGGCAATCTGTCAGCTCAAATAATACTTCTGGAAAACCTACCCAGGTTTCACATGACAAGCTGAAGAACTTTGTTGCTAGGAGGCCCAAATTGTTTCACCAGTTCACTGGCACTCTTTAAATATACTGCCTCAGCATATAGTTAGCCAATATACAATGACATCAGGCAAGATATTGCATATCCCAGTTTGCAACTTGTCTCATCACTTCAAAAAAGTTTGTCATTTCAATTTCCGTTATTACTACAGGCTCTCTGTGTGAGACAGAATCAGTGCTTCTAGATCCAGTTTCTCTGGGATAACTGTACTTATTTTCTATATCAAGGTCATTCCTAGTTGGTGTAGATGCTCTTGTTTATTCATCCCTTCTTCTTTTTCCCTAGGATTTGTGTTATTGCTTAAATGCCAGCACCTGCACTGTATTCTGCTGATTATGAGTTCACTCAAAGCTTCTGCTTTCTCAGGTCAGTCCATTTTGATTGAATCCTAGCTGTGGGAACATTGATTGCTTGCTTTTATCTTCTGGAATGATGCCAGCTGAATGGATTTTGGGTCTTATGCTTTCAAATGCTGGCTGCTCAGGCTTTAGAGCTTTGGAATGATTCTACTGTAATGTGTTCCAGCAGGAGCAGGAAGGCTGTTATGACCACACTGCTAATGGGTTGTCCTGGTTGCAAGGAGGCTTTCAAGTGGCCATTTGGCCATGTTTGTCACCTGCAATTACTTGGAAGCCATCCCAGTAGAGAGAAAATCTGAGAAAGAATGAATAGTTACTGGCCAAAACTGTCTCGGAGGTTATTCCAGTTGAAATGAATGGAACCTGGGCAAGCGTTGTGCTCATTGTATACTTCCAAATGACTATGAATTGCTAATGTAGCAGTAGACACCTCACATATTACCCTTTCAACCTGTACTCTAAAGCAGTATTTGGTATCTCTCCTTTATTAGTCCATCATTCTAACGTGCCCAATACAGATCTCACTATCACAGAAACATAGGGAGCTTCCATGTATCTAATTGGTCTAGCTCAACACTGCACACACTTGCAGCTGCTATTCTATGTTTCACCCAGGCCTCTCATGAGCCCTATCTGGGGATGCTGGTCGTTGACCCTGGGTCAAAGCTTGGGCTCTGATATTAAAAAGTAATTATTTACTATTGCAATTAGAAGTTTACTATTTTAATAAATAGTAATTTTAATTTAATTTAATAAATTATTGTTTAAAAGTAAGTGAATAAATTACTTCTAAGTTTTTTATTAAATCACAATGCTATAAGCTGCCTGGCTGCGGTGGCCCTTGCCCCAGTCACTTTTCAAGTCACCGGAAAAGATTTAAAATTATACCATCAAATGAAAGAACTTATCCTTCATTGTGTTACAATTAAAATTAACTTTAGTTATCGTTACTATTCTTAATAATAATACTAAACTTTATTTAAATATGTCCAACTTTTTCCCTAGCCCTGAGATTCAAGGTGAGTCACAAAATGAAAAAAATATATAGATAACAGGTCACATCAGTGGAAACATGCAAGTTTAAATGTAAGTAAATCACCAATGAAATTAAATACAATTTTAAAGCATACATTTTTCTTTTTTTAAAAAAGGAAACAGTGCAAGACATTAGTAGCACTCAGTAATGTAGATTTGGGTCAACTGATTCAGATTCAACTCAGACTTAAGTTGCTTCAGTGACTCAACTCAGACTCAACTTGGCAATAAGTGATACACTGACTCAATTTGACTCGAGACTTGTATATTTTTAGTGACAGACGTGCTGCCCTTGGTTCAGAAACATAGCAAATTCATCCAGGAACCTTATGAATTTGAACAAATCTTCCATCTCTTTTTGCCTACTGGTCACATGGCAATCTCTCTCAAGCCAAAAGTGTAGATGCATTTCGCAGAAGGGAACAGCAAACTGGTTAGGCAGTGGGCTTGAGACAAGCTTGAGATCTGCTCAGCAGCCTGTCCCTGCTGCATATTTCCTAAGAGCAGACTTGCCACCCGAGTGCAGGGTGCATTCTCAGAGAGAACAGCAAATGTGTTGGCAACAGGCTTGAGGAGGAAGGATCCTTCCTTCTACAGCTTTTGGAGCTCTAGTAATGGGGAGTAAGAAGGATCCTATTCGCCACATCTGAAGCTGCAGATGGCAAAATCACAAATGTGGAGGGCCGAGTCTACTTAAAATGTTAAAATTGACTTTATTCAGCTCTGTCCAGAAATACTGGAATATAGGTTGAGGTATGAAGTTGGCTTCCAAACTTGAGACTTGAGTTCAGACTTGACAGTATCTTGCAAGGACTTGAAACTTGACTTGAGACTTGTAGTAAAAAACTTAAATACATCACTGGTAGAACCCCCTGCTCCATAAATAGTGAGTTTCCTAAAGATGGTTAAAAAAAGAGAGGTCTACGCTTGCTCTCTTAGGGATAATATGTATACAGCTATAGTAGCCCCCGTCTCTAGGAAAGGAATTTCTGAGTCAGGAAACAGTAAAAAAGAACTTCACTGCCCCACATTGCTATCTGACATGCCAATGAGGACAGAGGAATGCAGAAGAGTTGTTTGGTTATTACAAAAAGAAATTGATTACAAGTAATTTACCATCTGCAGTACTATTTTCAGATTCTGTTCTGGGATATTCTGCATGCATAGAATACAAGTTACATATGTACATTTGACTGGTATGTATACTTATACTTAGGAATGGGATGAATCCAGAATTTTCCAAATCCAAATCCCTACAAGGTTCTGTGAATTCACAAATCTCACAAATTTTGAATCTTTCAAATCTTTTTTAAAAAAGAGTTTAGAAAGCAAGGGAAAGAAAGCACTGTCACATCCAAAATAGTCACATGGCTTTTCACAGGTGCACTTAACAACCCACATCACAAAGTATTTTCTATAGGTTTGGTCCAACCTTTTCTTGACAAGCACTTATACTGAAAAATGTTTTGAAGCAGAATTTGGCATCTTTGTTTAATGAAAAACAAATTAAATAATAGTTTTCACTTTCAGGAAAACATACCCATATACTTCTTAAGAAGCTACAAATGCAATTTAACATGTTCATCTACTACAGGAAGTACATAAACTCCTGAGTCTTTCCACAAAATTAAGAACAATCAAAAACATGTTACCTTTAAACTTGTAAGAAGAGTTCCTGCCTGAACTGTTTCAGAGCAATATAAACAAACAAAAAAACATAGCTGAAGCTTGTAATGCAGATTTTTGTTAAAAAACACCAGCATTCTAACTTGCTCTGGGTCTAGCCTACCGTGTTTTTTAGCAGCTATGACACCTGCTGTGCTGAAGAGTCTTTCTGACATTACTGTCAATGGTGGTGTGATTGGGAACTTTTTGGACAGTTTCCTCGAATTGGGATATTTCTGGTTGTCCTTCTAATACTTGAAGATATCCTCAGATGGCGGAAGCAGTGGTTCTGACAAGTAGGCATTGATTTCATCTTCAGGAGACAAAGTGCAACTATCCTCACTGCTGCTAGATGGGGTCATCAATTGAGCATAGTGACTCCACATGCTATGAACTCCTTGCAGCTCAGTGACATCTGCTTGCAAACAAAGACCAGAAATTCCATGGCCAGTGTTGATTTCACTTGATCAAGGTGTTCTTTGTTCAAAAAGACACTGGCTTTGAAGCGGGGATCCAGAAGAGTTCCAGGAGCGTACAGTTTTTCCATCTCCACAGACTGATTGCACCTCTTCGGAGATGTCAGCAAGTCATTTTGGAAACCCTGGATGGAACCTAAGGTTGATTTGAAGTTTTGGAGAGTAAAAGTGGTGCTATACACTAAAGGAATTATTTCTGAGATGGTCACTTCACTGGAACTGGCCACAAATGTTGCTCTATCAAACACATCTAGGAGTTGTATTACTTCTTCTGTAGTGGTCCATTGTCGAGTGGTCAGATCCACCTGGAAATTCAACTCTGAAGCAGATAGTAAAACAGCTTGCTTTTGTTCCATGAGATGACTGAGCATATGATGCTGAGAATTCCATCTAGTTGGTTCATCTTGTATCAATGGATAGGGTTTCACACCTAGCTTGGCTTGAGAAGCTTGTAACACTTTCATGGCTTTAGAGGACTTCTTGAAATGTCCCACAATACTCCAGCAGGTGGACGTGATCCCCTTAATTTCAGTCTTGTTCAGTAAGCCATCTTTAACAACTAATTGAAAGGTGTGAGCAAGGCAGGGCAAATGGTCAAAGGTACTGTGTTCCAAAGCTGCAACCATATTTGGCCCATTGTCATGACACACACAAGTTGTGCAAGAGATTCCATTCTTTCATAGTGGTAATGATGAAAGCTTCTATCGCAGATGCTGCATGAGAAATCTCTGCAAGGGGAATGCATTCTAAGCACAAGTGATGGTACTCAAAGTTGTCATCTATGAAGTGAACTGTTAAACTGAAGTAATTGTCAAAACTTGTGGAGGTCTACATGCCAGTTGTCACTGCAACAAAGTCAGTGTTCTCTAAAAGAATCTCCACACTTCTTTTTTTCCTCTTCATACATCTCTGGGATCACTTTTTCAGCAAAGTGTTTCCTGCTTGGGATGCTGTATTGTGGCTCAAGTTGGCTTATCAACTTTCTGAAGCCTTTATCTTCCACTATGGACAATGGCTGGTTATCTTTGCAGATCATTTCAGCAACCAACTTTGTGAAGGCTTTAGCTCTTCTGTCTCCAGGTTTGAAACTTTGAGTGGTGTACATGAATGCTTTCATAGTCGGTTGGAAAGAAGATGCTGTCTTGCATTTCACTGGGAATGATTCCAAAGGGCTTGGTTCTCCAAAGGAGGAAGCTGCTGAATTTGGATTAGGACTTAAAGGAATTGGTGCAAGAGTCCTAATAAGAGCTGTATCATCTGTGTCAGTACTGTCTTCATGTTGAGACTCAGCTCTGACAGCCACAGAAGGACTCATGAGTGAAGCTGGAGTCACTGTGGATGGTGCACTTCTACTACCTTTCAGGTCTTGAAATTGGGCTGAATGTTGGATTCTGATGTGTTTCCACATGGCTGAAGTAATATGTGAGACTTTCTCTCTGGATATATTTGCAGAACACAGAGTTCAATGGGCATAATTCTCATTACATGTAATTTGGAAGTAGCTTAAGATGTTGGAAGATGCTTGAGCTGATGCCATCTCCTGGATTGATTATTATAAAACAAAACAAAAGGCAAGGATAATCCTGGGCAAAACATACACTCTCAGCCTTAGCAAAAGCCTGGTCAAAGGCAAACCTCCCTCTGAAGAAATCTGGCCAGGACAATTGTCATAGGTTTGCCTGAGGATCTCCCCAGATTGAAAATGACATGAAGGTCCTTTCTACACAGGCAGGAAAATGTGGATTATTAATCCCACATTTTCCTGCCTGTGTAAACAGGGCCACATACTACAGTACCAAGATAATCCAGGTCAAAACTAGATTTTCTTTGCATAGCTCTTTATGGCATCTGGGATTTGTAGATTGATGATACACCAACACACTTTGAGAGAGAAAGCTATGACACCTTGAAAACTACAAACCCCAGAATTGTGTATGAAAGAGCTTTGCAAGGGAGCTATGCAAAGGAATCTTTCAGCTGTCTGTTACCCTGATTTCTGGGGGTCCCGGGAGGGACGCCTAAGTACGCTCCAAATATTACTAAGTTGGGGGAATTAGCAAGGAACACAAACTAGCAATATGAGAGTCAGGGTAACGTAGCGAGATCTCGAACACTATGTTTACAGGGTTGGGCCACGACAAGAACTAGGCAAGTTGTTCAATTAAAAGACTTTATTAAACTCTCCTTAATTAAGCAAACAATGACACACGCACATACGCACTCATCCAAGATCTAGAGAAGCAGAAAGTGAGGAAAATTGATAGGGGTTTTCAGAGGGTTTTCTGGGGTGATACTCCACCTGATCCTGCAGTCCGAGATAGGAGAAATAGAGTTCGATGCTGGGGATCTTAGTAGCTCAGCACATGGAGGCTGAGCGGAGGCTCGCTGAACAGAGCGGCAGCAGTTTGGGATGCAAGGCACTAGCATTCCAACCAGGAGCTAAAACTTGGTGTTTTTATAGGGAAGATTGTACCTGGAGGCTAGCCCTCTCCCAGGGAGAACAATAAGGATTTAAGTGGAGACAAAGCCTCCGAAAGGTCAAAATCAGAATTGATGAGATTTGGCCAGCACTGCCAATTGTTAGAACAGTATGTAGATGAGGAGCACTTAGCATTTGTATAGAGCAAGCTGTTCAGGGCTGAGAGCCCTTGCATTAGCTTAATGGTCAGTTGTGTCTGGAGGGCACTACCGGCTGTGCAGCAAATGGTTGTTTACTAGCCTAGACCTAGCGTGCATAATTAAGGCCATGTGGCCGTGCCTGCCTACTCAGGCTTTTCGTGACCCTTTCAGACACGTGGAGTTCATTTTATGGAGTGCCACGTGGAAATATTAACCATAACCAATATGAAATTGTAGACCTCGGGTTTGGGCCAGATAACCACAGTACCATGTCCTAGAATCTCAAGAAGACTGTACCTTCCAGTCAAGTCTCAAGTTGTACAACAGGGAAGGCACTTAAAAAGAAACACCAGCCTCTAGTCCAGTCCCAATTATCTACCCTGATGTCCAGCCTCAAGTCCTGTAACAAGGGAGGCACTGAACCCCCCCCCAGCCTCTAGTCCTGTCCTAATTCTCTACCTTGATGTCCAGTCACAAGTTCTGCAACAAGGAAGGCACTTTAAAAAAAACAAAAACAAAAAAAAACCCACCAGCCTCTAGTCCAGTTGCAATCCCTACCTTCCAGTCTCAAGTCAAAAGAATAGAGGAGAATGTGTTGGAAATGTCAGAAAGAGGTGGGAACAATATTTCATATGTGGTGGTCATGTCCCAAGGCAAAGAAATATTGGAGTGAAATACATAAAAAGATGTGTGAAATACTGAAGGTTCAATTTGTAAAAAAAACCTGAATTTTATTTGTTAAACATGACAAATGTTCTTGAGAATACTAACATTAAGGTGGAAGTCTCAGCAAATACCCACAATTGAACAATGGTGGGGGACATTTATTGAGAATAGAAATGCGGATATTGTTTCACAAAGATTAAAGGGGAAATCGGATGATCAGATAAAAACAGAATGGCAAATTGTAATGGGTAATTGCTGGGAACTGCCAAGTGAAAGTGTCTGAATTATGGTTGAAATTAAAGAGGAATAACTGTAACATAACAGGAGTTGATGAGAGAAATGCAAGATCAAGCATGTAAGATGAACATAGAATTGTGAGGCATAATTTTTTATATGTGAGTAGATATCTAGAAAATGAAAACTAGATCAGAGTGGAAGAACAAAAACATTACATGTAAAAGTACAATTTGAGATGATGTTTTTTATTAGCGAAACTTAATAAAATTATTAAAAAAAAAGAATAGAGAAGAAGAGAATAATTACCTTGCAGCAGGAGACAGTCTGAGCAGGTGCAGGTAGGCAGCCCGACCAGGCGAGCACAGGCAGCCCGGGCAAGTGCACGCAGCCCGAGAGACCACAGGTAGTTTCCGGTGCATGCAGTCAGCTTTATGCATTGATTTTTGCTCACCTAGGGGCCCGCTGGCCAATCAGGCTTTTGGTGAGCTCTGGAAGTGCCAATTTTGAAAAGAAACAAACAAACTTGGTTGGTAGATTCGAAAGATTCAATTTGCTGTTTTGGTTCTGGAATTGAGATTCCTCTATCTGGATTCCTTGCCCAGGATTTGAGGACTGGAAGATTCAGTTGGCCCATCCCTACTTATACTTCTTTTCACACCTGAAGTCTGTTGAAAAAAATATACACTATTTTCTTTATCTGAACAGCTGTGTTGCCAGTTTTCCTCACCTGTACACTGATGCATCAAACCAGCAAGTTTTAAGTTTGCAATAATGTAAGGATTCCTTTTTGTCAAGTCAAGTGTATGTATGTGTGTTTGCTGTCCATTTTTTGTCCTTTTTGTTTTTACCTTGCTCTGACTGACCTTGAACACTTTCTTGCCTTGGAACTCTGTTGGACTTTATTTATGACTCCATGCTTACTGCGTAGAAGTAGGTAAACAGCTAGGAGCTACTCAGTTTATTTTTGTTTGAATTATCAGCTGTGCTGGTGTTACCCTGATTTATGGGGGTCCCATGAGGGACACTTAAGTGCGCTCCAAATATTACAAAATTGGGAATTAGCAAAGAGCACAAGCTAGCACTACGAGAGGCAGGGCAACATAGCGAGATCTTTTACCCAATGTCTACAGGGTCAGGCCGAATCAAGGAGCAAACAAACGTAAATAATAGTGATGATTTATATTGATGTACAGCACAGTCAAGCACATGTATGCAACACACTCACACAGAGAACTATTGAAATAAAGGTAGGAGTTGGATAGAGGGATTTTTAAGAGGAGGTTTTTGGATGGGAAATACTACACCTGTCCTGAAGCCCGGATAGTCTGAAGAAGAAGTTCGTGGAAGTGAGGATTCTCAGCACGAGGAGCTGAAGGGAAGGCTCACCGAACAAAGCAACAGCAAGGTGGGATGGAAGCCAAGAGCGATCTGAGGAAGCACTCAAAGTCAGAGGGTCTCATAGGGGAAAATGTGCCCGTAGGCTAGTCCGTTCCCTGGGATAACAATGAGTTTCAGGCTGGAGACAAAGCCTCTGAGAGGTCAGTATTTTGCATGATTGAGTTATGACAGAGTTGTCAATAGGGTAGCCAGTATGCAAACGCGAAGTGCTTGACAGTTGAGTATTCGGCTCGTCAAGCTGCCTGCTCGGGGCAGGGAGTCCTTTGTAAGTAGCATGCATACATAATGTGGCACTTGCCTTGAGGTCTCCTGAAGCGGCAGTCTGGCTATTTCTGGCCTGCTTGGATTTGTTTGGAATGTTTGAGCTATTGTCGGCCGTGCCTGTATGCGTGCTTGTCCAGGGGCCTCACAAGCATGTGGAGAGGAAGGGGTAAAGAAGGCCAAATTATTGATATCAAATGATATCGAATATCCCACAAGTCCGGGCTAGAAACTACGTTAACACTGGGACTGAGACAAGACAGGCTCTAATAATATGCACATTTCGTACCTCGAAGGAAGTCCCATGGAACTAACTTCCAAGTAGATATTATTGAGTTGTGGTGTTTGTATCTTTAAGCTACCTGAAGTGTTCTTCATACAAGAAAGAAGGTGTTTTCTTTTCTTTATACTATGATCACAACTAGAGTTATTATAGGAGATGTCCCTTATTTGAGGGCCAGAAAAATTGGCCTTTATATGGCTCACAAGCGTTCCTTATTATAAGGCATGTCCCTTATTTGATGTTTGGAAAGTTTTTTCTTTTATATACACTGAATGAGATGACAAAAACCCCAGTATTTTGGGGCATGGGCCCTTCACAAAGACAAAAATGTGTGCATCATGTTGTTACCCTGATTTCTGGGGTCCCTTGGGGATACCTCAGTGTGCTCCACGTGATGGGGAATGGAAACTAGCCAGAGCACGAGCAATAGCAATGCAAGAGGCAGAGTAACCTAGTGGGGTCTTTTTACCCAGTTTTTATGGGGTCGGGTCAAGCCAAAAACCAAACGAAAATGTCTAATAAATAATTTTATTGAATAAAAGTCTCATGCACCAACACAATCACTCACACACTCACTCAAGACCTATTAAGAAGCAAAAGAGAGGAAACTGGATAGGGGAATATTGAAGGGGTTGTAGCTGGAGTAATACTGCACCTTTTTCCTGAAGTCCTTGGTCCAGGAAAGACAGTGAAGAAGTTCAGCTCAGCAGGGAAAGGGCTGGGGGGATTACTCAACGGATGGAGAAACGGTCTGCTGGGATGACCAGGAGTGATCCAAAGAAACTCTCAAAAACTGGGACTATTTGTAGGGGAAGAAGTACCTGGAGGGCTAATCCTTTCCCGGGGAGAACAATAAGTGTTGCAATGAGAAAGAAGCTCCACAATGGTAACTTCCTTTGTGTGATGAGATTACAAGGTATTGCCAAAGTCTCAGGATCTTCGGCTGCATTTGGTTGTGGTGTGACTTCATGTAAATGGTCCTTGCCTGATGGGATATTTGCTCAACTTGGGGCAAACACACTAATCCCCTCAAGTTGGCTTCTCAGGGGCTGAGGTCCCTTTGTTTATTGTGGGTTTGCACATCTTGAGGTCTCCTGGGGCTATGTGACTGAGGATTTTACTGGCCTGACCTGGATTTTGATTGTTTGACCGAAGCTGCCTATGTGCCCATCCGGGTGACCTCTCAGGAACATTGAACCATATTTTAATATCAAAATTGTAGACCCCGGGACAGGGTTTACCAGTGAAGGAACAATATAATCCATGGATGTGGACAATATGTTAATTTTACAGAGAAATATATGGCTGAAATTGAAGTTTTCATTTGGTATTTAGGTAGAATACAATCTTGTTAGTATGAGTCAGCACCACAAGTTATGAATTTCAACTTGCCTTATTGCTGTTTAGAAAAACTTCCAATGCTAAACACATCAGTTGTGAAAACAGCTTTCAGGACTTCTCTTGCCTCCATCTCTGTGGTTAAATTTCCCGTCACTACATGTTGACAGTGGACGGATGTTGTAGTTGCAAATATTAAGTTGCTATATTAAGCGACTTATTGTTTGTGCCTCCAAAATGATAATCCTTTTCCTGATTAGGGGTTCTGATATACTTATTTTTATTCTTCTGAGCTACCCTTTGCAGGTAGTTATCAAGAGCTTCACACTGGTCTTTCTTCACTCATTACTTATGTGTTGAACAGTGGCAAATGAAGAGAGCTAAGAGACAATCAATGGCATCAGTATTATTAGCTCTGGTGATAAAATTATGCACTGAGGGAATGAGATGTGTCTTTCTAATTTGCTAATGAACCCAAATGATGACTTAATATAGCTGCAATTTGACACTGGAAGGAAGTCACACAGTTGGGTATTTTGTGGCTTGCTGAACTATGGGAGCCTCACATGGTGGGTTACAGCAATGCTTTGAATAAAGGCTGAATGTTGTACTGTGTGCATTTGTTTACTATAGCGAAACTTCATATAAATAAGAGTTATTGATTTAATTTCAAATGTACTCCAGCTTTCTACAGCAAGAAACATATTCCTTACCTCCCAATAGCGATGCCTCAGGTAGCTCCAATATTCCTTTCCCTCCATTAATATTGAAAACATTTTTAACCTTTCCCTATTGGGCTATTTGGGAGGACAGGTTGATTTGTCAGCATCTGTGTTCTGACACCTAGGCTGTTCATCCTTGGACAGTGCAGCTGTTAATAGATCACAAAGACATTTGAGGTTCAAATGTTAGTCATGTTCCATTTTTCACTTATTGAAACTCATCTTCTGTCCGGCAGTTATTTTACAGCTTAAACACCCCATTTATTTTCCTAATGATTCATCCAACTTTATCCATTTTCTAAACTTTTTTTTTTTGGTAAGAAGTGTATTTCTCCCCTTTAAAATACACATTTAATAAGGCAGTCGGAGAGCAAGTTCTTCCACTGATTCTAGTTAGGTTCACCAGATGTCACTTACAACAAAATTTTGGAAGACTGCCCATATATGTTAAAAAGAACTAACACTTATTTGAGTTGTTGTAATATCATTTTTGGACTTAATATCCCATGTGAAATGCAGTGAACAGTGTGTATGGCAGAGAAATTAGCTTTTTTAAAATATTTTGTCCCCCTCCCTTCTTATAGAGGCAACCCTTAAAGGTTTTGTCAAGGAAGGTCACTACTCACAAGTCCCACACTAATTGCCTCCCTCTTCCTATTTTCAATCTGTTTTTTGGAATCTTTGGGATAGAACTTTGGTTACTTGGTCACCTCCCTCAGACTGCTACTATATAAGCCTCTGGCTTGTGGGTTGATCTTCAACTCACAGTTGGAGTTAAGCAGAATAGACTCTAGTCATTTTTGCACTACCCAGTTATAGTGCTATATTCCACTTTCAACATCCCATGGAATCCTGGGGTTTGAAGTTTAGGGAGGGGCCTTTAGAATTCTCAGCCAGAGAGCTCTTTGTCCTCAATAAATTACAAACCCCAGAATTCCACAGGATGTTGAAAGTGGAATAATAGCACTATAACAGCGTAGTGGGTAAATCACCCACCCATATTTTCTCCCTTTTGGTTTTCTGTCTTTGTTTTGTCTCTTTGCCTGGCAACATGGTATTGGGGTTTCTGTTGTCCATTCTCATTGTGAATGATGGTCAGTCCCTAGCAGGGACTGGGAAGGATATTTTTAGCCTTACAATCTGATCAAGTGAACTTCAGACTAAAATGAGGGGCTGGGTAGGAGCCAGAGCTAACAAGCAATTCAAGGGTCAGGGACAAAGATGCAAAGGATAAAAGAGGGGGTAAAATGGTGGATGTTAATTCTTATACAAAGTGCTGATATGTATATGCTAATACACAAAATATAGGAGACAAACAGGATGAACTCAAAATCCCAGTACTAGAAGGCAAATATGGAATATATCATCACAGATTTAAATTGTTCCCAGGGAACACACTCAGCAGAAAGGAAGAGGGAAATTTATTATCTGAGGAGAGTGTATGCACTAGTACAGAAAACCATGATTGTGAGAATGGGAAGCCTGTTGAAAGCATTTGGGCTACAACAGTGGCTGAAGGAAACAAGAGTATATTATTGTGGCAGGATATGATAGTCTTCACAGCCTACAGAAGACATGGATGGTATTTCTCTTGGCCATAGTATAAAATGTTCACATAGACAAACCACAATAGTTATCAGAGGATTTCAGCTATCTTGTTCTTGACATCTGCTGAAAGTTTCACTCTGCTAGGAAAGAAACATCCAATAAATTTTGGACCTGTGTTTCTAAAAACATTATCTCTCAGAAGGTAGAAGAAGGAACAAAGGGGTTTGATATCTTTGTCATACTCCTAATCAAAAGGGAAGAAATAGTTGATGTAGTGAAAGTGACAGGAACCTTGGGGGGAAATGAACATGTCATCTTGGAATTCATGTTTGTGAGGGCTGTGAAAACTGAACTTAGCTGACAAGCTTTAGGAAAGCCCATTTCAATATGGTCAATGAAAAGGGTGGGGTGGGGACAAGTTCAGGAGGGATGGGAGATTCTGGATGTTGAAATATTGAGTGCACCATCACAAACTGCTTTCATCAAAGGGAAAAATGGGGAATATTTGAAGAAGCCAATGTGACTGCACGGGGAGTTCTTTGGTGAGTAGAGACTAAGAAGGGCCATACCTATGAGAAGGAGACAAAAACAATGCAACCAAGGATGAGAAAAATAGATTACCCCAAATCTGTAAGGACAGTACAAGAATGATAAAGCCCAAAATAAGCTGAACAGAGGATTTCTGAAAACAACAAAAAGGAATCTTCTTTGTTGGGGAAAAAAAGAAACAAAATATGCTTATCTCCTATTTTGCTTCAGTCTTTTCCCACAAACTAAGCTGGGTTAAATCTGAGTCAAAGAGGACAGATGACAGCCATTCCAGAGAGAGCACATAGTTATTTTAAATCAGTTCAAGTCTCCAGGACCAGATGAACGACATCCTTAAGTGCTTAAAAAGCTTCTGGATGTCCTTTTAGAGCTGTTTTCTGACAGAGTAGAACTGTCAGACCTGACAGAGTAGAACTGTCTTAAAAATTGATGGTATATCAGGGTTGTGGTAAGATATATACCAGTTGGACATATTGTTCAGTTTAATTTTGTCCAATGAGATTTCTCCTCATTTAATGTGCATCTTAAGCAAAGAAGTAAACTTCATCATGACAGAGACCTAGAATTCCCTAGATTACAGAAAATAACAAGCAATATGTTTCAGCGAGCACCAGCAGTGAAACGTGAATGCAAAAGAGTAAAAATAAAATAAGGAATATTCTCAAATTGCTTTCCTTTTACCATGTTACATTTTGTTCACCTACAAATGCTTCCTGCTGTTCCTGGCTCTGAAAACAAATTGGTGTGCTGCTATGCAGAACACTTTCCATAAAGTGCCTTTTCATCATGGACCCAGCACTCTCCTTTCCCAGTTTTGTCTTTTAAAATAGCAGTTTGTTCATTCCTTTCAATGTTCTTTAATCTATTTAACCAACATGCCACCAATGTTTGGACTGAGTATGAATGCAGCATATTAATGCAATGTGCAAAATATTAATGCAATTCATGCAGATACTGCTCCAGTGGCTGCTCTGATAAGTATCCCAAATTTAATCTTGTAAATATGTGAGTGTTTAGGCCTGGCATCTCCATTAGGTAATTTACTTCTTTTGTTTCAGGGTATAGTTGTAATCGAGATTTGCCAGCAGTAAACATAGTATGGGAAAGTTGCTTCTTGGACTACAAGTAACTCCCAGAATACACCAGCTAGCCTACCACAAATCTGTACCTTATACTTTCTAAATGAGCAGTGGGACTCATGTGACCTTGAGATGAGGTAGGACTGCAAGGCCCAGAAGCCCTAGCCAGCATAGACAATGATGTGGAATGCTGAGAGTTACAGTCCAAAACACCTAGAAAGTCACATAATTTCCATCCCATTTCTAAAGGAACACAAGGCATTTTGTAATCTAATGCAATGTTGTCTACTCTGATTGACAGGAGTTCTGCAGATCACAAGTGGAAGTCCCCTGCATTTCATTTCTTCCTGTCTTTCCACAAGGTCTTTGTTTTTCTTTAGGTCTCAGCCAGAAGCCGTTTACATTTATTTTCATTTTTACACATTTGTCATTTAAAAGTTGTGCCTGTATCTCTTTCCATAAAGGTAGTTTTAAGCCCAACCTACCAAAATCAAGTAGAATAACATCACAAGCAAACTGTATGAAAGCCACAGGTCACATTATTTACTTATGTGACATACGCAGCTATATTTGTGCTTTCTTCTTTTTCAAGAGTAAGCACAGAAGCTGCTGGATCACACACTTATTTCTCAGGGAGGTAAAAAGATCTCTATACATGTAGCCACACATTACATATTGAAAGACATACATAGCTTGGCCTTGAATTTGGCTTCACTCACTATCCAGTCTAATTTGGAAGAACAGGGATTGAACCTGGTACCTTCTGAGTCCAAAGTATCCTTATTTCATCAAGTGCTCATTCTGTGTTCTTACAAGGCTCATGCATGAATTAAAGCAAGGCACTCAGCACTCAGCACTCAGACAGCAGATCCTGGGAGAAAAGAGAAGGAGTGGTAAAGTCTGGGGAAGGCAGAACTGTGTATGCTATAGGATATACCTGTGCCCTGAGGACAGAGCTATGTGAGCCTTACATCCCATATATCAGTTTGCTGCCAGCAGATGCATCGGACGACACAAATCCCATCACCAGTGTTTGAAATAGGTTTTTGCTATCCTAGGATACCATTTTCTCCTCTGTCTTAGGTACTGAAATTTCTTGGGTCAAAACTCTCTGTCATTTTTGTCTTGGTGATTTTATTTCCACCCTCACCCTTGTAAGTAGGGATGGGATGAATCCAGAATTTTCCGGATCTGAATCTGGATCCAAATCCCTGGAAGGTTCTGGGAATCCACGAATCGCACGAATCTTGAATCTTTTGAATCCTTTTTTTTAAAAAAAGGGTTTAAAAAATAAGGGAAAGAAGGATAATCCTGGGCAAGACACACTCTCTCAGCCTTAGCAAAAGCCTAGGCAAAGGCAAACCTACCTCTGAAGAAATCTGGCCAGGACAATTGTCATAGGTTTGCCTCAGGATCTCCCCAGATTGGAAATGACGTGAAGGCCCTTTCTACACAGGAAGGAAAATGTGGATTAATCCCACATTTTCCTGCCTGTGTAAACAGGACCACATATTACAGTACAGAGATAATCCAGGTCAAAACTAGGTTTTCTTTGCATAGCTCCTTCTGACATCCTGGGGTTTGCAGTTTGATGATGTGCCAGCACACTTTGGCAGAGAAGGCTGTGACACCTTGTAAAACTACAAACCCCAGAATTGTGTATGAAAGAGCTTTGCAAGGGAGCGATGCAAAGAAATGTTCAGCTGTCCTTGAAATCTCAAGAAGACTGTACCTTCCAGTCAAGTCTCAAGTCCTGCAACAAGGAAGACACTTAAAACACACAAACAAACAAACAAACAAACAGCCTCTAGTCCAATTTCAATTCTGCACCCTGCAGTCTCAAGAGTCAAATCTCAAGTCATGCAACAAAGAAAGCACTTAAACACACACACACACACACACACAAGCCTCTAGTTCAGTCAATTTTCTACCCTCAAGTCCTGCAAGGGACACTTAAGTCAAATCTCTAGGCATGTCTCAACAACTCCCAATCCCTACCTTCCAGTTTCAAATAAAAAAATCATACAGATTTGCGCGGCCAGAGCCAACAGCTTCCTCACAAAGAAAATACAAAAACTTTCAATTGGAGAAAGAAAGGCCACAACTTTATTGGCTTCAAGTGTGAACAAGGTTGTCGTAAGCATGGGCATGGATCTGGGCATCAGTCAACCCACCTGTTAACCGATGAACCCAACTGTCTGGCCCATAACCAGATGGCATGTCACCGACCACGGTCCTACTGACACCAGGGGGTGCCCACTGCGTGCCCATCTGGGCAGCTCACCGCACCCCCTGACCCCAACAAGGATATGACCATCCCCTAGCATGTGGGAAAGGTACCCGCTATCCCGGATCTACTGAGCATGCGACCGCCCTTACGAAGTTGTGACAAACATCATACCCACAACAAAACCACAAATATGGGGGGGGGGCACTGCCAAACACCAACTGCTGATAGTCCGGAGACCCGACAGGTAAGTACCACATGAGCAGACCTGAGTGAAGCCAGGATGCTCTCACACAGGCCCGCTCTCCCGGCCAATGAGCTCGAAGCAGGCCACTTCGAACTCATTGGCTGTTGGAGTGAACGTTCGTGCATACGCAATTGTGCATGTGCGAACATGGCTGCCGCCATCTCCAAGCATCCTGGGAGGGACGCTGAAGTGGCGGACGCCATGCCCTAGCCCACAAAGTCACCGAACGGTGAGTCGTTCGGTGCTATAATGCATGCTCAATAAACGATTCTGGAGCAAGTTACTGTTGACCTTGTTTGTTGTAGGCAACACACACTCCTCCTATAGAATCAGCTAGACTAGAATCCCATTCTTTCCCCGTTCAAGTTTTTTGGCATTCATTGCTTACCACAGACATGCTGCTGCAACACAAGACCAAAAGTTGGTGTTTCTCCAGCTCTCCTTTGCAACCTTTCCAATGGCAATGCTGCTTAGAAACTTGCAGCTAGACAGAGGAAAAGGAGGAAAAGAAGTTGAGAAGCATAAAAAGATTTCTAAAAGAGAGCTTAAAAATGGGTTAACTGAAGTATTCATGTATTCAAGACACAGAAACCAGGGCCTTTTTCGCACGCAGTTTCTGTTGCGAGAGGGCCCCTTGAACATCGTGTAAATGGGAGCAGCAGTCCATACAACGCACTCCCATTTATGCGACACCGAAGAGCCGGACACAGAGCGGACGCGCACCTTTTTATTTTCGGCTCTAAGCCGACAATGGTGTGCATTTGCGCAATGCTCCCGGGGCCCACGCACACTTACCTGCTGTGCGGTGTGTCGGGCGAGCTGGGCTGGTCGCGCTTCCTCCCCCAGCGCAGCCTACAGCTCCCAGGCTGCACTGTGGAAGGAAGGGGCAGGGCGGTCGCGCAACCAGGAAGCCAGCTGCGGGAGAATGGAGGAGCAATGCGGGTGCCTCGCACAAGAGGCTGCTTGCGCAAACGGCACCCCCCACCTCCGCGAGCAGGTAATGTGCAGAAAGGGTCTAAGAGAGGAATTGGCATAATGACAATCTTAGTCCCAGAAGTGACCAAAGAAAGCTGGTGAAGGGGAAAGTATGGCTGGCATGGCTTGCATGGAACCCCTGAACCCCTTTTTGCAGTCTTTGAAACCCCCTGGGACATTCCCACAAGCACCTAGACCCCACACACAAACTCAATTTTGCTCCTCTGTCCCTCACCTCCCAATCCCTATCCCAAAATTACCTTGCAGAGGGTGGCAGCAGCAGGGAGAGGCAGCACTAGGGGCACAAGCAGCAGGAGGGAGAAATAGTGGCTTCCAGTGCATGCTAGGCTTTATGCCAGTCTGCTGGCCAATCATCTGTGCCCATGTTGGGTGGGGAAACATGTGAGGAGTGGGATCCCATCCCGGTTTCGAGTTTTCAGGCATCCTGGTCTCCCAAGTTTTCAGGTGTCCCGGTCTCCGACAAACTGTTTTTGAGTGGTGGATTCGAAAGATTCCATTTGCCTATTTTGGCACAAGGATTCAGATTACCGAATCTCGAATTCCTGTCAAAGATTCGAGGATTCGATTGGCCCATCCCTACTTGTAAGGTATCTATAATTTTCATATACCTAATGTACATATCATTTCATCCAGGTTGAATGTTTCTTTCTGTACATGAATCCCTCTACCTCTTCAGAAGATAAAGCAGTTGTATGCTTAATCAATTCCCTCCTTGTGGATGAATGAGAAAAGTGGGAACCATATAGTCAAACTCAATAAACACTTGACTTGGTTGAGAAGACTGAGCATCCAAAATGGTAATGAACACTATAAGACTTATTTAAAATAGTTTCTGAACTTAAGCGAAATTAGAAATGACCATCAGGCCATATGAAAATTGAAGGTGTCATAAGATTCAGTAAGACATTTCACCAAAAAGAACAATAATACAGAGTATCATACAAAAATGGTGAGAAAATATGACTTGAACCTTGAAAGTATTCTAAAAATAAGGAGTGGAATCTCTAAAAAGCTGTAAGTACCAAGGGCTTTCATTCTGTGTTGGGAAGGCAGAGGAACAGTGATAATAGAAATGATGGAAAGATACGAAGGTCATAATCTTTGGGTTTACTTTTGGGAATGTCAGCTACTACATGGTGGTATGTAAAGTACGAAGGAGAGAAGAAAGTATTTATTCAATTTATTCTTATTCTTTCTTTTGCTCAGGTGCTATACATTTGAATTGTAGATGTGGCCCAAATTGTCTCTAAAGACTTTTTTTTCCTGAAAAATGAATAGATCTTGAGATGTTTCTGTTTCTCAAACTGGGGGAAAAAATGCCACTTTGCAAAAAGTTCTTTGGATACTCTCCATAATTTTTTTCTTTTTTCATGGCCACCCCAGCTCACCCCTACAGTAACCTGAAACAATGCTAAGTCTAGGACATTATGGAGGATGGTAAATAGAGGTCAGCCTGCCTGCAAAGTGGCTAATATTTCCCTATACAGTGGCATTTGAGAAGAAAAAAAGTATGGTGTTGCCAGTGCTAATAATGAATTCCATCACACAATGTGTTGGAGAATTTGTCCAACTCTGGCAAAATTCAGTGGAATAGCTCACCCTCACCCCATTTATGTGCAAATAAGAAGGATTTTTTTTGTAGTCTATTTGCATATAGCTTTAGTGAACACTGGTTTGTTTTTGCAATTACTTTTAAAACCTTAAAAATAACCTAGCTTTATTTTACAATCAGTCTGTTACTTTAAGAAAAACAGTCATCTGGTCTGAGCCATGATTATCAGAAATGTAGTAAGAGAAAGGAAGGATATAAGATGGCTAAATATTAATCTAGAAGCTCAAATTCTTAGGAGGGAACTACATGTTTCCAGGGCACTTTTTGCATACCATCTTAAATCCATATCAGCCATGCTTTGCTACTGCTCCGGGAGCTGCCTTACCACATGATGTTGTTGCCAATCAGGTGCTATCCTGGCTGCAGGCAGTGGTACTCCCCCTGTTTTTCATTTTTGGGGAAAAACAAAAAATAACTCACCTTTCCTGCAGCAATCATGATAGTTGGGCCTATGCTGAATCTCCATCCGGTGTCCTTCTGTGAACAACCCGGGAGTAGGTGGGGTGTGGGCAGTCCCTGCCTCTTCCTCCCTCAGCAACTCCCAGGGGAAGCTCTGCCCAGGAGCAGGCCAGCTGCTGTCATCGTTGCACTGGCAAACACACGAAGAGATGTCAGCTAGGAAGGCCACCCTGGGGGCAACGTCTCTGCCGACCCCCATGATGACACCAGCCCCCAGGGTCCAGCCAAATTTCAAAAGTTTTTTTTTTAATGCTGATATAACCGTTAGCATGTTAGCATGATAGCACCTGCCAGTGGGTGTCAGGCAGCCTAGCTCTACGAAGGAAGTGGCTGGGAGCAATCACATGGATTACCTTTCCTTCTCTCACCCCCCACCCTCTGCCCACCCCCACTGCCATTTCAGAGAAAGCCGAAGTTCTATTGCTGAATTTCCCTTGGGTTGGACACAATCAACTGTTACTGCTATCTGTCGTGCTAATTGGCAAATAAATAAATAAATAAATAAAATGCTGCTGGAATTTTTTTTAAAAAAAGACCAATCAGGAGTGGTAGGTTGGGGTGGCGCTGGGGCTGGGGCTGGGGCAGGACCTGGGACTGGTCAAGTACACTGAGTTGCAGAACATGCACTCAGGTGCAATGCCAGTGCTGTCCCACAAACGCCCAGGTGCCTGCAGAAAAAAAGAGGCTGCATACTGGGCCCAATCTGCAATTGACAATCCTGCGATGATGCTGGAACACTGCACAATTAAGGTATGGTGTGAAAAGGGCCAAGAAGTTTAGTGATTTTTCCAGAGATTTTTTTGAAGGATAAGATTGGGGCTTTTCCCTCTATACTACACTATACTATTCTACACTTTCTGACTTGCTGGAAAGGGGAAAGTCTACCCCCACCACATTTTATTACAGCAGGTGAGAACTGGATGACTTCACATTGGAATTCACAATGGCCCAATTTTGCAAGCTCCCTGCCTCAAACTATGTTTCTAAAACTTCAAACACAGGGATCCTTTGCTATGCCAGAATGACCAATTCCTCTTTTCAGCTTGACTCTGAACTTGGGCTATTTTATCCTAACCATGAATTTGCCTCCCTGTATATTTGCAGAACTGTGATAAATTTCCTGCACTTCATGGGGCCTGGAGCAGCAGAGTTTTGTTGTCTTGTTTCCTTTGTTTGTTTTGCTGGTGGTGGCATTAACGTAATGTTTCAATATCTCCTTTCCAAGTGTTCCTTATTTGTGACAGAATTGTGCATGCATTGCTCATTCAGAAAGATGGCACCAAAAGTTAAAACTGGGAGACTATGTAATCATCTTCAACTGAGATTCCTGCATATGTGTGTGTTTGCCTCTCATCATGTTCTTTTCTAATGTTTAGTTTTCTGAGATATTTCATTTTTCTGCAGAGAATTATCACAGTCTAAAATAGGGGGTGGGCAACAGGTACCCAGCATGCAGCACTTGAATTAATAAACTGTCAAATTCTAGCAATGTATTCTTTTTCTTATTTCCCTCAGTAATCATGATTTCTCCTCTAGGATGTTCCCACAAAAACTGATATTACATTTCCTGATAAGATACATTGTCTACCGTGAAAAGCTCAGGTTTCCAGTGTGGCGTGAAGTGAAGGACTAGCTAAATGTGAAACTGTGGGGATGTGAAGGAAAAAATTTGCATTACAGATACAATGCTCTGTGGCTGCAGAGATGTGAAAGTCCTAGAAATGTCACTTCAGATTCTCAGAGTATCAGGATAGCCTGCATTGAATAAAGGCACATGAATCAAACCAGCCAGAAATATGTTCATCCCAATGTGAACCAACAAACCTGCTATGTGAATCATGTCAAAGGCGGAGAGGTTGTGCTGTGATCATGGATACTAGGTTTGGTCTGTTGCAGTAGCTACAGGGGGCAGGGGGAATATGAGACTGTCGTTGTTGTTGTGCGCCTTCAAGTTGTTTCTAACTTATGGTGACCCTAAGGCAAACCTATAATGGAATTTTCTTGACATGAATTGTTCAGAGGGGGCTTGCCTTTGCCTTCCTCTGAGGCTGAAAGAGTGTGACTCCAAGGACACCCAAATAGTTTCTGTACCTGAGTGGAGATTTGAACTCTACCTGGTTTCCAGAGTTGTAGTCCAGTGCTTCAACCGCTACACCATGCTGGCTCTTCAGAATGAGAGTATTGATCCCCAAAAAGAAATTCTACCAGCTCAAATGAAATTTTTCTTCATTTCTCGAATTTCTACATTGTAGCAATTTAGAACCTTTTGTTCTGGATTTACAAGCATAGTTTAGGCATCCAAAGAAAGAAAGAAACTGAGAGAGAGAAAAGACACTAGCAGAATTACCAAGACAATATGAACACAGAAAATACAAGAGTTCCAGTTGTGTGTCTCATTCTTTGCAACGTTAGAAATTTAAGAACTGGAAAAAAAAATCATTTTGGGGGGCAGAATTTGATTGGGGGGGCAATGCCCTCATCTTGCCCCCTGTAGCTACACCTCTCCCATAATACTTAAAACTTAAAACAAAGCAAGTATCTGAGGCTCGTAGCCCACACATACCTCACGTAGGACTGTGGAAGGCCTCAATGCTTGTGCTCCCCCATTTTAAACACACTGTAAATGTGTTTTACTCAGAATGCCTCCTTTGGTGTTTTAAGCCCACAGAGGGCCTTTTAAAAAAAAGAAGAAAAAAAGACCAAACTGAAAGTTATTGGAAGTCACTTTCAGTTTTGTAAAACTACCAAACAGTTTTCAGGGGTAGAAACACAATCAAATTGCCTCCATGCATCCAAGGAGTACAGAAGCATTTTGAGTAAAAGATAAGTAAAAAATGGAAGGCTTGGGAAACAGTCTCAGGGGACCATAAATAGCCAATGGATTGTACTTTTCCAACCCTTGGATTATAAAAACTGCCTTGTTAGAATAGCCCAAAATTTCTTAGTACTTTGCTTTTTGATGTTTGTTCTGGTACATGTTTCATGGGATACCATGCTTCTTACTTCATATGCTGTTCCCTCCATACTGGCTGGGGTTGAAAGGAGTTACAGTTTGTTAACATCTGGAGGGCCACACACAATTCCCAAACACTTTGTCTGGTCCAGAATTAGTTTGGGAAATTTAGAGATACTGATGTTGGTGTGGGACTGATGTTGCTTGTCCTGGGACTCTGGAGACTTTTCCCACTATACAGTGATAGAACTACGATTCCACAAATGCATCCTATGGCATCCTGAAATCTGTGGCTTGGTAAGGTATCACAGGTATCTGACTGAAAATTTTAAATATCCCCTCCAACTTCAAATCCCAGGATTCCTAGTGTGTTGCTGTGGCAGTTAAAGTGGAATCGTAGTGCTATATTGTGTAGTGTGAAAGAGCCTCTGGTCTCTAGCAAATAAACTGGAACGCACTACAGGATTGCAGCTAGATCTAAGGTTGGTCATAGCAGCAGCACTTCTAAAAATATATGTCTTCTCAAAACTGACAAGAATAAGCTCTTATAGTCACATGTGAACTAAAGTAGGTTGTGGTGCTGAAAAAGTTGAAGTTTTCCCCTAGATAATGTGTGTTCACCTTTATCCATTGATGGATTAGAAGTTTACTCATTCACTAAAAAGCACAAATGTCTTCTTCAGTGAGGTGGAAAAAGGCTGAGATTCAAAATTTCAAATGCAAGACAAAGTGAAAATAACCGATTATAAATTTCAGCTGTCTACATTTTATTGTATCTTGATTCACACCCATAATACCTGTTCAATAGCGTCTGCACTTATAGGTAAATGGAATATGTTAAACTCTAGAATGATGTTCTACACTTTAGAGTGATTAGTTTATTCATAAATGTATAAGCTGAACAGATATTATGATACTATAAGTTGCCAAAGTTCTGCTCTCCAAAAGGAAATGGACCCTGGTAAAAGCTGTCTTCTACTTCCTATGGCTCAGAGAATTGGTGGCACAGAGCAATATTTAAACATCAGGTTGCATATGCAAATATGTTCTGATCTGTACTCTCTATAGCTCATATGTTATACCTGAGTTTCAGTACATAACCTCCACATTTAAACTACTATGTGGAGAAAGAAAAATAAAAAGGGATAAAAGGCAACATGATTTCATGGCTGCGTACACACAAGACAGCCTTTTAAATTGTTTCAGCACTCGAGCAAACATCTAATTTAAATAACCCATCTGGCACAAAGTAATATATTTGTATGACAAGTGCACTATCCATTTATTTTTTTATTTAAGACATTTATTCAGTATTCTAATTGCTCACTTTTGGATTTTCTACAGTTTTTGTATGACTGTTTAGGGTTTAAGACAGCATGCTAAAATCTAATGAGTATTTTGGAGTGAGTAAGAAACCGCACCACTGAAAAAGCACATGGGACATCATTAAGGAATCAGTATTTTACACTTGTCATATCTGTAGCGTCTCTGCTTGCTGAGTGTTTCAGTTCAAAGAGGAGAGTTTTCAGAAGCATTCAAAACTCTCTGTCTTTCCAAAATACTCTGGTTGATCAGATATCTTCACCACGTAGTAACTAACTTTTTAGTATATATTTTTACTTATTGCTTGGAATAATCCTATACAAGTAGTGTCATGGGTTGTACTTGGAATATCTGTTATTCAGTGATGCTTCTAATGTGTCAGAGATAAGAAAAGTTTCTTTGTTTGGACTGCAGCTCCTAGAAACCCATAGTCAAAATGGCCAGGGCATTATAATTTGTAATTGAATTGCTTAGCCACCTCAACATCTTATGTATCTGGTTTTCTTGTACTTCTTTCCTATACTTCCTTGAAAGAGAACAAAGTACTACTTTGTCTCATTTTATTTCGCCATCATTGTCAATTTGCATCATTACCTGAAACTCCCTGAACAAGTTAAAACATAGGCCATTTCCACATGATGATGCTCTTTTGCATTGTTGCGCTGCAATCCCAGGTCTGGAAGGGAGCGTGTTACCCACGCTTCCCTCCGTACCTGCCCGCAACATGTGAAAGGGAGTGCAATGTCACTATCTCCTCTGTCCACAGTGCAGCCAGGCACTTTCCATTGCTGCACTATGGAAGGAAGTGTCACCATTGCACTTCCGCAGCTTCCACACAGCCAGGAGTGATAAGAGTGCCATGCAATGGCAGTTGCATTTTTTTTTTCCCTTTTACAAAAACTGTGTGAGCATGATACTTGGAAATGGTATGGCAGCAAGCCAGTGATCATGCAGAAGCCTGACCTTCTGACCGCTGTCATCGTGGCCCAGAGGCAGCACAGCCCCATCATGCGGAAATGGCCAAAAACTAGTGATCTATAAAATGTGAGTTCATTCATATTAAAATATGTACACAGACAGATGATTTTCTTCTCCATCCCTAGGTCTATGCCAGGGTGGGCACCTGTGTTTTTGAATGGCAGCTCTCATAATTTTTCTATGCTGCTTAGAGCTGATAAGGGTTGTAGACCAAACATACCTGGAGAGCTACAGTTACCCACCTCTGGGCTAGGGGACAAGTAGTTTTACCTGGCACAATGCAGTTGCTTAGACTCCCAGCACATATAATTGTGCTGTGGGTACATGAGGCTACAGATGAAGAATGTCCTTCAGAACTAAGGTATGGTCTGTCAGATAGAGGTGGAACCCTACTCATTTTGTGGATACTGGGATTCCCCTGCAGCCCAACATTACAAATAAACACTTCTCATTTAAATAGGAGTGTCTTGTTTTAGTGCAGGGATGAACATCTGCATAGGGTTGGGGAATATTTAACTTGAGCCATTTTGCTGTATTTTTGCACTTTTGGACTATTTTAGGTCCAAGAGTCAATTACTTTTAGTTTGACATAAAGGCCTCTTCTAGTCTAAAATGGCTGGGAGTGGGACATGGGGGACTTTTGCTAAAATAATTCATTGAAAGTTGTTGGGGAGCCTGGGGGGGGGTCAAAAAGAGCCTTGAGGGTTGTAGTGTGGGGGAGGGATTTCTTTCTTCTTCTTTTCTTTTTCTAACCTAGTCGAAGATGAACTTCCAATCATTTTCTGTTTTGGAGGAAGCATATCCCATGGTGGGCAATTAGCTCAATTCACTGAAGTTGCCTAGTAAACCGAAATTAATTATCTGTACTACTTGTACTGGTGATCTGCAGTCAACAATGGCCTCTGAAAAGTCAAGGGGTTACATGTAGATGTAGAGGAAGTGGTTAGATACATGAATACTAGGGTTGCCAGAATGAGAACTGGAGAGGGCTCCTGTATCTTTAATGACTGTGTAGAAGAGAAAATATCATCATGTGTTGCTTGTTATGTGGTTGCATGACAAGTCACACCTACTGAAATTCTCTCTTCTATACAATTTCCAATGGTATAAGAGCTCTCTCCAGTTTTTACTCCAGCAACCCTAAATTACTTGCATCTTGTATTTCTAGCTTTGAACGTAGCCATCATTAAGCAAAACTATGACAATTATTTCTCAAACAGCCCTCCCCTGTATGATGCATTTAGATAAAAGAGAATATTGCATAATTTCCATGGTATATTGTAGTATTTCCTTATTTCAAAATGCAGAACAAAACAGTTTGAAAAACAACAAACACCAGCTGAAGGTTTGCATGGTTACACAACCTAATTTACAAACCCTCCATGAGCTCCTAAGCCACAGTAAAGTAAATGAGTCTATCGCAGTTAAGGAATGCATGTCTGGTAATAATACATTTTGCACTTTGAAAGTAATTAGAAACAAAGCGTTCATTTCCGCCTGCAAGTTAAGAAGTGATGAAATGTTGCTCTTTGTGATGGGGATGCAGTTAAAAAAGGGGACATAATGAAATCACAGTTAAGACTTTTTTAAAGAGTGCAGTTGTCTAAGAAAAATGATGAAATTTTTTCATTTCACTCCTACTATAAAAATGTACATGTAGCACAAGAAGCAACAGCTGTTTGCAGCTGCAACCGTTTCTGATTGTTAAAGGATTTAGTAGAACAGTGAAATGTAACTCTCAGTACATAATGGATGCTAGCTTTTATTGTTACTGAGACATAAAGTTATCCGTGTTGTGTCCTATGTTTTGTGTAGCTAATTGGGGCCTGGGGAAGGATTTGTAAAAGAAAATTGGAATGGGAGACAGGGGTTATTATCCTCCCTTCAACATGTCCCTTTTCAAATTGGGCCTGTGTGGTACTGTCTCCTTTTAGCAAGAAAAGATAAGAGGTCAAGAGTTACTTCCATATATCAGCAGCACTGAATTTGGCCTTTATTTGACCTGAAAAGAGTAATGGAAACTGTTGCTGTGTTCTTTTCTTCCCCATTTTTATATTAAAGTTCCAGAAAAAAATGAATATTTGTAATGAATATATCATTACAAAAAGATATGATCTCATTTTCTCTTTCTCCACATGTGTGTTAGACTTATATAAAACAGGTTCTTTTGCAAACTTTAATTCATTGTAGGCATTTCAGAATATGTGGGGGTTATACAGACAGCAACTCTCCCTACTTCATTAATCACATTTCTCTCTTCGTCAGTTATTTCTCGCACTAGTGCAATTTGCTAAGTCATTAAATGGATATTGGCTGTTAAGATAGAGAATAGTATCCTCCCCATACAATTGCCAAAGTACAAGCATGATTTTATTCATCATCATCATCATCACCACCACCACCACCACTGCATGTGCGTGCACGCCCCACACACACACACACACACACACACAGATATTTGGAAACTCTGGAAGAAGTTAAAACACATATAGCTACGCACAATGTAAATAAATGTACATTACATTACTGGTGGATATCTAAAACCAAATTCCAATATTTTTGGCTGAAAGTTAGATCTCTTCCATAGAATGAATGGCAGAGGCACATGAGAAGTGCTTAGGCAGTGGCTCTGAGTCTTTTGTTTCTCCAGGTTATTTCGACTTCAGCTTCCAAAAGCCCCAGCCAGAATGGCCATTTGTCAGGGATTATGGTATCTGAAGTTAAAAGCATCTGAAGTATCAAAGGCTGGTTTATATTGGTGCTGGTGCAGTTCTTGCTTAGTACTTTTCTCATGTCTTGATATACAATAAATAATCTTTAATTTCCCAGAGCTATTGCATATGAAAGGAAAAGCACAAAGTAACTTATTAATCTTACCTTCCATGACGTTTTTGATACAACCTTAATGTTGCATTTAAATGCAATTTGTTTTGTGTTAAATTGCTTCTAAATATAGTGCTGTAATGCAACAGTTGAATATTAACAATATTTTACATATTCGCTTGGCAAGGAGACTTTTTTTTGGCACCAGCTAATGGGAAAACAAGAACAATGATGTTTTTCATTTTTCCATGTTATAACAAAAATGATGCCTTAGGTAAGGAGAAATTGGCTTTCTTTAATGTAAACAGCAGGAGTCCCAGACATCCATCATTTTGGAAAACCTGAAGCTTTGCACAAAGTCTTGTTTGCATGGGGGTCTTACACATCATGCAGCGGTCTAATTAAAAACACTACACCATCACTTTACAACCGATTGAAGTGCTTAGTTTCAGTCAGTGCAAGTTAATTGAATGCTGAAGAATCATGCATTCAAGAAGCCTTTTTTGTAGGAAAGACATGTCTATTTGTGGTGGGTGTGAGTTAAATGCTACTCCAGATTTGCCCACTCTGTTAGTATATGTTCTATTTGCCTTTCGTGGTCTTGATTTCTATTCCTGAGGCCAATTTACACTACACTTTTTTTTTTTTTTTTTTTGCTGGTGAAACATTTTCCGGCCTTGATGAGTTCTAAATAATCCTATCTAAACTGCCAATCTGATTTAAAGTGGAATAATAGCATTGTAATTTAATAGTGTCCCTGGGTTGCTGGTTACAAATTCTGGTTAAATCTCATGCAGATTTCATTGGCACCAAATGGGGATACTGTCTAACAAGTGGAGGACACTAGTTTTTTTTTTTTTTTTGACAATTGGGGAAAGTAAGATTCTTGTTCTGTTAGAATGTCATAAGCCTAGACTTGAATCTTAATAGCAGTCCAACTATAGTAGACCAACTCAATCATTTGGAGATGCAATTCTTTGCCTGTTTTCTTCTCACACAGGGGAATGGACAATTTCAGAATTTGTATCCTTCCTCAGCCAGATTGTAAGAGGGGTTTTAAATATCTGTTTTGCATTATTCATTTATTGCACTTCAGGAGTTTGCATGTTTGGGGGGTTTTTTGCTTAAAATTCATCTGCCAAAAAAAAAAAAAAGCTCTTCTTTTTGCTAAGTGAAATTGTTGTGCTGAAAACTGTATTTTGCATGAAAATGACATTTTTTTGTACAGAAAATTGTATTTTTACACAACACAGTTTTCTGCGCATTTTTTTAAAAAATACTAATAAAAATACTTCCAAAATGCAATCAAACTTGTTTGAACACTTTTTCTTCAGAGTGTCTCAGAGTGACGAGACATCTTTTCTTATCAAACACAAGAAATCTGCAACTATTCTTTACATCTCTAGTGAACGGTAAAGTAAATTCAATTGATTTAGTTTTGCTACTTTAGTTTGGATGATCAATGCAACTTAGGCCTTTGTATCATGGAACATTGTGGTAGGGAATGGCTGCTACTACCCGGTGGCCACCAAGTCACAGAAACATGCTTCTCCTGCCACCATTACCACTACCGCATCTGTGACAAGGTGGAGCACAAACTGCATCCCATCTAGTAAAGAGTTTAAGCAGAAGTGTGAAATGCAAGTGCATCCATTAAGACGGCATTAATAAGAGACAAGGCCCTCTTAATTTAGGGCCTTTCTGCACTACACTGTTATGGTGCTATTATTCCACTTTCAACATCCTATGGAATCTTGGGGTTTTCAGTTTAGGAAGGGGCATTTAGAATTCTCAGCCAGAGAGCTCTTTGACCTCAGTAAACTACAAACCCCAGAATTCCATGGGATTTTGAAAGTGGAATAATAGCACTATAACAGTGTAGTGCAGAAAGGCCCTTAATGATTTTAATGGTTACTTTATATCTTTTTCCTTAGTGCCTTCACATTTTATTAGATACTTAAGTCTCTCTGTGTATTTCTAGACCACTAGGTTGTTTTTATGCTCATAATTTTATACAACACTTTGGACTGTTCTTGGTTCTCAGTGGCAAATTTTTCATAGTTATTACCACTGTCAAAGCTGGAAGAAATGTTTTACTTTAAAATTAAAAACAAGGAAGGAAAGTTGCTTGTTGTAAATCATTAAGCTGCTTAAAAGGCTGTCTTCCTCCCTACCTTGAAAACAGCTTGACTTGATTATTTACAGTGAGGTAGCCTGAAATGACAACTAGAAGTGGAAAAGACTAATGAACACACTCTGGGAATACATCTTCCACAAGACAAAACTTGTGTACTTCTCAGTATCATATTATATTCATTAATTTCCCTGTAGGAAGGCACTCACAATACTGCTTCTTTGCTTACTGTTAAAGGATGAAATACTATACAATCCAGAACACAATTTTCATTAGATGCAACTTTAGACTTAATAGGATGTAGTAAGTTTACAGCTAAATAGGCTCTGCTCACATTATACTGTAAAAAAGCCACATATTGTGTTTACAATAGGGGGTAGGAGACAATACAGTTTGACTGATAGAACGGTATTGAGAAGCAACTTGTAGTGTACCTGCAACCTGCCCTGCAACTCTGAAGACTTGCTTACCACCTTCACTCAGTTATACACTAACCCTCTCCAACCCACTCAGTGTTCTCTGCCAGCTCACCATGTCTGAAATCCTTCCTCATTTCTCTCCGGTCATGCCTCTTCAATTGTACCTACTAGTCACTGGGCACTCCATAGCCATAACTATTCTTACCAGCCAGCTTCTTGATCACCTTGCATCCCTTGGAGGTGTTTTCCTTCCCTCCTTCTTCCCTTTCTCTATTTAAGCAGCTTTTAGCAGGCACCCTGCCTGGTGTGTGGTAAAACAAAGTTGTCTGCCATCTTTGTTCACTAGTAATGCCTCCTGGTCTACATAGGATCCAGAGGCATTGGGGTAAAGGAAATAGATGGATGGTCTTCAATAGCATCATTATACAAGTGGAAAAGATCTTGATCTTCTGGATGCCCCAGTTCTGTTCTGTGCTAAAAAAGAAAAGAAAAAAGCCTGGGGGGAGGGTCCAATACAGTTTTATTTTGCACAACTAGTTACAGAACCAACTCATGACATAATCAGTGGCATAACAAGTTGCACAGCTTAATCAGTGGCATAACAAGTTGCTCAACATAATTTCACAAGAACAAATATGTTCCTGTATGTGCAAGTGGAAAGAACAGAACTCTGTGAGTGCACTGTTTTCCTCTACTAGGATTATATAGAATTTAGGCCTATGTGTATGCATGCATGTTAGCTGGAAAGATCAGGAGAGACTGATAGCTGTCAAAGAAGCTGGGGTCAAAAACAGATGTTGTCCAGTCCATAGACGTTTTCCTTATTGGTTCTGCTTTATCAAACATAATTGTTTTTTCTGATACTCCAGATGAAATAGAAATATCAGGAGGGAGGCATGTAGAATTTGGATTTTTGCACTCAGTACAGAACTAGGGCTTCCTTATGATCAGAGTACCACTTTGCAAGTTTCATACTTGGTCTCTGTTCCTTCTGTGAAAGCTGTCTTGAACTCATTACTGGAGGTTGTTGTGTTCAATAATAATAATCCACATATGTTGTTTGAAAGACCCTTTTTAAAAATGTTTTACAGGAATATTCCAGGCTTTTAACTGCTGTTACCTTTTGCTTCATATATGCAATAATACTTTTTTAAAAAAGCAAAAAAAAAGTTGCCAGTATAATACTGCAATAAAATTGAAGTGACGTGTTGACATAATCATTGCAAGATCACTGGGGTTTGTTCATTATTGTACCTTTACTCTGATTCCGGGGTGCTCTATATCAACAATAGACAGTTTTATAGTTAACTTGGAACCTGTACATCAAACCAAGTAAGCAAATGGAGTTCTTTCTTTAGTATTAAATTTCACTGCTCGCATTTCAAATCTTTCTTCCCTTCACTCCAAATAATTCTCTATTTTACTAACTTGTCAGTGTGTCTGACTGCTTATTTTATTAGTATTTTACAGCATGATTCACTCAATGCTATTTAATTATATTTTATGAGCACTGTCACATTTTTCTCCTAACCTGGCATACTGTCTAATGCTGCAGAAAAGGAACTTTCAATTCAAGTACATAATTTGCTCAAGGGTTATTAAGTTGAAGTTATCTTATTCACAGTGTGCATGTTGAATATTATGTTTTCACATTTAAAAACAGGAATGTTTGATTATGTGTTGGGATTTCTTCTTAATCATAATTTCTTACAGTTATTTTTATTTAAAAGTCAATTAAACATGCTATTTTATGTGATTTGTGAATTATGCAGATTTTCCCATGAAAAAATATTTGCTTTAAGAAAGGAATGCTCTAAATTTTCTATTGCACCTTGTACATATTTTTGGCTAGTCTGCCTGTGCTTATAGTATAATTAGCATGATTAATGGAATTCTATAAATAACTTGCAAATTTGATATTTTAAATGTGTACAGTGGTGCTTGGACACCTGATTTATCCACCTCAGCTGCACTCTTATCTGGAAATAATGAAAGGAGCTAGAAGAGCACAGTTAACAAAAGTGAAATACAAGGCATGCCCAGAAAATGAATTCAGAGGAAGATTTATTACACAAAAATAACACCTGGAAGCACAAGGTTTTTTTTTTCTTTTTCACAAAAATAAACTGTTCACATACTCAGGTGTTTCTATGAGTTTACCAAGGAATTTAGTAGTATATATGAATGTCTGTATGAACTGGCTGAGTTTAGTTTGAAGGGGTCAGAGTCCCAAATTTATATGAATTTTAGGAACATATGACCACTACATCCCCACATTTTCCTAATAATATATAGTTAAGGAATATGTATGATATGTTGCCATCAGGCTCAGAGTGCCTCTGCACAACAGTTTTCTTTATTAGCTGGATATGTAGGCAGCTTGGATAGACTCCCTGTGTTATGAGCGTTCTTTCACAATGTGTAATTATTTTCAAGGAGGCTTCTGATAGAGGAGTGTGATTTTACTTTTAACTTTTGTATGTTTTTAAATGATTTTAATCTATTGTTTTAATCATATGATTTTAACTGTTACCCTTTTCGCATTGAGGCTTCTTGCGTGAGCGGAAGAGGGCGGCTCGTGCGAGAAGGCTCCTCCGGGAGGCTGCCGTTTCCCCGCTCCTTCCTTCCGCAAGCGAAGGAACTAGGGGGAAGCGGCAGCCTCACACGAGCCGCCCTCCCCCTCGGGTGAAGCAGGAGGCTGTCGCGTCCCCCCCTGCCCGCGCGAAGCAGGAGGCTGTGCGTCCGTCCCCCCCGCCCGCGCGAAGCAGGAGGCTGTGTGTCCGTCCCCCCCGCCCACGCAAAGCAGGAGGCTGTGCGTCCGCCCCCCGCCTGCGCGAAGCAGGAGGCTGTGCATCCGTCCCCCCCGCCCGCGCGAAGCAGGAGGCTGTGCGTCCGTCCCCCCCGCCCGCGTGAAGCAGGAGGTTGTGCGTCCGTCGCGTTAGCGCCCTGCCCCTTCCTTCCGCAGGGGCGGAGGGAAGGAAGCGCGACCTGGCCGCCTCCCCGATGCTCCGCACAGGAGGTAAGTGTGTGTGGGCGCCGGGAGCGTTGTGCAAGCGTAGGTGATTTCCGTTTTGAGGCGAAAATCAAAAAACCCGCGATCGCGCCGCTGCAGCACCGTGAGCACGGCGGAAGTGGGAGTGCATCATGCAGAGCGACGCTCCCACTCCCGCGAGGCTCACGGGGCTGTCGCGCGACAGAAAGCCTGTGCGAAAAGAGGCCTGTGTTTTAAAATGTTATTTTTTTCTCCTGATTCTTTCTGTGAGCTGCCGTGGGTCCCACTGCAGGAGAAGTGTGGTGTATAAATGAAATAATTAAAGCATAGGTTGGATGTATGCTTGCATAGGTTACTAGCAGGATTCCTGCAAATCAATAATGCTATGTTCAGAACAGATTAAGGTGTTGTGTTCAATGATGTCAGTCTGTCAGCAGAATGATAGAGAACAGATTCCTGTTACATTCTCATATCTACCCTGAAGCATTTAATGATGTGCAGGAGTAGATTTAGGAGGAGGCAGGGAGAACATGGAGGGAAGAAGTAGGAAAGGTCTCTTTGCACATGCTAAAATCTGTTCAAACAATATTGTAAGTAGTCCAGTATCTAAAAGTGATTTCATTCCATGATTTAAGATCCTAGCTTGTTCTAAAACTCATAACCATATCAGGAAATACACAACCTGTTTTTATTTTGACAGAGGGATGGAATTCAATAACAAAGGGAGCATTCCAATATTTAAAAGAAAGGAAACCCTGTGGAATTTCATTCCTGAGCTACATTTTAGGTATCTTAAGCTGGTATGATCAAGATCTGTACAAAACCTGTGGAGAATAATAGCCTTCCATGAGAGTACTACAATTTGTCTTATCAGAGTTTCTGCATATTTATCCTCACTGGACTGGACTTCTTATAAAAGAAATAGCCATTCTTGTCATTTGCATTCACATTTTTTGTTGTTGTTGACACTTGTTTTGATTTGGTCACAGATGTGTAAGGTGAGCTCATTGTCACTTGCAAATGTCTAGAATAGTTTTAAACTTATTTTTTTTAGACTTAGAGCTGAAATACAATTTCTCTTTTTAAAACTAATAAATAGTTTCAGAGCCCGCTACCATTTTTAGAGTGCAGTACTTTAAAAATATATACATGGTACTGGTGTGGTGATAAACATAGCAACATTTAGCACTTGACTTTTTTTCTGTAGCTGACTTGTATATGTACATATGTATATACTATACATAAAGAATAACAATTTTAATGTGCTGTGTAAACTTCAGTTGCTAAAATGGGTTGGGAAAAATAATTCTAGGGATATTTTCCTACTGTAGCAAAATATGTTTCTCACTTCCTTTCTATTGCTGCATCAGCATGTGACATGGACAGGTTGCTTTAGTCACCTAGTTCTGTCTATAAATCCAAGCATGTCCAACATTTATGGCTTGGTAAATATCAGATTCAGTCAAGACTCCTGTGCAAATTAGAGATTCTAGACAATCCTAATGGAATGTGACTGGAAGATTTCAAGCTCCTAAATGAGGTCTTCATGACACTGCCTCCATAAAAGAGCCTTATCACCCTACCCACATATGTCAATAAAGATTTCTGTGTTGTAAAAACTGCAACTTTCAATACAAGAGTTGAAACCCACCAGAATTTGGCTCTGTTCCACTTATAACTGGATTGAAAATCATTTTCATTGGATTGTGTCTATAATTTTCCTTCAGATTTCTCATTCTTCATTCTCATTCTTCCTGTTTTCCCCCCTAGTCATGGCACAAGTGAAATACTATGAGTTGGATAAAGATGTATATTTAGTACTATCACACTGAAATTAGTGGAGTATATGTTAGTAATGCATAACTTGTCACATTGATTTTTAGCAGGTCTGCTCTAAGCATGACTGATTGTGATTCCAAACCTATGAACTTTTATTAATACTCATTTAAGTATTGTAATTTGATATAATTATACAGCCTTTATAACAATCCAAAGTCAGTAGCCTAGGGTGTCATCCTATAAATGATATTACGCTCATGGGAACTCTGGTTTGGACCATAAGCAAGAGGAATTCCAATGCTGTTTCCAATTGCACAACGGTTTTGCATCAGCAGTTGCAGAACTGGTTGCAGAACCAGGTTCAGAAATGGTTGCAGAAATGGTAACTTTTCTAAGGAAGAAACCCAAAACAAATGCACTACCATTTGCACAACTGGATAAAACAATAGAATTCTGCTACTGTGTTCCTTTCCACTGATAATATTACATTGGATTTGACCCTCAAAATATATCCCTATAGAAGGGGGGGAAGTACATTATGCATGGAAAAGGGAGAAAAATGTTTTCATGGCTGCTTGCTGCTTTTCTCCAAGTGTAACAGAAATCCATAATTTCTATTTGTTACCTTGTTCTCTGGGGGTCCCAGGAGGGGCGCCCAAATAACCAAACGACAATAACCATGACTTGGGGAAAATTAGCTGGAGCACTCACTAAAGCTAGTGAGAGGCAGGGTAACTTAGCAGGATCTTGCAACCCAGCATCTACGGGGTCAGGTCAGTCAAGCCGTCAGACGGTTTAAAATAGCAAAAATGACGTTTTATTAAACATAGACAAACATAAAAGACAGCACAGTCACACAGCTAACTACAGAATTGGAAATAGGGATTGTCGGAGGGGAATGGGTGATACAACACCTGTCTCGTAGTCCTGGAGAGGTATGAAGATTGAGTTTGTTGGGGTGCAGGGAAGAAACTCAGCGCGGTTTGCTGAGGGGAGCTCGCCAAACAAAGTGGCAGCAAGGTGGTCTGGAACTCGGGAGCGATCCGAGGAAGGCCTCAGAATCGGGGGCTTTTATAGGGTGAATTGTGACTGCAGGCCATACCTTTCTCGGTGAGAACAATGCGAGTTTGGAGCGGGACAAAGCTTTGGAAAGGTTAGAGTTTAGCATGATGGGCTTAGCGCCAAATCAACAATAGTGTAGCCAGTATGCAAATACGGAGCGCTTAGTACAGCTTTGTAAGGTTACCTGTTCGGGGCAGGGTGCCATTGTTAGTATCGCACATAAGCAACAGGGTGTTTGCCGGAGAGGTCCATGAAGCGACGAACTGGCTCTGTCTGGCCTGCTTGGGTGGAGAATGGAATGTCCAGCACTTACCGGCTGCACCTGTTTACGTGCTTGTCCGGAGGCCTCGCAAACATGTGGAGCGGGGTGGCAGAGGAAAGCCGAATGGTTTGATATCAAAATGATATCAAGTGCTATCTCCTGGTGGGCCTGAACCACGGTAACATATTCTTTGGTTATAATAGTGTATTTCAAGGCAGAATTCTCAACATTGATTATTTAAAGTCACAAGGTTGAGATTTATAGCAAGCCTTCAAACTTACACCAAACTTCTGCCAAGTATGGTATAAATTGATTTTTAAAGGCTCACAGTATGCACAAAACTGGTGGTTATTAATATAAATCACATCCAATTCAGTTGTTTTAACAGATGTTGTATCAATCTATACTTCTGTATACTTTTCTATTGTGAATTAAGATTGCAGTCATTTCCTCATATTATTTTCAAAAACTATGTGCAACCTAATTGCAATTACTATGACAGTAATTAGAGGTAACAAATGTACAAAAGTAAAGTGTTGCATTAGTGGCAAAATCCAATGCTGCACTTGCTTTTAAGCTCTAGGGGATATGTATGCCATTATTTTCTTTCTGTATGATGCATTTTTCCAGCTAATCAGTTTGTAATTTAATTGTGAATTCTTCAAGAGAGTTGTTAATGGAAAAGGTTGTTAAGTTAATCAGTAAAGATATATTTCATCAAGATAATAGACTGCTAGAGCCTTTCAAGAAGTTGCCGAGTTGGTCAGGTATATCGAAGCGTCCAGGCTTTTTTCTGGATCATGGTAGCTCTTGCAGAGTGCTACTTTTTGTAGTAACAGAACAACACAAATCCATATGAACTTCTCAATGTTCTGGCCATTTTGAAGGGTTTCTTTTTCTATCTTTGTTATGTTTCTGTGTTTTATGTTATAGAAATAGATAGATTTTATGAAATAGGAAATAGAATAAAATGATTTTAGGCTGCCAGGACTGGGTCTTCTTGGAGTCAGGTTGTTTGTGAAAATAAGTCAAAGTGGGTAGTACATACCATCAAAGCTAAACAATAGCAAGAGACTGATAGTCATAAGGCATAGTTGAAAAGAACATTGAGGAGAGAGTTCAACAAAGCAACCATGCCACAAAGAAGTATCAATATTAAATGAATTATTGCAATTTTCAAAATTGTTGTTTCTGGTGAGGGTGCTGAATTCATTTTCATAAACTAGTTAATGATCTGGAGCCAAACATAGTAGAAATCAGTTTTATGAATGCATGTACCCAGCTTTGTGTTTCTTTGCTTACAGTTCTGTCATTTCCAAAGGTCTCTTGATTACCCACTCCCTGTTGAAACAATACTATTGCCTTTGCATTCATTTATAGCTGCTTTATACTTCCTTCAGTTTCTCAGCACTGCCCATTCAGCCAGCATTCCCATTTTTCAGAGTTCAGCATCCTCATCCTGCCCCTTGATTTCAGTGGTGTAGTGATAGCATCCTAACTCAAAAGGACCCTGCAGGATGGGGAAGAAAATTCATTTCTGGAAACTTCGTGCAAAGAGACACATTGCCTTACAGGTCTCCTGCTCATGAAAGACTTTTGATATGTATGTCAGGCAGTAGTTTTCATCATTTTTTACATATGGAAAACAGCTTTAGTACAGATAGGCACTATTGGAGCCCCTCCTCCTCCTCCTCCTTCATATATCTAGTGCCTGTTCTGTTAGCACCCATCTTAGATCAGATCTGATTGTGGATCTTAATCTTCCAGTTAAATAACCTATTGACAGATTGTGTATAGGCATATGACATACTTGAGAAACAGGAGTTCAAATGCCAGTTTCGTTATGTGGTTATGTAACCTCATCTGAATTGTTAAAAAGAAATTTGGGACCAGAGATATTTCTGTTGAATATGTTACGTCGAATGACAAAAGAACAAAATAAATATAAGAATGGTATACTGTACATGGTAACAGCAGCAAGAATTTTATATGCTAAATACCGGAAAACGAATAAAGTTCCAGAAATAGAGGAGTGGCTTATTAAAGTTCAAGAATATGTAACTTTAGATAGCCTATCGAGAGCAATGAGAGGAGAAAAAGAGGAAACAAAAAGACTGAAATGATAGAAATTAAGAGATATATTGAAGAAAACTGAGAAAAGATCTGTAAGGGGTAATGAAAGAACTAGGGTAAGGTATAAGGTAGTAAAGACAGGAGAGCGAAAGGTACATTTAAAATATGGTTAATGGGGAAGATAAATGTTTGAAGAGAATGATTGTAATGTAATGTAAAGAACTGAGTCAAAGAAAGTAGGAAGTGAAAGAGATAATGAGAAACGGGGAATATTTCTTTCTATTGTTTGTGTGAAGAATTTAAGGTTATTGATAATGTAAATATTGTAATTTGTTGAGATGTTTGTAATTTGTTGTTAATCTTAATATATATATATATAAAGAAGAAGTTTCGGATAGGATTGGAATAACTTTAATTGAAATCACAGTGTTTTGGCAGGTGGAGATATGCTTTTATTCCTTGCTGGGATTCCAAGCAAATGTGCAAGGAAATTATGATGATTAACATGGAGGACAGGAAGAAGTATAATTAGCAGTTAGGGTTAACTGATTGGTGTTGAATTATTGTCATAAACAAGGGCCTTCTGGCTTATAGCTCCTACCATGCTCTTCTGTCTGCCAATCTTGCAACTGCATAAACTGGATGCTCAAAATGGCCTACAGGTGCACCTGAATTGGCATTTGGATGCTGTCGCTTTGGATGTGATTGCCAAATCGTGAACATGCTAATGGTCAGATTGGATTTCATAGTTTTAGTACTTTGGTGCAAAGACCTAAGCTTTAGGTGAAATGCTGGTGAAAAACTGTCAGGAGTGCTTGTCGGATTGAAGCTTGGCTATACCCTCAGTGTGTGTGTGCGCATACATGAATGTAAAGCTTATCTCAAAGGAGAAGTGAGATTATAAGCCCTCAAATTATTCTCAGGCTCATCAGAATTGGGGAAGAATGTTCCTTTCACCCCTTTGCCGTCATCTGCACTTCATTCAGATCCCAAACCCCATGTCATTCTTTCCCCCTTAAAACAGATGTTTCAAAAGCAGTGGTTCTCTACCTATGATAAAAGAAGAAGAAAAGAATGAAGGTGGATTTTTGCTTACTTCCCCTTGCTGAAACATTATTAGCACATGTGCGTGTGCTTTCAAGCTGTGTATTGATATAGGATAACCCCAGGAATTTCATAGGGTCTTCTTAGGAAAGGAATACTCAGAGATGGTGTACCATTTCCATCCTCTGGATTATAGCCTATAGCATATGGAATATGTTCATTTCCCAGAGGAGAGAGCAGAGGAGAGCTGGGTCTGTGAAGGCATCCTAGACCAGGTGTGTTTACAGGCTTGTGGGGCTGTGCTTGTTTTGCTGGTTGTTTGCCTGCTATTGTTTGCTTGCTATTGTCCTGGCCGTGTGCTTTGCCTGATCACATGGTCTGACTAACCAGGGGGAGGAGTCAGCTAGTGGGAAGGAGCCTTATTAGAAGCTACCAACGGCGCGCGCCTTTGGCACGCGCAGTTGAAGTCCTTTACTTCAATCCTCCAAGTTTAACCCTTGGCAATCAATAGAACTATTGTAGCTTACACAGCTAAATCTCAGAAAGAAAGCCCAGTTATTCTTTCTTGAGCTTCATCCTGTACTACTCTCTGTAGTTTCAAGGATGGAAGGTGAGGGAGCTGCTGCAGTCACATGTAACACTTGTGGCATGTTCCTTTTCTTGCCACAAGAGATTCTCAGGTACACCTGCACCAAGTGCAAGCTGGTCACCTTCTTGGAGGAGAAGGTTCGCCAGCTGGAGGCACGAATTTCTGATCTCCATCTTATTAGGGAAGGGGAGGAGTTTTTGGATAGGGCAGAGAAGACCTACCGGAAGACCGAATGCACGGAGGAGCTGCCAGATCAGGAAGTCACTACACTTTGCCAGGAAACGGAGGCTTGGGCGAATGTAACACGGAGGAGTAAAAGGACCAGGAATGTAACAGAGACTCTTAACCTACACAATCGCTTCGAAGTACTTGGCCTTACAAACAATGAGGAGCACCACACGGAGGGAACAGAATGTCAACGAGAAGGAATCAAACTTCACCAACAGGAACTAGATCAACGCTCCCAGCCTAAAGAGAATGCCCAGGCAGTCCTAGTAGAACATGTTCATCGAGGAGCCCAGGACAGTCTCAGAGGAGGTGAGTTCTGGTTGTTGGGGACTCTTTGCTCAGAGGAACCGAAACGACAATTTGCAAACCGGACAAGCTCAATCGAGAGGTCTGCTGTCTTCCTGGGGCCAGGATCAACCACATAACGGAGAGGCTAACCAGGCTGGTCAAACCCACTGACCAGAAGCCCCTCATTTTGGTTCATGTCGGAACCAATGACACTGCGAGGAGCAGCCTCTACCACATTGCAAAGGAGTACGAGCGTATGGGGACGAAGCTTAAGGACCTTGGTGCGCAAGTGGTCATTTCGTCTCTCCTCTCTGTTCAAGGATACGGCGCACGTAGGGAAAGGGCAATAGCAGAGGTCAACAACTGGCTCCGCATGTGGTGCCACCGGCAACGGTTTGGGTTTTTGGAACATGGCCTGAATTTCCATGAACATGGGCTTCTGGCGAGGGATGGGCTGCACCTCACAAAACTGGGCAGGAATGTTTTTGCAAACAGTCTCGCAGGGAGGATTAAGAGGTCTTTAAACTAAGTTTCGCTGTGGAGGGAGACAATATTATTCAGGGCAAGGACTTGGAGAGCACAGGGGGAAAAGGTCCAAATGATACTGGACAAGTAGTACAAGCGGCCAATGGCGGCAGGAGCAGAAACAATAGTATAGGACTTGCAGGAAGGGCCCGGGGACTTAAGTGTCTCTACACTAATGCAAGGAGTATGGGAAACAAGCAGGACGAACTTGAACTCCTAGTACAAGAAAATAAATACGATTTGATAGGCATTACTGAGACCTGGTGGGATGAATCTCATGATTGGAATATAGGAATAGAGGGGTATAGCCTATTTTGTAAAAACAGACCAAACAAGAAAGGAGGAGGAGTAGCCTTGTATGTCAAGGATGTTTTCACCTGTGAAGAGATCCAGGACTTAAACCCAGAAAGCCAGGTTGAGAGCATTTGGGTAAGAATTAAGGCAGTGAGAAACAATAGGGATATTCTGGTGGGGGTTTACTACAGACCTCCAACCCAGGCTGAGGACTTGGATGACGCCTTCCTCAACCAAATGACTGCACATTCGAAGAGGAGAGATACAGTAATAATAGGAGATTTCAATTACCCGGATATATGCTGGCAGTCAAACTCTGCCAAGACAGCAAAGTCCAGCAAGTTTCTTGCTTGTCTTGCAGACAACTTCATGGTCCAGAAGGTGGAAGAGTCCACAACGGGATCAAATATTCTAGATCTGATCCTGACCAACAGGGATGACCTTGTGAATGAGGTAGAAGTGGTTGGATCTTTAGGGGGGAGTGACCATGCCCTGTTGGAATTTAGCATTCAGTGGGAAGGAGAAGATAAGGGTAGCCAGACACTCATCTTAGATTTTAAAAAAGCGGACTTCTGTAAACTTAGGGAGCTGCTGGCTGGAATTCCGTGGTCAGGAATAGTGAAAGGGAAAGGAGTTCAGGAGGCATGGGAGTTCCTTAAAAAGGAGATACTGAAGGAACAGTCTAAAACTGTGCCAATAAGGAGGAAAAATGGAAGGCATCTGAAGAAACCAAAATGGTTGACTAAAGAACTCTCAGCTGAGCTAAGTGTTAAGAGAAACATGTGTAGGAAATGGAAGAAGGGGGAAACCACCAAAGAAGAATTTAAGCAAGTAGCTAGGAGATGTAGGGAGGAAGTCAGATAGGCTAAAGCACAGAACGAACTTAGGCTGGCCAGAGACATTAACAACAATAAAAAGGGCTTTTTAAAATATGTCCGCAGCAAAAGAAAAAAGAAGGAGACGATAGGGTCGCTACGCAGAGAAGATGGCGAATTACTCACAGGGGGAAGAGAAAAGGCAGAGCTACTTACCACCTTCTTTGCCTCAGTTTTTTCCCAGAAGGATACAAGCACTCAACCTGATGGTTGGGGAGCAGAGGAGGAAGCAGGAGAAATGAGGCACATAATAGGTAGAGAGATAGTACAGGAATATCTGGCCACACTGGATGAATTCAAGTCTCCAGGGCCAGATGAATTGCATTCTAGGATATTAAAAGAGCTGGCAGAGGTCATTTCGGAACCGCTTGCTATAATTTTTGAGAAATCTTGGAGGACAGGAGAAGTTCCAGCGGACTGGAAGAGAGCAAATGTTATCCCCATCTTCAAGAAGGGAAAAAAAGAGGACCCAAATAATTATCGTCCAGTCAGCCTGACATCAATACCCGGAAAGATCCTGGAGCAGATCATTAAGCAGTCAGTTTCTAATCATTTAGAAAGCAATGCAGTGATCACGAGAAGTCAACACAGATTTCTCAAAAATAAGTCATGCCAGACTAATCTTATCTCTTTTTATGATAGAGTTACTAGCTTGATAGATGAAGGGAATGCTGTGGATGTAGCATATCTCGATTTCATTAAGACCTTCCTCAAAGTTCCCCATGACATTCTTGCAATGAAGCTAGTAAAATGTGGGCTGGACAGGGCTACTGTTAGTTGGATTTGTAATTGGTTGACTGACCAAACCCAAAGGGTGATCACGAATGGCTGCTTTTCATCCTGGAGAGAAGTGACTAGTGGGGTGCCACAGGGTTCTGTCCTGGGCCCAGTGCTGTTCAATATTTTTATCAATGACTTGGATGAAGGAATAGAGGGCATGCTCATCAAATTTGCAGATGAGACCAAATTGGGAGGGGTTGCTAATACGCCGGAGGACAGGATCGAAATTCAAAATGACCTGGATAGATTGGAGAGCTGGGCCAAGGCTAACAAAATGAAATTCAACAGAGAGAAGTGTAAGGTCCTACACTAAGGTAGAAAAAATGGAATACAGAAATATAGGATGGGGGACACGTGGCTGGATAGCAGTATGTGTGAAAGGGATATAGGAGTCTTCATAGATCACAAGCTGAACATGAGTCAGCAGTGTGATGCGGCAGCCAAGAAAGCCAATGCAATTCTCGGCTGCATCAATAGGAGTATGGTGTCTAGATCGAGAGAGGTACTGGTACCACTCTACTCTGCTTTGGTTAGACCCCATCTTGAATACTGTGTCCAGTTCTGGGGACCCCAATTCAAGAAGGATATTGACAAGCTGGAGCAAGTCCAGAGGAGGGCGACCAAAATGGTGAGAGACCTGGAAGCCATGCCCCATGAGGATAGACTTAGATTGCTGGGTATGTTTAGTCTACAGAAGAGAAGGTTAAGAGGGGACATGATAGCCATGTTTAAATATTTGAAGGGATGCCACGTAGAGGAGGGAGAGGGCTTGTTTTCTGCTGCTCCAGAGACCAGGACAAGGAGCAATGGATTTAAACTGCAGGAAAGGAGATTCCACCTGAACCTCAGGAAGAACTTCCTGACAGTCAGGGCTGTCCGGCAGTGGAATCTGCTGCCTCGGAGTGTAGTGGAGTCTCCTTCCTTGGAGGTTTTTAAGCAGAGGCTTGATGGTCATCTGTCGGGAGTGCTTTGAGGGTGTTCCTGCATGGCAGGGGGTTGGACTGGATGGCCCCTGTGGTCTCTTCCAACTCTACATTTCTATGATTCTATGATTCTATGTTGACAGTCTCTCATCCAGGTACTAAGCAGGGCTGACCCTTTCTAGTTTCAATAGCAGATGGGATCTTGGACCTTCTGAGTATTTAGATATCATTATTAACATAATAGAAAGAAAAGCTGTGGTGCCTCTTGGGAGTTATAATTCAGCAATCTTTGAAAAAAGTAAGGCCCTTTCCACAGGACGACGTTCTCATGCATTGTCCCATCATAATTCCAGTAGTGCCTCTTCCAGGATGGCAGCATGTCTGCAGTGCTCTTATCTGCACCTGCAGAAGGGAGCGCAAAGTAATGCCCCTTTCTTCCACATTGCAGCTGGCCTTCTTCCCATGCTGCAGTGGAGAAGGAAGTGCCTGACTGCTCTTCCTGCCCTTCTGCATGACTGGGTGCAATTGGTGGTCATTGACAGACTTGTGCAATTGGGGGTCATTGACAGACTTTTTCACTCATGATATACCATGTGATCATGCTAGCTGGTGATGCAAGAAGGGCAGGACCGTGACAACATTATGTGGAAGTGTCATCACAGTCTTACTCCTCTTGCATCCCCATGCTGGGATGCCACTATCCTGTGGAAAGAGGCTAAATGTTTATCAGTGACTGGGATTATTTCTTCCTGGTATGTTAGCAGTATTATCAGGAAAGGAAGAAAGTGACCTAATCCCCACTCTTCATTCTTATTGTAGATGATATATCTTTGCTGCTTCCAGGTCTTTGAAAAGGAGATGTAAAGGGTGATGTAAAGGTAAGAAGACTGGTTGGAAAGGGGCTTGAGTAGTAGCTGATGAGAGGCAAGAGTAAGTGACTTCCAATATCAAGTGGTCTGGAAAATAAAGCAAGGCATCTTTGCCTTGGGAGAAAATCACTCAGCGTATTTCAGAATTGATCCAATTCAGGCCTCACTCATCACTGGTGCAAATGAGTATTACTTAGGAGAACATTTTAGCAAATTGTGCCCTTGCTGAACGGACATGAAAACTCAAAGTGTTGTGAAATGGTCACATGTCATGAATGTGTCATTATGAAAACTGAAATGTGTTAATATACTTGCATTTCTGTGCTCAGTGTTAACACATGTTAAGAATATTCAAGTCAGGTACCTGACTTGAATTCACGTCTCCAGGGGCAGATGAATTGCATCCTAGGATATTAAAAGAGCTGGCAGAGGTCATTTTGGAACCGCTTGCTATAATCTTTGAGAAATCTTGGAGGACAGGAGAAGTTCCAGCAGACTGGAAGAGAGCAAATGTTGTCCCCATCTTCAAGAAGGGAAAAAAAGAGGACCCAAATAATTATCGCCCAGTCAGCCTGACATTAGTACCCGGAAAGATCGTGGAGCAGATCATTAAGCAGTCAGTTTCTAATCATTTAGAAAGCAATGCAGTGATCACGAGAAGTCAACACGGATTTCTCAAAAATAAGTCATGCCAGACTAATCTTATCTCTTTTTATGATGGAGTTACTAGCTTGATAAATGAAGGGAATACTGTGGATGTAGCATATCTCGATTTCACTAAGGCCTTCCTCAAAGTTCCCCATGACATTCTTGCAATGAAGCTAGTAAAATGCGGGCTGGACAGGGCTACTGTTAGTTGGATTTGTAATTGGTTGACTGACCAAACCCAAAGGGTGATCACGAATGGCTGCTTTTCATCCTGGAGGAAAGTGACTAGTGGGGTGCCACAGGACTCTGTCCTGGGCCCAGTGCTGTTCAATATTTTTATCAACGACTTGGATGAAGGAATAGAGGGCATGCTCATCAAATTTGCAGACGACACCAAATTGGGAGGGGTTGCTAATACGCCAGAGGACAGGATCAAAATTCAAAATGACCTGGATAGATTGGAGAGCTGGGCCGAGGCTAACAAAATGAAATTCAACAGAGAGAAGTGTAAGGTCCTACACTAAGGTAGAAAAAATGGAATACAGAAATATAGGATGGGGGACACGTGGCTGGAAAGCAGTATGTGTGAAAGGGATCTAGGAGTCTTCATAGACCACAAGCTGATCATAAGCCAGCAGTGTAATGTGGCAGCCAAGAAAGCCAATGCAATTCTTGGCTGCATCAATAGGATTATGGTGTCTAGATCGAGGGAGGTACTGGTACCACTCTACTCTGCTTTGGTTAGACCCCATCTTGAATACTGTGTCCAGTTCTGGGCACTCCAATTCAAGAAGGATATTGACAAGCTGGAGCAAGTCCAGAGGAGGGTGACCAAAATGGTGAGCGGCCTGGAAGCCATGCCCTATGAGGATAGACTTAGAGAACTGGGTATGTTTAGTCTGCAGAAGAGAAGGTTAAGAGGGGACATGATAGCCATGTTTAAATATTTGAAGGGATGTCATGTAGAGGAAGGAGAGGGCTTGTTCTCTGCTGCTCCAGAGACCAGGACAAGGAGCAATGGATTTAAACTGCAGGAAAGGAGATTCCACCTGAACCTCAGGAAGAACTTCCTGACAGTCAGGGCTGTCCGGCAGTGGAATGTGCTGCCTCAGAGTGTAGTGGAGTCTCCTTCCTTGGAGGTTTTTAAGCAGAGGCTGGATGACCATCTGTGAGGAGTGCTTTGAGGGTGTTCCTGCATGGCAGGGGGTTGGACTGCATGGCGCCTGTGGTCTCTTCCAACTCTACATTTCTATGATGCTATGATTCTATTAATATATAGTCCCTGAAGTACACAGTAGAATTTGGGTTGGAAAACAGTACTTTCAGATCTTAAAGGTACCTAACTTATGCACATTTCCATAGTGATAAGGGGTATTTTTGTACTATGAGAAAAGGCTTCCTTATTTATTAAATTAGGGCACTGGGCCAGTTTGTTTGGTGGGGAAAAAAAGTTGTTGTTTTACTAATTTCCATTTTTTAAAAGTTGTGCTGTCTGAAGATGATTCTAAGCAATGGTGTTCTGTGACACAGCCATAAAAAGAACATGTTGTTTCAGAACAGATTCAAATGAAAATAGATAAAGCTTGAAAAAGTTCACATTTCTAGAGGATTATTTTAAAATTTTAATGAAGATGCTTTCCTAGGCTGGCTTGTGCAATGTATAACAGAAAATAAGATTTTTTTAAACATATACTTAGCTATCCTTTCCCAAACATTTATATATTGGTGTAACACACACATAAAATATACTGATTTAGGGCAGTGTTTTCAGAGGAACTGAGTATTTCTGATAAGAATGAGCTCTATATTTATCATTTTTCTAGCAGTCTCTTCCTGTATTGTTTGCAGGCCAAAGATTTTGTTTTTTCTGTCTCCACTTAGAGATGTAGAGTGGAAATACAACCAACATTTTAAAAATATTGTGGATCGTTCTGAAACTTTTAATATTGGAGCTTCTGTTAGTAGCACAGTGGTTCCTAGCTATCTGCCAGGGTTTGGCTCCGGGACCCACTGTGGATACCAAAATTCAAGGGTGGTAAAGTCCCATTATGTACAGTGGTGTAGTGGAATAGTGTGCCTTATACAAAATGGCAAAATCAAAGTTTGCTCTTTGTTGTTTTTTTTTTGTTTTTTTTTTGGGCGGGGGAATATTTTCAAGCCATGGTTAGTTGAATCGATCTATACAGATTCCATGGATGCAGAGAGCCAACTGTGGCTTTTTCTTGGTAAATACAGTGGATCTCCACATTCATGAGGGTTCAGGGTGCTGAATCCTTGTGAAAGTGGAAAAACCATGAATAACCCTTCCACAACCCCCCTTTCATTCTTCCCAGAGCTGCCCCCTCCCATTCCTTTGCTTCTGGCATTCTTGAGGAGAAGAAAAAAAAGGCAAGGTAAGGCCTTACCAGTACTTTCTCCTCAGACAGAGAGGAATGGAGTTCTGGCTTCTAGCTACTTCTGGTTGCCATCTTGAGAAAAGAGGAGTAGAGCAAAAAGAGCACCTGACCAGCCAGAAGCCATTGCACAGTAGAATGTGCAGCCATATGACAAAGAGGATATGCCTCCAGCAATGGGAGGAGGAGGCCTTGGTCACCCAAAAGGGAAAAAAAAGTCCATTTTAAACACAAGCTTCCCAGGCCTGGGGTGAGGAATGCAAGAGAATAGGAGGAGGAAAATGTTGTGTGTGTGAGAGAGAGAGAGAGGCAAGCACGTACCTCACGAATAATCCGATTCACAGAATCACAGAATAATAGAGTTGGAAGAGACCAAAGGGACTGGACCATCCAGTTTAACCCCCTGCTATGCAGAAACACACATCAAAGTACTTGCAACAGATGGCCATCCAGCCTCTGTTTAAAAACCTCTGAAGAAGGAGACTCCATCACACTCCAAGGCAGCATATTCCACTGCCAAACAGCTCTGATCGCCAGGAAGTTCTTCTTTAAGTTCAAGTGGAATCTCTTTTCCTGTAGTTTCAAACCACTGCTCCTTGTCCTAGTTTCTGGAGCAGTGGAAAACAAGCCCATTCCCTCTTCAATATGACATCCTTTCAAATATTTAAACATGCCTATCATGCCTGCTCTTAACCTTGTCTTCTTCAGACTAAACATACCTAACTCCCTAAGCCACTTCTCATAGGGCATGACTTCCAGACCCATCACCATTTTGGTCACTCTCCTCTGGACACATTCCAGCTTGTCAATATCTTTCTTGAAATGAGGTGCCTAGAACTGGACACAGTATTCCAGATGAGGTCTGACCAAGGCAAAATAGAGTGGTACTATTACTATTACTTTCCAAGGCAGAATAGAGTGGTACTATTACTTATTGATGCAACCAAGAATCACATTGGCTTTCTTGACTGCCACATCACACTGCTGACTCATGTTTAGTTTGTGGTCTACTAAGACTCCTAGATAACTTTCACATGTACTGTTGTTTAGCCAGGCATCTCCCATCCAAATTTTGTGCATTTCAGTTTTTCTGCCTAAGTGTAGGACCTTACATTTCTCTCTGTTGAAATTCATTTTGTTAGCCTTGACTGAGCTCTCCAGTCTGTCAAGGTCATTTTGATCCTGTCCTCTGGGGTATTAGCAACCCCACCCCAATTTTGTGTCATCTGCAAATTTGATGAGCATGCCCTCTATTCCTTCATCCAAGTCATTGATAAAGATGTTGAATAGCACTGAGCCCAGGACAGAACCCTGTGGCACCCCACTAGTCACTTCTCTCCAGGATGAAAAGCAGCCATTGGTGAGCACCCTTTGGGTTTGGTCAGTCAACCAATTACAAATCCACCAAACAGTAGCCCACATTTTACTAGCTTCTTTGTGAGCATATCATGGGGAACTTTGAAAAAGGCTTTATTGAAATCAAGAAATGCTACATCCACAGCATTCCCTTCCTCTATCAAACTTGTAACTCTATCATAAAAAGAGATAAAATTATCCTGGCATGACTTGTTTTTGAAAAACCCATGTTGACTTTTAGTGATCACAGCTTTGCTTTCTAAGTAATTACAGACTGTCTGTTTAATGATCTGCTCAAGAATCTTTCTGGGTATTGACGTCAGGCTGACTGGGTGATAATTATTTGGGTCCTCTTTTTTTTCTTTTTGAAGATGGGAACAACATTTGTGAAGGTCAAACCCATGAAAGTGAAGGAAGGACTGTATTCATGAATGTGGAGTAAGAACTATACTTGATTGCAGACCTTGATTTATGTCCTGTGTGGCATGGACCATTTGATAAATCTGAGAGGTATCTCAAGTAGAACAGACTCCATTCACCATAAAGACATGCAACACTTAAGGACTGACATCCTGTTAATGATCTACAAAGCTGTAAATCCATGTTAAGCCATGTTGTCATTACAGAAAGAGGTATTTTTTGCACTCTCTGCAATAACCAAAGCCCACCTTCCCAGACTGTTTAGCTTCTACAGCCCACCTACAGCCATTCTATTGCTGGTGGAGAGCAGAGTGGAATACAGAAGCATCTGACTGTTTCCCTGAGTATCTGTCTGTGTCGCTATTACCCAGATATAGATCCTTTGGAGGCCTTCAGTGCACCTCAGTGGCTAATGCCATTGGTCTGCATCACCAAATAACTGGAATTACAAGATGTAAGTAGTTTAGGGTTGCTCTTATTCTCCATCAGCCACTGAATGGTTATAGGAGAAGGGCTGCCATAGCTAAATAGTATGAATGCAGTTTATTTCCACCTGCAGAACTGTTACACTATACTGTGTTATACAAGATTTCAACCAAGGAGCGGTACACTACAGGGTTGTTTCAAGACATTTTGCTGTCTGAGGAAGACGAAGAAGTAAAAACTCCTCCATTCTATGACATGCTTGGTCATTCCTTTTGAAAAAAAAAATGAACTGAATTAAATTCTCTGTAATCTGCATCAGTCAAATACATTTGGTACAGCTGTTTTCAACTTTGAATCAAGTTGTACCTCCTTGAATCAAGTTGTACCTGAGGAAGAGACTTTCAGAGAAAAAAGACTCCTAATTCAGCACCACTAATATTGCTGAAATACACAGGATTTGACGCTACCTTTTAAGATTTAAAATGCTCACAGTCCTCTCTCTAGAAGATGGCCAGATCTACCAATTTTGCCTTCCCTATTGGAAATACTTTCTGTACTGTTTTTTCTGTATTGTTTATGACAATATTTGTACATTTTGGAAAATTCTTATTAAAAATAAGTGAAACAAAAATATCACCCATTCTTAATCAAGATGACTCACCTTGACTAGAACTTTGAATTTTAACTTCACAGAAGAGCAAAATCAAAGTCATCCAACTCCAGGAGATGGAGCTCCAGGAGATGAAGCAAACAGTGCATTGTAGTATGGAATTCCTCACATCACTTAGATATATGAAGGAAACAATGTCATGAACCAGCATTTCAGCCAGGCTTCAAACAAACCATGTGGATTTGGCCACAACAGGAGGCTATATCCAGTTGTTAATCTTAGCTAGTTGCATCCAAATGTTGGTCCTAGCTAGCATAGATTAATTCAGTCAATGAAACTTAAACAAGTGTTGATTTATCATTTGGAAATTGATTCAGTAGGTCTACTCTAGCTGGGAATAGCAATTGGATGTAAAACTTCTCTACCTAACACATACTTCTTATAGGGATGCAAATCCCAAAGCCCTTTCTCACTATGCAATTATTGTTGTTGTTCTGTGCCTTCAAGTCATTTCCAGTTTGTAGTGACTCTAAGGTGAACTTATCACAGGGTTTTCTGGGGATGAGAGTGTGTGATGCACCCAAGGGCCATTTCCACACTACACTTTCCACTTATTATTCTACTTTCAACATCCTGTGGAATTCTGCATTTGTAGTTTACTGAGACCAAAGAGCTCTCTGGCTGAGAATTCTAAATGCCCCTCCCTAAACTGCAAACTCCAGGATTCCATAGGATGTTAGAAGTGTAATAACTGTACAATTGCAATTGTACAATTGCAAGGTCACCCAGTGGGTTTCCATGGCCAAGCGAGGAATTGAACTCTAGTCTCCATGGTTGTAGTCCAATGCTCAAACCACTATACCACATCAACTCTATAATTCCACTAACTGTCATGGTTGCATCCAATGAAATCCAAGTGTTCTTAGTTTGATGAGGCATTAAAGGCCTTTTGAATCTACACAACTGTAGAGCTATGATTCCACTCAAGTGACACGGCTGTATCCTGTGGAATCCTGGGGTGTGTAGTTCAGGGACACAGTAGAGATCTCTGAGATGATAGTTCCAAATACACCTCCTTAAGCTGCTAATCTCAGGGTTCCACAGGAAGAAACCATGGTAATCAAAGTGGAATCATAGTGCTATCATTGTGTAGTGTGAAAGGGCTCTTATGTTTTCTGGGGGAGATTTCTGATTGCCCCTCCCTAAACTGTCAGTCCCATAATTCCATAGGATGGAACCATAAGATTATAGTTAAATCCTACGATTCTATCCTATAGTATGTAATCATAATGTTATAATTTTGTAGTGTGAAAGGGCCCTTGATTTGAATGGAAGAATTTTTGTTGTCATTCTTATTGCTCTTCTTAGATAAAAATTGGGCACTTTACTGAATGGTTTTCAAACATATTTGTACAATGCACAGTATGGGAAAATTCAATATCAGTTACCATGTTGCATGAACTGCCACGTAAATAATTCTTGTCTTTATCAAAAATTGGCCTGCCTTGTGCTTTCTGTGCTTAGCTTCAGAAAGTGAGAAGGGACACATTTGGCATGGAAGCAGGAGTTTTATGCAAATTTTAGGTTGTATAAACTGTGAAACCCAAGAAAAATCCTTTCCAACATTTTGCATCTGGTCTTACATGAAAGTCAAAATTTCCTACAGATGTCACCAGATACTTACAATGCAATCTCATCATTGTAACAGTTACTTGTACTTACAATGCAGTTTCATCACGCTGTGACAACGAGAATCTCAATCTTGGGAGGAGCTGATGATTTTGCTCAATGCTCTAAGAAATTCAGAGCTATGCAGTGAGTTCTCTTGCATAACCCAATACCAGTGTGCAGGTGGGAGGGGTCACGAAATGAATGCATTCTCAAGTCATTTGCAAGAGGAAAGTGTAAAATCAATTACTAACATTTTCCATGGAAAGCTGAGACTGTAATAATGACACTACATTATCTGCTCTTGACTCAAGAAAGAGTGCTGGGAGCAAGAGTAAGCATCTTTGTTCTTTCTTTTCCTTTTTATAATTGATCACTTTTTAATGAGCTTGATAATTTAATATCATCAACCATATTATGCCCACACTCAAAAAAAAATCTTTCTGCTTTATCCTAGCCTACTAGGCTTAGGCAAATTCCCAGTTTGTAACCAATGTGGGTTGATGCTGAATATAAGTATAAGGCAAGTATAAGATATTATCATAAATGAGACTTACAATGGATGTTTTATCATGGATATTGTAGGTTCCCCTAGGCATCTCATTATATAGCCTTCTGTCCAAAACTCAATACTATATTTAGGAAGTTTATATGATGCCTTCACCACCTTGTTTTTCACTCAAAAGTATGCAGATATCTTTTTTCAGAATCGAGATTTAATTTTCCAGATTCAAGCTTCTGTTCTAAGACACATCGCACAAAGAACTGGGAAATACTGTATAATTCAGATATTTCTTGAGCACTTTTAGAATTAATCTACTTGGAACCACTCTTTGGTTCTGTGTTTCTGTGCTTCTGTTCATTTCAGAAAGCAACAGACCCTGTCATCGCTGCTGCCAGGGTGCCCTACACAGTATCTTTCTATTACAATGTTATCTTTGTGATCATGCTAGGTTAACTCTGTGGGATAATTTGAATCTGAAGATCATGAGACAACAGTTTTATGGAAGAAATAGATTGTCTGTGGTATTTATAGTTTGGATCATTTGATTGGTCCAGATCAAGTCTTTTTGCCATTTTCAGTATTGCATTCTATTCATGGGTGCACCATGACAATATTTACAACTGCAACATTTCTTGGTGCCTATATATGGACCATTTGGTTTGAGTGCTTTAGGCACCCCTCTCAAATTGGAAACATTAATGACACTGAAATTCTTAGTGCTTGTTGGAAAGCAATAAATTTGATGTAAATAAAGACAGAGTGGAATGGAATAAGAAGTTAGATTGTCCTGTGCAAATTACCCAGTGGAAACGTGTACTTACTTAACATTTCTTCATGCCTAAAATTACATTTGATCCATCCAAAAAAAAAAAAAAGAAAAGAAAAGAAAAGAAAAGAAAAGAAAAGAAAAGAAAAGAAGAAGATATCTCAAATGTATTGGGCATCTTTGTGTTTTTTTTTAGAAAGGCCATTTCCACACCTTACCTGATCCCATTGTCCTCCTGTTGTGATCTTGGCAGTACCTTTTCCAGGAAAGGAGTGTGACAGGAATGCTCCCCTCGGCACCTGACCAGCTCCCTGTGGAAGGAAGCGTGAGTGACACACATCTGCATTCTGCAGTGCAGCCAGGCTCTCTCCCATGCTGTGTCATGGGCTTTCAAGACTTAGACTCAAAGTCTGAGGCAGCAGAACCTGCTCTGAGCCCTGGCACAGAGGCTGCTACAGCAGAACCTACAGAGCAGACAGTACCACTACCCGCCCCAGGAACAGAAGTCTCAGCCCCAGCAGGGAGCTCTGCTCACTCTTACACAGAGAATGATCTAGTCATACCTACCTTTGCCCAGTGCAGACACCAAAATGGTCTCCTGCATCGCTCTCAGTGAATGTATGCCAAGCACCAATTAATCAGGCACCAGTGATGCTGACCTTGGATCCTATAAGAACTGAGCCTTTCCCCTCTAACCTTTGCCAGCAATCAACTGACCATTTCTCCCGTGCATGCTTCTGTTTTCTTCTCTTGTCTGTTATTCTGCCATTTGACCTGTGTTTATGGCCCTTTTCACACGGGGCTCTGAAATCTTCCCACCGCGATCCAGGCAGGCTTTTTCCCAATCCCCGCTAAAACGTGCCGAACTTTTGTCGTTTCTCATGGCTCTATCGGCAAGAGGCTAGGCGAGCATTATCGCATTCACACAGCGCGGCCATAGCCCCTCCCAACGTTGTCCTTTCCCCGCCCTACCTGGCGTTTGATTGGCGGTGCCCTTTTTTCAAAAAGTAAAAGTTTGGGCGTCATCGATGACGCCAAAACGCACGTGCGTCCCCTCGCACCCTCCCGGGATCCACCCCCCCGCGCCTGCTGAAGCGCGCGGAAACTTTTGACAAAAACTTTTCCTGCCTGCTCGCTTTTTGCTGTTTTGAGTATGGCGAACGAGCAGTTGAGGGAAATAACTGGGCTCCTTGCCCCGTTTATGACAGCAATTGCAGCCTTGTTAGGAGCGCTTGAATATTGCTGGCCCGAAGATGGTGCGAGTAGGCGGGGGGGACTATGATGAGCATCTCCACACCATTGCCCACTGCCTTACAAGACATGGCCACGAGAGGAGCGTGGAGGAGGTCCGGACCCGGTTCCGTGACTTGCACGCGCAGTTCTACTCCTCCCTGCGCACCTACAATGGCCACCCGCCCCCCTCGCAAGGCCTCCCTTTTTCGAGGTCATGCGAAGCCTGTGGAGGGCGGCGGGGAGCCCCAGCTGGACAGCCGGTGGCAGACGTGAGTAACCCCCACACACAGCGGCTGTGTGGCTATGGGAACCCCAGGAGAATGGTTGTCATGCATCCCCCAGAAAGGGGGATGCACCCTGCCCGATGAGAGCCCACACTACTTTACTGTTTCAATTCCATAGGCAGAAGACGCCATGCGCCTGGCCATCAAGCCTCCGTGGACACGCAGGGCCCGGCACAGACGGGAGGTAGGGAAACCTTTATTTAAAGTGGCCCTTGACCGCATTTTTGATTTCCACCCTAACGCCCAAGCAATAAATAAACGACACAATAAAGTTTCCTCCTTCAAAAAGGCTGCTGTGGACGCGCACATGCCTAATCGAATTTCACCTGTGTTTTGGCCAGCAGAACAAGAGAACATCCCTCAACCGGAGCGGCCAGGAACGAATGTGGAGGAGCCGGAGGAGGAACACCCCTGTGCCCAGGAGTAGACCGTTCCAGGGCCAATGTTGAAACCCCCAGCCCTTTCCCAAACGCACACCCACCCTGTGCAGCACTTTTTTTTATTTATGTAAATATGTAGTTAGGAAAATATATTTTTTTGAAAAATGGAAACATTTATTTATTAAAAAATTTATTCTTTCAAGTTGGTGTGTGGCTCCTTGCATGTAGCCCTCCCCTGCAAAGCTGTTAGGTCAGCGTGGCGTCTGTGGCATGCCACTGTTTCAGTCATGGACCGCTGTGCAATTCGCCAGCCAGACAACTGTTTTGCATGTTTGGCGAAGTGGTGGAAAGGGCGGTAGTGTCAGCGTGGACTTTTCAGCTTGGATCAACACTCCGCGGGAAGATTTGCACTGGGAATGCGCACTCCCCATGGATTTCCGATCCTGTGGAGACAAGGAGGGGCGTTAGTATTTATCAACAAAGCAAACAGTACGATACAAACAGCGGGTCTTTTAAGTCTTAAAAACCAAACTGACAAAGGGAACTGCCTTGTGTTATAACTTCAGAGGGCAGATAGTCACAGCAGGGGAGATAACCTTTCAGCTTTTGTGATATCAACACCTTCAAGGTAATGTACAACAACTTAAATTCTTGCACAAGCTAGAGTGAAAACGATGTGGTAAATTGTGTGCCTCTACAATAGTCCCAGGAACTGGTTTTCTGCCCATGGGATCATCCCTCCCAGAGCCACATGGACTGATAAAGATGAAATGCTTGCCTTCCCCAAACAGCGATGTGCATTCCATTGCCCTATCTCCTGCCCTGGCAGGAAGATCATCCCCCTCTGCATGTGGCGGGGGGGTTCAGACATGGGGCGTGACTGTATTAATGGCGGCCGCTCGAGAAATAACTACTGCCAGGGGTCAAACAGAAGCCACTACCCCCTACACCCCCAGCCCGAGAATCTGGATTAAAACGGAAGATTACCAAGGGTAATTTTTTTCTGGGGGCGCCAAGCAGTCCCCAGAGAAAAATAATACGTTTATGCAGCCACATGTAGTCTCCAACAAACAGGAAAAAAATTTCCCAATAAAAGTTTGCACGGGGAAAGCGTGCCGGAGCAGCACAGCAGCCATTCCCAAATTTACACAGCATCCCGTCATTGCGCCATGATCCCGCTTCCAAAGTGACGAGAACGGGTTTGGCACGGTGGCTGCTTTGGACGTCCCCTCCCTTCCTACCTGCCCCCCTCCACAGCTTTCCCAATTTTCCCTAACCTTTAAAAGCATCCTGCCATGCCATCCTCGGCGAGTATCCACTCGCCAGCCACCACCACCCCCTCGACCCCATATTTAAAATCAGGGCACTTTCGGGAGACACAACCCCCGGAAACCCGCAATTCACGACGCCGCACGGACAAAGGATAGCTAAGGGAAAAACCTACCTTCCTTTTTTTCCGTCCCTCGTCCCTTTGCTTCCTCCTTGCAGCCGCTGAAACCTTCCTTTTTTCCCGTTCCTCGTCCGTTTGCCTCCTCCTTGCAGGCGCCTCAGCGGGTTTGGAAAATGGCGCCGCCCGCTCGTGCTGGGGGCGGTCCTGTGGCTTCTGCTGACCACGCCTTGATCCCTCCCTCTCTTGATCGCCCGCGCGAATCAGGACACACCGCTGCTTTCTCATGAAAACGTTGAGCGCGGATTGGAGGAAAAGACCACATTTTATCCGGTCTTTGAAAAGTGCGCGGAAATGCAGATTGGTTGCGCCCCCGCTCAGATTGGTGTGAGAATGCAAAAAGTTTAATGCTCTCTTACGTGTAAAAGGCACCCGACCAAGGACGAACTGGGAAGCTTTAAAAACCCCATGTGAAAAAGGCCTATATTGCCTGCTGTTGATTTAGGGACATTGCTGGGATTCTTGTTTGCTTCTCATTTGTAAGATTGTTTTCTTCATAAAGTAAACTGACTAATTGCTTAACTACCTGAGCTACTTGATCTATATTATTAACTTCTCCTAGCTGTCAGCCCAGACCAGGCGTGGATATGCTATGCTGGGGAATGAAGCACCTCCATTGTGCTTCCTGTCCTTCTGCATGGCCAGGAAGGATGGGAGCATTGTGTGATCATGGGTGTTTACAAATTTATTCCATTATGCAAATATTCTATGATCATGACAAGTAGGGGTAGGATGGCAGCGGGACTGCAACAAAGTCACGGGAAAGCATGACCAGCAGACTGCTGCCATCCTGTCCCCATAGCAGGACTGTGACGCCATGTGGAAATGGCCAAAGACACTGTCTGCTTCAACTAAACATTAGCTAAAAGGCATTCAAAAGCTTTTACACATTCTCTCACTACATGGAACCACAAACAAATAAAGAACAACATCAGCAGCAGCAACAGCAGCAGCAACAACAACAACAACAGTAAACATGTCCTGCTATTGGTAATGCTTTGCTTCTAAAAGGAGATGCCAGGGCTCCAGGACATATGGCTAGGGGGCTTTTTCTTAACCTAAGCCATGGTCATTCTGCTAAGTAAAGCCGGAAGTGCTTCTCTGACAGCATCATTAGATTTCTTGATTTTCACACATTTTAGATGCTGGGGCTTTTTTTTTTTTTTTTTAAATATGATTCTATATTCTAAGCTAGGTTGAGCCCTTCTGAATTATGTTCCCTCCTTGTTTCAGAGAAGCAAGTGAGGTCAGTGATTCATGCATCAATATGTCAGCCAGCCTCTTTGAAATGAGGAAATTCTCCTGCATCTCTGTATCATGGGTAATTTACAAGTGACCCAGAGATAGCTAGGGATGGGAAGAATATTCAAATATATTTGAAAAATGGTTGAAAAACATGCTTTTTAAATGTTCAGAAACCCTGATGAGAAGAATTCTTGACTGATGGGAATCTTTGTGGTTTGGGACTTACTCTGCATGAAATTTGCATATGCTTGTTTTATGTAGAAACCAGCATTCTCTGTTTAGGAAATAGCATTTTCTGTGTGCAGAAATGATATTTCAGTGTGGGGCTGTTAATTCCAGCACAGAAAATGTTGCTTTCTGTGGAGGGGGGAAAAAAAAAGCTGTAATGGGGGATTTGTTCTGTATAAGATTCATACACGGTTGATCTGCATAGAGGACAACATATTCTATACAGAAAACAATATTTTCACTACAGAAATTAATATTTCTGAATTGAAATATTATTGTCCACTCAGAAAATGCTGTTTACTGTGCAGAAAATGCTGTTTTCTACACAAAACAACCACATACAAATTTTGCTCAGAATAAGTCCCAGATTGTGAATAGCTTTTGAAAGCTATGTGATGTTGAAAAATTTCTCACAGCTGGAAGAAAGCAGCTGAACTTATTCATTGCTACCTTCAAGAAGAAACTTAGTGAAGAATTATATACCTAGAGGTAACATCTCCTGACATTTTCTAGGCAGAGCAGCAAGTCATACAAAATGGCCACCTCTTAGGTGAATGGCTATTTTGGAAAGCTTTAATTATTGAATCACTTTCTTTTTCAAGGTGAAATAATCTCCTCCAGTGCATAGTTTGAGAATGACTGCTACCAGCATACACACATGAAATGGGCCTCCTCTCGGTAATCTCACCTCTGAAATCTCTTTCTACAATAACACCAAGAAGAGACTGTTTGGTCACTTGTGTATATCCAAAGTACATTTACTCTTATGAGGCTGTCATTATTTAGTATACGGCCGACAGCATTTAATCTTGTTAAATTACTGTTTAAGGAGCATGTCCCTAACTTAAGAAGATTAGACTGTGCCAGGCTTTATTTGTACTGCGACAAGGAAGGTGCATAACCTAATTTGAAGGGTGTGTGTGTGAATTCAATCAAACTTATCTCTGCAAAGTAGTTAAGTAGATTTCTTTGTTGACTAATCTGCCTAGTTATTGTGCTACTGTAATGCTGGATGTCTTTGTTATTTTTCCTTGTTCCTTCAGATGGAAACTGCTGAATAAATCTCCAAGCCCTACAACTAATTATTGCTTCCTCAGGTTCCTTCTGCAGGGCCAGGCAGTATTCTTTTCATGGCTTTTCTGGAAGTGACTGTGTATACATTCTTTAGAAGGAAAGATCAGTCAAGGGAAATGGAATTCAGGTGGACAAAGATGCTCGGAAAGCCTATCAACAGTCTAAACACATGACAGACCCAGAGATAAATCTAACCTTGCAGCCTCTTCTTCCAAAGAATTTGTTGCTGCTGATCAAATATTGCCAGTTTTATCTTGGCAGCTGAGTGCTGTAATTATCATTTTAGTGTGAATGGAGAGTTTTTGGGACAGATGCTTTCCTCACTGGTATTTCTTCTGCTTCTTCCAAACAAGTATACTTCCCTCTTTTGTGAAACATTTGTTAAAAAGGCAGGAAAAGTTAACATACACACTTGTGTCTCTTTTCTCCCCTTCTGTGTGTGTATTTATGAGTATGTATCAAGCATTATTTCAATTTAATTTTCTTCCTACCGCTGTCTATTTTATACACAAATAAATTCCCCACCATATGATCTTGTTACAATATGTAGATAGGTTACAATCACTGTACACATGTTCACTTCCAGATTGAATGTTCACAGCTGGGATACATCCAACACCCTTTTCTTTCACTTGAGGTCTGGAAAGGCTTTACTTTTAAATTTATATTTCATTCAGATTTCTACCAGGAGACAAAGGATTATACTTTTTTGGGGTCAGAGATTTCATGATCTTTTCTTCCTGTCTCAGCTTTTGGCTTTTGAAAAGATTGTATAATTAATAGCCTATCAAAGTGAGAATAGCAGGAAAATTGAATTATCAGCAGAATTGCTCAGCTAGGTTTACACATATCTACTCTTTTATGTTAAACAAAGGTTGCCTCTTTGAATTGAAGCTACCAGGTAGGGGTATGAAGCTTAAAGATGCCAGGAAGCTTATGTTTAACTAGCTCTTTGAAAGTTTATGACCAGAGATTTTGAGCCAAAAATTTGCTGCAGTAATCCACCACGGAGCACGGTGGGGGGCAAAAAATGACCTGTATTGTGGTTTTCCCACTCTCGGTACTTTTAGGAAGGTGTCCTCATATTTAAGGACAGTGTCAAGAGAAAACTTTAGGAGTTTTTAGTCAACAAAGCTTCATGGTTCTCTAGGACATGAACCCAATTTCCCCACTCAGAATCCATCACTTGGTACACTGCATTTCACATTTGTCTCCCAGCCATTCAGAGTGAGATGATGTAAGATGCCCTTTATGGGTTAGAACATAAATGCAGCCATATTTAATTCACATGTCTCTACAAGGAGCTCCTTCAATAGCTAGATAATGTTAAGATAACCCAAATTGTTGGGCTCTAATAACATGAATATTTCCTAAAGAATATTCAGGCACCTTCCAGTGTTGTGCTGATTTAAGACTTACAAAAGTGGGTGCAATGCGTATGGTTTTTAATAAACATGTAAGCTGCTTCCATGAGGCTGTGAGTAGATCTTAATGCCTTGTAAGAAGAGACGGAGGCAGATACATTACAGAAACAATTATCTTCTTACTATCAGTGACAATCTGGAGGACACGTTCATATGTATTGGTGTTCTTTAATTTGTATTTTCACAGGAAAGCTGAATATCTTGCACTGTGGTCATAGCAACTAAGCTATTATCTTATAGCATTGCATAATTCAAATGCATTCATGGCAAAATTCAGTGATGAGAATTAACAATAAATTTTTATTCCAAGTGAGGAGTGCTCTACTCTGAACCATATTCTGAAAAGAATTAGTTGGCTACACACTGGCCAATGTACCATCTTGCTAAAGGACATTGGACACATTGCATGTGAGTCAATGCTGTGCACATTACTTGCTGGATGACATTGGCCAATACACAATTCTACTTCACTCTGATATTTTCAGTCATGGCTGGTATAGGAAGAGGGTATTTTATTAAGAGAGATAGAGAGATTGAAAGATCTCTTCCCATTTTGGTGATAATGGGAGGAACCTGGCAATGGGTTGAAAATGGTCTCCTACTCAAAATGCCCTGTTTTAGACTCATTATGTGATCACACAGCCATATTTAATTCTCTATATGCTGGTCTGATATAATCACATTGTTATCACATTGGTTACTCCTGACTCATTGACTTGTATCACCAGCAAGAAGAGTCTCCTTGTAAAGAAAAGAAATAACATCAAAATATTACTGAATGAATCAGTGTACAGTGTACAGAACAGTGTACACAACAAAAGTGTGGAAGATGAAATGGTTTTATTTTGGATGAAGGAAGAATCCCATTTTCCCTCCCTTTCCATTTTCAATGAACATTTAACACAGCCACATTATCATTCCATCTAATGACATGGATGGTAAATTTATGTTCAGTTCAGATGAGAAAAGTTGAGCTATTTGATACTTACCATACTTCATTGCTAATCATTTTCCTATTTTGGAATCACATGTAAAGAAATTAGCATCAATATATTAACAGAGCAATTGCATTCACATCAACTCAGCAGTAAGTCAGTTGATTTCACTGGTTGGAAGTTTTGGAACAAGGATATCCCTGACAATAGAAAATGGCTTTTGTCAATTCCATCTTCCTCCTGCTGTTTGCTTCCTACCCCTATCCCCTCCTGTGATATTTCTTTGGGATTTATGTGCCTCCCAATGGAGTTATATGGAGTATAAGCAAAAATGAGCACATCTTCTTTCATCGGTGAAAGCATTTGGAAATTCCATTCATCCATCACTTTATGATTTTTGTTGTGTGTCTTCAAGTTATTTCCAACTTATGGCAACCCCAAGATGAACCTATTATGAGGTTTTCTGAGACTGAGAGTCTGTGATGCGGCCAAAGTCACTCAGTTGGGTTTACATGGCCAAGCGAGGAGTGGAACCCTGGTCTCCAGGGTCACAGTATAATGCTCAAATTGCTATCTCACCATTTTCCCAGGCTAGGACTTAAGGTGACTTTCAAAAAGTCATTGTTGTTGTTGTTAACTGCCATCAAGTTGACTTTGACTTATGGTGACCTTGTGAGAGGAGACTTCCAAATCACCCTATCATCAACAGCCCTTCTCACGTCTTGCAGATTAAGAGCTGTGGCCTCTTTGAATGAATCTATCTCTTTGTAATGCAGTTTTCTTCTTTTCCTGCTGCCTTCTACCTTATCAAGGATTATTGTCTCTTCTAGTGAGTTACGACTTTTCATGATGTATCCAAAGTACAACAGTCTCAGTTTAGTAATCTTAGCTTCTAGGGAGGGTTCAGGCTTGATTTGCTCTGGGACCCATTGATTTGTCTTTTTACCAGCCCATGGTATCCATAGAACTCTTTTCCAGTGTCATGTTTCAAATGAATTCATTTCTTCCTGTCAGCTTTCTTCACTACCCAGCTTTCATAACTATATGTACAAACTGGAAATACAATGGCATGGACAATTCTAGCTTTAGCATTCCATGATATATGGTAAGGTTGGGGGCAGGGAGCTGCTTTGTTGTTCTTTGTTCTTCTTTACTTATAAAGTGTCCTGTATAATGATTTTTGTCGTCATTGGGTGTGCCTTCTACTGACTTACGGTGATCCTAAAGCAACCCTATCACAGGGTTTTCTGGGGCTGAGAATATGTGATGTGCCCAAGATTAACCAGTGGGTTTTCATGGCAGAGCAGGGAATTAAACCCTGGCCTCCAGGGTCACAATCCAATGCTGAAACCACTACACCACCCTGTCTCTCCATGTATAGCAAAGGTGCTATATAAACAAATGATGATAATTGATGATGATGATGACATTTCATTACATTCCAGGATCTTGTCTAGTTTTTTTTATAGCTACCTTTTGAAGTCCTAGCCTTCTGATTTCTAGACTGCCATCTCCATTCACATTAATCACTGAGCCAAAGCATGAAAAAATTTGAACTATTTCAATGTCTTCATTGTCTACTTTAAATGTATGTATATCAGCTGTGGTCATTATTTTTCTTTTCTTAAGGTTCAGGTATAAACCTGCCTTTGCACTTTCTTCCTTGACTTTCTTCAGTAATTGTTCCAAGTCTGTTATTTTCAGCTAGTAGTATGATGCTATCTGCATATATTAATTGATGTTCCTTCCACCAATTTTCATGCCTTCTTCCTTTCAGTCTCATCCCGTTTTATGAATGATATGTTCAATGTACAAGTTAAATAGATACAGTGATGGAATGCAGCCTTTCCTGACCCCCTTGGCAATTGGAAACCATTCTGTTCCTCTAAATTCTCTTCTGACTGTAGCCTCTTCTCTGTTCTTCTGTTCAGATTATGTATCAGGACAGTCAAATATTGTGGCACACTCATTTCTTTAAGAGTGATCCATATCTTTTTAATATCTACAGGATCAAAGGCTTTGCTGTCATTTATAATGCACAAGCTGATTTTCTTTTTATGTATTTATTATTATTTTTTTGGTGCACTTTATTATCCAATGTATGTTTGCAGTATAGTGCTTTTTCCTTTCCTGAACCCAGCTTGGACATCTGGTATTGCTTGCTCCCTCTGTGATAAAAGTCTTTGTTGAAGAATTTTCAGCATCATTTTGATTGCATAGAAAATTAATGCAATGATTTTGTATTTACAGCAGTCCCTAGTGTTCCCTTAGGAACTGGAAAAGATATATTGAGTTTTGGAAGGTATACTGAGCTTTTCTAGTCATTGGGTCATTTTTGTTTCAGTTGACAGATTTTAGTTAGAACTAGAGTAGATTCTGTCTTTATAGCTTGAAGCAGTTCTATTGGTATGCCTGGTGATAGACCACTGCAACTCCACCTCCTCATCTCCCAGATCTTGCCTGCTGTTGCACAGAGAAACCTGGTGGGCAAAACTGAGAAATATTACTTCTTTCTTCCCAGCCCCATCTAACTAGGTCTCTGTTATAAAGGTCAGGTCAGCATGTTCATTCCAGATCAAGCCCTGAACAGCATTTTTCCCATTTACTGGCCTGGCTTTAATCATTCAAACATGAATCTAGAAATGTCATAGCACAGGGTGTAAAGGATTGCAGCCAAAACCTTTAGTCAACTGATTGGTAGGGTCAGATTTTAGCTATCTTGAAATTTAGTAGCCCTTAGGACTACTGTGGGTCTGTTTGTTATCATAAAGGTGAGGGAGGGGGGAATTAGAAGTTTTTCTTTCTCACAGACATAATTAAAATGAAAGCTTATGCATAATTCCTTCCAACAGGATCACTGTTTTGAAGTAGTGATATTTAAGTAAATTCAATGATTAAAAGGCAATTAGTAATCTAGTAAAATTATTTGACTAGTTTCAGGTAGAAAACATTCACAATCTTTTTCAGTTGTAAGATTTTATTCAAGAGAGTATTTTATTCTGTGGGGGTCTCACAAGGGGGATACATGTTCTTTATCTTATTTTGAAGATATAAGACAGACTGAATATTTTAAGAAACAAGAATGAAACACAATCATATGGAATGAGTAAATGAATAATGTCTATATTTTGGACATATAACTTTAATAATTGGTACAACAGGCAAATCATAATCAGAATAAATTAGGCCAAAAAGCATGAGGACACTGCAGGCTTCAATCCGCTTTCAGCAATAAAGACATGAGTTTGGCTCTGTGGAGAATTCATATAAAATGGATTGTTCTGTTAAAAATTATACCATCTGATTGATACTCTTACTATGCACTATAATTTTATGGTACACTCGTGTATGTTTACGCAGAAAAAATCCAATTATATTCAGTAGGCTTCCATGTTAGTAAGTATCCTTAGGATTACAAGCTTAGCTTCCAAGGATTGGAAGGCTTGCTAGCTTTTTTATTCCCCATAACTTCAATAACCATTGCTTGTGTCTGTGTCTGTGTTTCTGTGTGTGTGTGTGGGGTGCGCGTGCATGTGTCTTTTGATGGAGGAGGAGATGAATACCTATAGAAGAATGTTGGAAATGAATGTGTCCTGTGTTTGTAGCCACAGAGGTGAACAAGTCTGCTTTTCTAAGGACTACAGTCCTAAGAGTAAGTACCACTAACCCATGAAACTTCCCCTTACCAGAGCAGTGGACAAAGTGCCACATGTGGACTCTAAAACTTTTTGCATTTTTTTTTCCTTTTCTTGGCTCTCAATCCCTTCAGACTTCAGATGCTGAACAGTATTGCCTCCTTTCCTGTCATGAGAAAGAGAAGAATATATTGTATCTCAGCAACCTCCCAGGGTGGAGACTCACACACACAATATTTAAAAGTACCAACTTTTCAAAATCAGTAATGAACTTGGATGGCTACAGCTTTAGTTTCTTCCTCATTGTTTGGCATTTTGGGGCAGTGTGGTATAGTGGTTTGATTGCAGGGGTAGGAGTCCAGGGTTTGAATTGCCACTTGGACATGGAAACCCACTGGATGAACTTGAGCAAGTCACAACTTCCCAGCCTCAGAAGAGGGCAATGGCAAAATCCCTCTGAACAGATCTTGTCAAGAGAATCCTGTGATAAGTTCATCTTTGGGTTGCCATAAGGCAGAAACAATTTGAACACACACAACATGAACACGTAGCCCTCAGAGAGTGTTGGATGATGTTATATTGATTTCCCTCTACTGAAATGTAACATCTAGCAAGCAAGCATAAAAGTTTTGCAGTAAAGCTAACGAACTTGTTGCATAGTGTTCTTGTAAATTACAGAACAAACAAATAATCCCTCTTGAAACTCATGATTTTCTTTCACATATTTCATACATTATGGCAGTTCTGAATAAACAAAACTTGAGGGTGATTCCCCCTGAGGCTTTAATATTGGTTCAAGAAAATATCTAACCTTTTTTTTCTTTGTTTGGTGCCTACTGCTATAATTATAAAATCAGATCTTGGGGGGAAACAGATGAACATTAAATAGATGCACAGTTTCTAGGTTCAGAACAGGCAAGAGATATGAGAAAAACATCTCATATTGTCATTTCAATTTTCCAGCATATCTGAAAGGAAAAGAAAGAGTACAAAGGAAAATAAGGTTTTTGGGTGCAAGATGTTTACAATGAATAAACTCTAAATTCAATTCTCCCTTCATATGAATGAGCTGTGTCTGCTCACCAAGTAGATATTGTTCACATTATGGCTACCCAGAATTATTGCCATTATATTGTTTGTGCATGTATGTGTGTGTGTGTGTCTGTCTGTCTGTCTAAATCTATAAATATAGTGGCTTTTCCAGGAGTAAGATTTCCAAAAAGTGAAAAAGGTGAAAAAGAGGTGAAAAAAGGTGAAAAGGTGAAAAAGAGGATAGGCCAAGACGGGTTGCTCAGATCAAGAACCAGTACTAGAAGCTTTACTGGGCTATCATGCCATCTGATTTCTATTGACCTATTAGTGATATATTAGTGGTTTTCTGATTAAAACTGTCTCCTCACACATCAATAACAAAGAGGAAACATATCACACAAGAGAAAAAGGACACTGATTCACATAAAATGTGTAGAGGCTCATCTATTTGTACAGATGCAAATTTAGAAATAATTACTGTTATTTACATAGGCATCACACATAATGGCTAAAACCATGATCAGGTCAATTGTCTTCCTATTCAGTCTGTTTTCTAGATGCAAGATAAGCACAGTGAAACCCACAGGCTGCAAGTAGCTCCCAGGTCCCATTTTTTTTGGCCCTGAAGCCCCCTCACCACTCCCCCAGAGCCACACTCACCCCTTTTTTAAAAAATGGCATATTATTCTGGAATTTTTGCCCTCAAATCACAAAGAAAACATCCCCAAACTTGTGAAAATACATGATAATGCTGCCGCTCCACTAGCATTCCAGAACCCTGTACTACCTCTTGAATACCTCCATTTTCTTCTGCAGCCCCTCACAAAATGGTGATAGGAAGTGAACTAGGAATGAGTATGAATTTCAGTTTAGTTTGAACAGTATTTGCTAAATTCTGCCAAATTTGTGGGACAAAGCAAAAACTATCTCTGTTCCAGACATCTTCAGTGATATTGGCTAAATAGAAGTTTTGTCTTCTAGAAAGCTACTCTCATGGTGTAGAAAGTAAGGCCTGTCAGAGAATCTTTGTGACATAACCCCTGAATTATAGAGAGCCCTACTTCTCACAGTCCCTTTTGTGGCTTTCATCGCAGTGTTACTGTCATTTCTGAAGCAAGTTGGAATGTGCTCCTACTATGATAATTCCCACTTTTGTTCCAGTCTCTTAACTGGCTCTTGTCTATCTCTGCATCAAGTCTTTTTCTGTAAATTTCCAGATTCTTCCCTTTTAGATCCTGTGTCCATCCATTATTCTAAGTCCTTTCCAATTGCACTTGTTTTGTTTTCAGTTCACCAATATTTTTCATCTTCATATTTCCACTGTTCTCTTTTTGTGTCTTTTCCTTCTGCTGTGGTATTTCATGCTGGGACTAATAGTGAGAAATAAAAATTCTATACTTTGAGGTTCAAAAGTCCCCCAGATTGTGCAAATGAAATGCTTTCATGCTTCAAATGTGAATTAACTAGCTAACTAACTAAAGTCATCTGTAGAACCATTTTCATTATCTCTGCAGGGACGGATACAGATGCAATCTCCTGATGAGTATTGTAGCCCATGTTTCTTGCGCATTGTGTACAATGAGTGCTGTCAGCTAATGTGTTAAACGTGTGCAGCGGCTACATTCTCTGAACACAATAGTTTATTCCTGCTTCATAGTGTTTCTCTTTACAGTCTATGCTACTAGTAGGGTATTCCCACTGCATTCAGAGTGCACATAATACAGAACTAATTGCTGGAATAGCTACATCTGTTTGACAGCACAGGTGGAAACATACCTGCATAAGGGTTGCTGAAGTATTTGATATTTGTATCCAATAGCCAAACGTCTTGTCTCTAGTTGGAATTACAAAGCTTTACTAGATAACCCGCATCTTACTGAATTCCTTGCTTTTTATTTGCATACTAGTGTATACACCTGGCGTTGCCCAGGATTTTATTTTCTTATAAGCAGTACTTGTTAGAAAAAACCTGACCCCAAGTAAAGAAGAACAGCTGGCTAAAAAGTCTAATTTTCAAATCCAAAAAAACCCTAAAATATTTAGGTATTTGGATAACAAAACAAAATACAGAATTATTCAACAACAATTATAAAAAAGCATGGGCAGAAATAATTTTTTTTTTAGAAAAATGGAATAAATTGCAACTGTCTCTTCTCGGGAGAATCTCGACTGTTAAAATGAACATCCTTCCTACAATGGTATTCTTATTTCAAAACCTACCGATTATAAAAAATGATACACCATTCAAACAGTGGCACAAGGACCTAATGACGTTCATCTGGGAAGGAAAAAACCCGAGGATAAAGTGGAAAAATCTTATAGATTTAAAAGAGAGAGGTGGATGCAATTTGCCAGACGTCAAATTATATTACTACACTGCAGGTTTAACCTGAATTACAGATTGGATCAAAGTATAAAATTATAGAATATTAAGGTAGGAGGGAGCTGACAACAGGATGGGCTGGCACGCCTATCTCTGGTATGATAAAGCAAAAGTAGAGAAGGAGTTCAAAAATCATTTTATAAGGGGACCTTTATTAAGAATATGGATTCAAACAAAGAAAAAGTTATACAATAAAATTCCAACATGGATATCTCCCCAAGAAGCGTTCTTTGGGAGATGGGTAACAACACAGAAAGGGTGGTTAACATATAAAGATCTATTGGAAGTAGGAGAATCAACAATACCTCAATTAAGAACAAGAGAAAAATTAGAACAAATGAGATATAAGTTAGAATGGTTTCCATACAGATAATTACATGAAAGATACAAAATAGATTTAAAATTAGAAGGATTTAATCTCAGACGAACATCGAATGAATTGGAAAGAATCATATTTGATCAAGTAGACCATATCACAACAAAATTTTATGGTTATTTGTTAAATGTTAAATTAGAGGATGAAGTAATAAAAGATACAATGATATCATGGGCTATATTGAATTGGAACAATGGGAAACATCTTGGAAATTAACACACGAATTTACGTCATCCCAAAATCTGAAAGAGAACTATATAAAAATGTTTCACAAATGGTATATAACACCCGCCAAGTTGGAAAAAATGTATAAAACAAAGCAAAATAAGTGCTGGAAATGTCAGGAGAATACAGGTACGTTTATACATATGTGGTGGAGCTGTCAAAAAAATAATATTTTTTGGAAATAGCTAAATAAAATCCTCTCCGAAATCTTTGAAACCCAAATACCTCTAAAACCAGAAATATACCTGCTTAATATGGTTCAAATGGTAGATTCAAAGATTTCAAAGAAATACTGGAGGGTCTTATTATACCTTATCACCACGGCTAGACTGATAGTAGCGAAAGATTGGAAAAATACAGAGATCCCCACAGTAGAAAAGTGGATGCTAAAAATACTAGAAATGAAAGAAAATGATCAATTGACTGCAAATATTAAGGAGAAATCTGAGGAAACAGCAAGGGAATGGGACCCAGTAATAAGGTTTCTTCGAAGGAAATGGGGAAGAACATTTATTGAATAAGTACAAATCTGATACATTTGATTTTGAAATTTAAAATAGAACTATGGTAAAAATAAGGCATAGGATAGAGCTAATACAAGTGGAAATGTTAAGATATTCTGGTAGAGGTATGTGTTTGTATACCTATAAGAACATATGTTTATATGCATGCCTATACATAAAAATATAAATGGGAAAGAATCTCTAAAATCAATGACAAAGGGATTGCAGAACGTAAAAGGTAATAATGTGTTATAACGGGGACTATATAAAGTAGGAGGAATGATATTGTGAAACAGAGATTTTTGTTGACAGAAACATGGGAAGGAAGTATAAGTAAAAGGTAAAGAATCGTTACACCAAGCAACGGGGTTAGTAACTAAAGGAAATAAGGTTTTTTTCTCTTTTTTCTTTTTTTTTGTTTTGTTTTTTGTTATTTAGTTTTTATCCAAAAGTAAATGTATGTAAAAATCATGTATGTAAATGTATGAAAAAAATGGTGTAATATATACAATTAGGTACTACAAAACAAATATGCAATGACAACAGTGGAAATTTTGTTGAAGTCAGAAAAAGAAACAAGAATGAAGAAAAGACCGAAACAATGAAGAATAGATCATAATAATGAAGAAATAATGAAGAAATAATGTTTTGTTGATTTGATTGCTGATTCTCATTTAGTGCCTATTAACCTTGTCACAGTTAATGATAAAATTTGAAATGGTTCAATAAAAATAGAATGAAAAAGAAAGATTTGACATCCGGTGTCTCTAATTTCCCAAACTGTCTTGTCGAGTACCTGTAACTTTTCCCCATATTCCCCAATCCAATCTGTATTCAGACTTATTAACATACACAGGTTGGGTTCCTAAAGGAATACATTGCCCTCCTCCTTGCTGTTAAGCCTCATCTCTGTAGCAACTGCCAGGCCCAAGATCTCTCTGGCTGAGAATTCTAAAGGCCCCTCCCTAAATTGCAAACCTCAGGATTCCATAGAATCTCCTCAGGCAGCCAATTGTATAAGGTCTTTGCCTCAGCCAATCATATGAGGTCTTCTTGCCTGACACAGACAAACAAACAAACTTTGACTTGTATATATTAGTAGATAACAAGTGGGCTAGAAAATGGTTTGTGCTGGTTGGTATTCAAAGCTTAAAGAGAAAATATAAGTTACAACATTGATATTTCAAGGTTTTGTTCCAGAACTTAAGGTATGTGCCACTGTAGGCAAAAATATGAATATTAGTGGCTCTTTCCTCGGTTCATTTGAAACAAATGTCACTATTCTTTTTTAAATATTGTGGCATCCTAAGAAAAATAATAAGGTGAAGGAGGTGAAAGTTTTAGGGTTCCCCCCCCCTCTTATTTTTCACTGTTTATAGTTCTAATCCATGCTTAGCTTAAAGAGAGCCTAAATTGTTATAATTTGATTGGTTTCCCCCCTCTTTTTCCTTCCAGAAACTATATGGAACTGTGTAAGACCATAGCTAGAATCTTGTCATTAACACTTGTATATGCAACTTGGGGTTACACATAGTTATGCCTTGTTGCACAAGGAACTATTCACTAACTTCTCATACAATGTTCAAAACCTTCCCCCAGGACACCTGTCAAGCCCTGGTTTGTGCTGCTCTGACTGTTTACTGGCTGGGCAGCAGAGAGGGAGGTAACCAGGCAGAATTTGTACTGGCTGTAGTTACAGCCGGGGAGGAGAAATGAGGTCACTCTCCAGAATCTCCAGGGGAGCAATCATATTTTGCTTCCCCTGGCTCCTGTGGTTCTGTCCGATCACTGCCTCCCCCTCCCTTCTGGCCAGTAAATGGCTTCGGCAAGTGCCTCTGGGCTTAAGGATCTGCAAGTACCTCTTCTCAAGAAATGTCAGTAGTCATCAAATTCTCCTTGCTTCCTTGCTTTGATGCTCCTGGGATATTTTACCTGACAAAGAACCAACAGTTAAGAATTCTATTTTGATTTTGATAAAATGTCAAGTATTTCTTATATCAAGATGGGCATTTTTCAGTCTCTGTTCTGATTTCATATAGCTCTTGGACAGATTTCAAAAGCTTGTCTGCCGATGGTCCCTGAAAGAGAAATCTGTCCTTTTCCCAGCAGCTGTCTAAGTAGGAAGAAAGTGAAAATGGAAGGGATGAGAGGTTGAAAAGGACTTGCCTCTGTAAGACCCCGCTTTGGGGGTCCCCAATGTCAATATGGTTTGGATGGACACCGTACCTAATTGGCAACACATTTTATTGGCTCTGATATCAAATTCAAGCCTGAGAGGTGACAGAGAGGTCAAACTGAGTGAGGGAAAGAATTTCACTGTAAATGTGAGAAGCATAGGTCAACTCCAAAATTCCTCCAGGTAAGACTGAGTCACTTGTCTGGCAAATAGACATCATTCCTGTGGATAATAGGCTTAAACAAAAGGTGGGCTTTTCCAGGGAGTCCAACTGTGAGGAACCCACCAGGACACTGATTGACAGATATTCATCCCTTGTACACCTGGATTCTTTCATCTGTCCTCACAACACTCACAATAGACAGCTATTACAACATCCATCATGTATTTGTCAATCAAAGCAATAAGCCCATCAACAGGCAAAAGACTCATTGTCCACAACAGGTTCCCTTTGTCTTGTATCTGGAACCTTCACAGCCACAAGCGATTTTCAGGGTACAAATACCCCTGATTTGAGGATGCCCAGTGCAATCTCTTGAAGGTCTACCTGTCACTCTGTCCATCTGGCTCCTGAATGAGAACTGTCCTTAGGTCCTACCTAAGCTAATTATAAATCCCCCCAAATCCCTCAGCCTCTCTATAATTTTTCTTCCCTTTCTCTTTCAGCTAGCTCTTGTGTGAATGTGTGATTGTGTGTATCTTGTGTGCATGCATGAGTGAGTTCCCCTCAATAAAATAATTTATTAGACAATACTGCTTGGCTTTTGGTTTGGCCTGACCCTGTAAACATTGGGTAGAAAGATCTCGCTAGGTTACCCTACCTCTCACATTGCTATTGCTTGTGCTCTGGCTAGTTTCCATTCCCCATCACGTGCAGCACATTGAAGTGTCCCCTAAGGGACCCCAGAAATCAGGGTAACACCTCCTTCTGGCCCTGTCCACCATTTGCTTGCAGTCCCCAGCAGATTCCTCCTAATAGTATGCAACCCTCAGCAGACAAAATGTTGCCTATTCTTGCCTTACACAGACCTTCAAAGGCCCATGTAAATCTGAGCTAGTCCCAGCTGGATGTATTGAACCCAGCTGATAGCCATTTTGTTGTCACTGTTATATAGGGACATTTGGAACACTGGCAAATATTTTTTTCTCCTCAATGGGAAATGATAGATTGACACAATGAAAGACCTTGTCAAGAAAGTGGCTAGTTATAACTTTATTTGATTTGATTTGGATTTTAGGATGTCTTGAGGAAATTTCATTAAAAATGCTTTTGTGCGACCCCCAGTTCCCTTTTGGTGAAGTAAACACTGTATTTTGAGCCAAAACAATTCTTTTGTATAAATAAAATTTCTCAATCAATCAATCCAAAAAATGCACACATGCATAAACAAGTAAATGGATAAAATAAAATAATAGGAAAAAATGTGTTAAAAAAACTATCATAACATTGACCAGAAGGCAGAAAATTTTGGAACTCTTATTTTTTTGCATGTGAGAATGAAATAAGCCAAGATTTACATCTCTACTGTTATACAATTCATGGATTACTCTAGTAGAGGAGGTAATTGGAGCAAAATAGCAGGAACTGGTTATTTGGATTATATTTGGGGAGCACAGATGTTGCGGGAGCTCATTTTCCATAGTTCCAGATGCCCTGAGAAGGATGTGAGTTCCAGGGGCTGAACAAAGGTGACAGTGTACTGTGTGTGCAGAGACTGCAAAACATCTGTGGACAAATTGTAACATATAATGACTTCTTACATCTACTCAACCAACCAATCAGAAATATGGTCCTTCCTGAAAGGAAGGGGAGGGGGAAGGAAAATCGTTGCTGATCCACTACAAATCACTTAGCTTTCAACCAGTAAATCCTGATTGACATTCTGCCCGCCCCATCGTAAGTACCACAATTTGCCTGTGAATATAAGAAATAAGTCTGGAAGTTCTATGTTTACATTTCCTGGTCTTTTGATCCATCAAGTGCAAAGATTTAAATGCAACAAGAGTTTGCCGCCCCATTTAGCAGTCAGGCTCAGAGCATAATGAACATTAGCCTGCTATTGACAATGGTGATGTTGCCCAGATGCCTACAGTAATGTTACAGAAGAAACTGTAGTGACACTTAAGTGCGCTATAGATGATTCATTATGGCAATTATATTATGGGCTGGAGAAAGCTGAATTTAATTAAAAGGACTATTTGTGACAGCTGGATTTTTGTGGTTAAAGGAGGGAACATCATCTTAATTATTATATCTTTAAAAATATCAATGTGATTTAAGGCCAAACAACATAGAAAGATTAAAGCTCTCCAGTGCAGAAACTCTGTAATATACAAAGTCTTCACGTAATCATAGCCCACTAGTAGCCCAATATTTACAGGAAGCGTGGGTGGATTCAGTCTGTGTTCACAGCAGAACTTCATGCTGTAGTTGCACGAAGCCCACCCTAATTAAAAGGTCATTGAAAAAGAAGGAGGAAAAATATGATAACAAATATCAATTGGCATGTTCATGAATAAGTGTATTATTTTTAATATATACGTATCCAAGGCATTGTAAGAGATAATGACAATGTGTGTTACTTTGAACAAATGTCATTGCTGTGCCATCTGGTTGGTATTGTTTTATACCAGCTTATATCTATCTTCAATATAATAATAATTAGAACTTTCTTCAGAATCCTTTTATGTTCAAAGCTACAAAAAGTAGCCCCCCAACAAGTATCTTATAATCAGAATAGCTTGTAACTCCTGTGACTGAACATTCAGTTGTTCTGTAGGGGAAGTTGGATCTTTGCCCTTCACACTTTGGTACTGCAAATGGATAAAAGTTGTTGTTGTTGTTGCTGCTGCTGCTGCTGTTGTGCCTTCCAAATTTTTGACTTATTTATGCAAATCCCAAGTTAACTTTATCATGGGGTTTGCTTAGCAAAATTTGTTCCCAGGGAGGTTTGCCTTTGCCTTCCTGTGAGGCTGAGAGAGTATGATTTTCCCCAAGTCACCCAGTGGGTTTCCATGGCAAAGCAGTGATTTGAACCTTGGTCTCCAGAGTCATAGTCCAATGCTCAAACCACGACACTACACTGGCTTTCATAAAAGTTGGTCTGTAATTTAGATTTAGCTGAAGTAAGTTCTACTTGCCTGTGCCAGGATGAATTGCCTAAAATCTTCTAAAAGCAATCAGGCTATCTTGGAATGTTGTCTATGGAGATGCTCCAACTCCTAAAACTAAGAATAGACACACGTGTGTGTGTGTGTGTGTGTGTGTGTGTAAAAACACTCTCTCGAGGTAACTGCACACCTCTGAGTTCAATAGGATGGTGAAATCTGCTCTGAGTTTTAGGGTGAAGTTGTTAAGGTTTTGAATCCTATTCTTCCAAAATAGGTTCAACACCTTGGACAGCTCCTTTAAAGTTCACACTAAAGCCCAGAGTGGATGCAGTATCCCAATGACAGGTGAGCTACCACATCCCCACATCCCCTACTGCAAATATGTTAATATGTTAAATATGTTAATAGTAATACAATTCTAATTTCATTAGTACTAACATTTCTTATTATTTATATCTCTTTTTCAATTAAGGTCAGTGACATCAAAAGCATGTTAGATTGTTCATTGAAGCCCTTTGAACCTCTAGTAAAAGAATCAAAATACCTTGGCTTTTAACAGTAAATACTGCTGAGAACAGGGCTTTTAACAGGTGGATGCTATACTTTATTGAGTTTTTTAAAGTGCTTTCAAAGTATCAAAATTTTACAAGTTGTGTTTTGACCCAATAAATTTTAAGCATTTTTATTTGTACCTGCTCCTGATTTTATTCAGAACTCTCAGTGAGCTACCCAGAGTGCTGAACCTTATCCTTTTTAAATTTTGTTGTGAGATGTCTTGAGCACCAGTCTAGAAGAAAATTGTTGTTGTTATGTGACTTTAGGTCAACTCTATCCTAAGGTTTACTTGGCAAGATTGGTTCAGAAAAAGTTTGGCATTGCCTTCATCTGAGGTTGAGAGAGTGTTACTTGCCCATGTTTACCCCCTGTGTTTCTATGGTTGAGCAAGGATTCCAACCCTGGCTTCACGGAATCTAACACTCAAACCACTGCATCACAAAATAAGGCTGGAGCGGAGATTCTCAGCACGTGGAAGCTGAGGGGAAGGCTCGGCAAACGAAGCGGCAGCAAGGTAGGATGGAAGTCAGGAGTGATCCAAAGAAGTGCTCAAAACCAGGGGTTGTTATACGGAGAAATGTGCCTGTAGAGTGGTCCATTCCCAGGGAAAACAATGGGTTTCAGATTGGAGACAAAGTCTCCAAAAGGTCAGTACTTTAAGATGATTGAATTTGATGGAGATGTCAATAGCGCAGACAGTATGCAAATGGGGAGTGCTTGACAGTTGGCTATTCGTAAGCGCTAATCTCGTCAAGCTGGTGGTTCAGGGCAGAGAATATTTTGTATGCTGCATGCATACTTAATATAGTTTCAAATTGTACTTTCCTGGAGGTCTCCTGAAGCTGCATTCCGGCAAATTACTGGGGATTTATCTTGTATTTTTCAGCCTGTTCGGCTGTGTCCAGGTGCGTGCTTGTCTGGGGGCCTTGCAAGCACGTGGAGAGGAACGGGTTGGGAAAGTCAATCTCTTGATATCAAATTATATTTAATAAGCCCTGGGCTTGGACTATAAACTACAGTAACAGATGGTTGAGGGATTCTAGGGCTTATGGTAAAAACCAAATTATCATCATCACCATCACCACCATTATCCTCTGCTTTAACCTTCAAAAAGGCTTCTATTCATTGTTGGGTGTCTGAGGCAACAAAACATAGATTTCATTTTTGGCCAAAGATATGTACTACAATTGAGGGGGAAAAGAATAAGAAAAAGAAAAAAGTCATTATGTAGGCCCCAAAAACAACTTTTGGCCAACATAAACTAATAGAATTTACCACACCTCAGTAATATATGGGAACATTTTGTGACAAATCAAAACCAGGCCTTTTTTTTCTTTCTTTTCTTCCTTTTTCTTTGTCTTCTTTCCATTTTCAAAATGGTGTTCTATGATATTTTCAAAGACTTTAATGATCATGCTTTCCCCCCTGTGAGCTATTGCCTAATTGGGTGCTTCCAACCTGTACATTAGAAGATGCTAGTTAAAATATGTAGCACATTTAAATCAAGGATTAATAAAGCAAAGGTTGTTTGGCATTTATGTGGTTTGCATCTCCCCTCTCCTTTTCTTCTGGCTGTTAAGGAATAAACTGCAGAGTTAAGGACCTTTTAAAATAAATAATTTTTATAGTTGCTTGGGCCTCTCAAGGTTAGTGACTGGGTATGAAATTTATTTTTTGTTAAATTCGAATTGCATCTCCTTTTTAAGTATGCAGGGATAATGACTATTGGGAATGTGAAAGGAAAATGAACATAGATGATAGCTTGGGTGTTATTGTTTAAATCCACAGTTTTGTATAAAAACAGTAACGTTTCTTTCATTCAGCAAGCTGGCTGTTGATGTGACCCATTCCAGCTTCCACAACTGCGCTACACTGCCTAGTGACTGTCATCTGCCTACAGTGATTGTATTCATGTATTCCAGCATGCTAGTACTCTATCACCTTTTTATCCCTTGACATCTTGCTTGCGAGAACTCAGCGATTAGATCTGAATCCAATGCAGTGCTTATTATTTGTATGCTATTTTTCTTTTCTTTTTCAAGTATGGTCAGGTATCTCAAAGGCAAGTCAGTGCTTTAACTGAAGCCTCCTAAACCTCTGGTATAAATCTTCTTGAAAATGTAGAAAATATATGTGGAATAAAAGATCTGACAGATACTTTTCATTGTTGTGGGAGAGATCTGGGTAGAAGAAAAGCAAATGCATCTGATTCTACATCCAACGGAATTAGGGGTCGCTTAAAGCTACTTTAAAATGATCTAAAAGTAATAGGAAAATAGGCTATAGGTAGTCAGAACACTGCCATTCAACTTGTGTACACTTTCACATGAAATGCTCTAATAGAATAGCATAAACATAGCATAGGAAAGAAAGCTGTCAGACTAGGGAAATGAAGCTGGGTCCAATGTCATAGAACTGTCTACTCTAACTGGATGTTGTTATTTGGCATGAAGTCAGCTTTGACTTATGGTGATCCTGTGAATGAGGGACCTCCATGATCCGTGGTCATCAACTATCCTGCTCACGTCTGACAAACTCAGGGCCATAGTTTGCTTGATTGAAACAATCCATCTGTAGTGGATTTATCTTTTTTAACAGTCCATGGTATCAGTAGAACTCTTCTCCAGCACCAAGTATCAAATGATTTTCTTCCTGTTACGCTTAGCTTTTTAGCTTTCAAAATAATACATGGAAACCAAGAGGCCAGGTTGATGTCTTTTCCAGACCCACTGCCCAAGATTCTTACAATGAACAATGGTAGGGATTGGGATCTCCTGCATGCAAAAATGCATACAACCACCAAGTTACTGTCATTGCCAGAACAGCTTCATAGTCCCAAATGAATAATATTGCACTGTTTTCTTCACAGTAGGGATAGAAGAGAACTTCATTTCAGCTAGTTGTCAAACAGATTTTAGCTAAATTGACCTTTTTTAAAAATATATTTGGATGGAAGGCTTTAAAGGCTTCTAATGTGGGAGAAATGAATACAGTTAGCCCTCCACATTTGTGGGTTTAAATTTCCCAGATTTGATTATTAGCTATTTCTCCAACCTCTGCCCTCCTGCCTGAAGTGCTTCTTTTCTTGGGGAACCTTTCATCTGGGCAGCTCCAATCAGGCCATGCAGCCCTTTAAAAACCCACCTCTGGTCCTTATCATCCTCCTCCACCAGCCACTGCATGGCCAGCTAAGAACAGATTGCAGCCCAGTTTCTCAGCACCACAAACACTGTCCCAAGGCTGCCCACACAATCTAGGAAGGAGATGGTAAGAGATTTGGGTGCCCATTTTCCCCACTGTGGCTCAGCCCTCTTCCACAGGTATAGGCACCGATATAGACACACACAGTTTGATGATCAGCTATGATAATCTATGCTGCCACATACCTTAAGAGTGGAGCTAAAGTTACATCACCCTTCATTTGTGGATGAAGGTAGTTTAACTGGGGGAAGACACTTAGTTGAAACACTTTTCCAGATGCTTTTCTTTCATCAACTCCTGCTCCTTATGTGGACTCTATTGTAATTTAACCAGAGGTCTAAATTGTTGTGTCAGAGGCAAAAATCAAAATAACCCCTAAGCGTGTCATGCCATCTACACACATACATCAAATGTATCTACACCTACATGCAGGTGGGCACACGCACACCTGCATGAAACACGCGCACACACTCAAACCTTGAAGGAATCAATGCGGTATGAAGGTCTATATGCATGCATGCACATGCAGACCTGCACAAACGCGACTAAATTACAACTGCCAATTGGTTCAGTTTTCTGCTCAACCATTGGAAACCCACTGGGTGATCTTGGGTGCATCATATCTCTCAGCCCCAGAAACCCCATGAAAGGTTTGCTTTAGGGTCACCTTAAGTGACTTGAAGGCACACAATAACAGCAAAGTGGTAAATTAGGGTTGGCACCTCTTTTTAACTGGTGCAAATTGGAGGGAGGATGTGTTCAATTGGTGTTTGGAAAATTCATCCATATTTGCATATTTCTTCAAGATGAAAAAAATCCCAAAGTTTTAAAAATTTGAACATTGGAGAAAGCAAAACTGAAAAAAATGTTCCTAACCTTACTTTATACTGGAAAGTTTCCTCAAAATCTTGGTCAAGGCATTATATTCCCCTTTGCAACCTTCTCTGATGTAAACACAATAGCTATGTTTAAAGATTTCAAGAGATGTCATATGGAAGATGGGACAAACTTGTCTTCTGCTGCTGCAAAGAGTAGGACACAAAGCAGTGCTTCAAAACTACAGGAAAACTGATTCCACATGAAAACTAGGAGGAATATCTTGATGGTAAGAGCACTGCAACAGTGGAATACGCGACCTTGGAGCATGGTGGAGGCTGGGTGGCTAACTAACACGAATGCTTTGTTTCTATGTTCCTGCATGGCAAGAGGTTGGACTTGGATGACCTTTGTGGTCCCTTCCAGCTCCATCAATCTATGAAATAATGATCATTCTACTCAGCTGAAGTTTTTGTGTGAACTTTCCATCTGAACTGCAAAGATTCACTTAATACCACATGAACTTTGACCCCAATTTCTTTAAGATTTCGATGTCTGCCACACTAGAACCTAAAGAGTTGGAGAAATGTTTTTGCTTCTGCTTTTTGTATACATTGCCAAGATCTGTGCTGAATTTACACCAAAAATATGGTTAACTTTCTCCAGGTCCATATAAATGATTTGTTAATATTTCTTTGGTATGTCTCCACTTGTTTTTTTTAAACGTTGAATAAAACATGAAGTGTGAAAGAAATTTTATTGAATGCCTTTTAACAGTGTTTAGTGTCAAAGAGTTCCTGGAAGCTTGAAATAGCCTAGTGAGGGTTTTATTTCTCACTGCTACATTTAAGAGACTGGAAAAAGTGAATGTCTGAAGCATGTATATGCCTCCATAGACTTTCAGGTTATATACATTTCCCAGTGAGCAGATTGCTCTTTTCTCATAATAGCTGCCATGTTTTCTCAATTCCAGGTCAACCTGGAAGCCTTAGAAAGTCAAGAGAAAACAGGGAAGCTATCTAGAAATTTCAATCAGTTTTGTATCTGTCTGAAAATCAGCTGTTCTGCTTCTGGTAGCATCTATTTCTGTGTAGTCGGTCAGTTCTCCTGTCTCCAACATTAGCATTGGTTAGGTCTCGAGTTCTTTCCATTCTGTATATAAAATAATTTGCAAATCTCAATTAGTTACTCAAAAACAAAGAGAAGTAAATTTCTTCCCCATCTGCACTGGTCAAAATCACTAGGTACAGGTATTCCTCACTAGGGATGAAAAGAGTATTTGAAAATATTTTAAAAAAATGTTTTTTTTTTCATGTGTCAGAAAACCCCAATGAGGGGCAATGCTAAACAAGCAAGAAATGTCACAACTCAGGAAGAAGCATGTGGAACATTGCAATACTTGAGGTGAGTGAGCCAAAGTGGACAGGAATGGGACATTTTGAGTCAGATAATTAACAGTGTTTCACTCAGAAAATGGGAATCTAGGAAGAAATGGTGTGGCATTAATAGGGAAGAGAGATGTAGCAACAGAAGTCAAAGGAAAGGGATGTAAAGTCAGACCAAATAATATTAATAAGACTTCAAGGAAAACTTATCAGGATAAGAACAGTGGTGGAGCTTAAAGTGTGTGGAGGGGGGTGGGGCTATGGCACGAGGGGCATGGCCACTGTGTGTGGGCATGGCTGTGGTGTGTAGGGGTGTGACCAGGGCATGAGGAGGCATGATCAGGGTGCGCTGGGGCATGGCTATGGGCTGGGACACCCCAGAAACATTGCCACTCAGGGTGAATCGCCCCCCTGCTCCCTAACCTCTTCAATGCTTACTGTTATTACACCTGCTGAAGTATGCCATAGTTGTTTTCTGTGCACCTGGGCTTGGTTGACGTTGTGGAACCCAGAAGAAGAAAGAATTTAAGAACAAACAGCCTCTGAAGCATTAGCAATAGGAAATCAATAGATGAAGGAAAGGTTACGTACCTCCACAGTGTACCCATTCTACCATGGAAATTCCTCTCTCTGCCTCATGTTAGCACTGTGAAGATATGAAGGACTGGATGCTGCCTTTTCATATACACTGCACATCTGCCCTAAATCTGTACGTGGTATATCCAAATACACTTACCATTGGGAGTGTGGGGTCCTACAGGAGCTGTCTCAATAGTAAAATGTGTGTGTGTAGCTTTTTGTTCTTTTGTTTTTTTGGTTAAAACAAGGCACTGGAAAGGTTGTGACCATCTTCCATCATGGGTGAGTTTAAGCTTATTTCTCTGTCAGTTCTTTTGAACTGCTAATGGACAAAGACATATTGTTATAACAGCACTGAGAGGCTTGATGAAATTACTGTGAGATGTAAACTAGATTTGTGCATCTGTGTCCCTTCCAAATGAACAGAGTGAACAAAGATAGATTTTGGTCCATTATGGAATTGAAACAGAAGGCTTAATTTTGGATTAACAAATCCATTTTTTTGTTGTTGATGAGACAAAAAATGGGAAGTGATGTCTCACGTTACATGTTTCTCATCGTGAATTTATGTACACACACCATTTGTATTATTTAACTACGTCTCTGAAGTGCAGCAAGAACTTTTTTTTTTCATTTTTATTCCATCCACAAAAGTGAAACAACAGTCCTTGGTTGCACATGTGTGTGTACATACATTTGTGTTTCTTGACTCAAGTAGAGGTATTTTTTAAAACCTGGCTTGCTAGACCAAAGGTTAAATGTGACTAAGAGAATGATTGTTTGGAATACTTATAGAAAATATATATCTTTTCTTTTTATTTATTTTGGAAGATTTACTTTTCCCAAAATGTCTGTCAGCAATGTCCAACAGATTTTGGAATTCTGAATTCTCTGGTCATATTTCCATTAATATGAACTCTTCTTTTTAAAAAAAAAATCTAAATTTTGCACTAGTTACTATGTAAGTATAGTTTGCTGCCATTTTTAGATCCTTTAGTTTATTATTTATTTGTCTTTTCTTCCACACAGACACACCATCAGAGTCTTGATGCAAACATCAAAGACCTTTTATATCAAATGCTTTGCTGACGTGCATGTGTAGTATGTGATAATAAAATACTGCCCAATATGTGTTGTATTATTGATCCACAAGAGTAAATCAGTAGAGCAACATACAAAAAGAATCTTGATCCAACCATGCACATATTTACATCGAGAATATTCTTCTAATCTGTTTTATCATTTCCCATAGGAGCAAAGGTGACATGGAATGTGCAAGGTGTTCCAATAGTCTGAATGACCTGATTTCTACAGCACGCTGTGCATGCTTCATTTCTGGAATCAATTTTAGAAAGTCTTTAAGTTCAACTCAAATATAGGAACTCAGTCTAAAGCAAATGAATATATGGAATAATAGAACAAAAATAATCCTTTCATTCCAAGTGGGAAGCAGTTTAATACTTCCAGCAACCAGCATATTGGCTAATGACAAAGGATGCCCCTAGCCACTCTGCATGTACCGTCAATGCATGTCCTTTGTTCATGAGCCTTTCCATTTGTCCTGGTGGAAATAGATATAATTGGTACCATTTTCGCCAGTTGTGGACACTGAGAAATCTAAAAACCAACTTTTTTCTTGCACAGGCATAGGTGCTCAAGGAAGTATAGGTCTTTTGTTGTTATTGTTGTTGTGTGCTTTCAAGTTGTCTCCAACTTATGGCAAACCTAAGATGAACCTATCACACAGCTTTCTATGGATGAGTGTATGTGCAATAATAGTTATGCATTAAGACCCCTTCAATGGTTCAGCATGTTTTTCTGTTATTGGTATGGCTATAAGGGAACAATGTCAGTCAGTGAGTTACACTGTATATTTTTTTTGTACCAAAAAGGGTATATAGCAAAATCATATCAACTACCACCCTTGCCATGTTTACCTTCAGTAGGAGACCCATCATGCTTCAGTAGGAGACCCATCATTTCCCAGAGGAAAGAGCAGAGGAGAGCTGGGCCTGGGAAGACATCCTAGACCAGGTGTGTTTTACAGGCTTGTTTTTTTGCTGTGCTTGTTTTTGCTCTGCTTGAGGGACCTTGCTTGTTTTTGCTGTGCTTGAGGGGCCTTGCTTGTTTTTGCTGTTAATTGCTTGCTATTGTTTGCTGGCTATTATCCTGGCCGTGGGCTCTGCCTGATCATACGGCCTGACTAACAAGGGGGAGGAGGCAGCTAGCGGGGAGGAGCTTTATTAGGAGCTACCAACGGCGCGCGCCTTCGGCGCGTGCACTTCAACTCCTTTACTTTCTCGAGCTACTCCTGTACTACTCTCTGTAGTTTCAAGGATGGAAGGAGAGGGAGCTGCTGTAGTCACCTGTTATACTTGTGGCATGTTCCTTTTCTTGCCACAAGAGGTTCTTGGATACACCTGCACCAAGTGCAAGCTGGTCACCTTCTTGGAGGAGAAGGTTCGCCAGCTGGAGGCACGAGTTTCTGATCTCCACCTTATCAGGGAAGGGGAGGAGTTTTTGGATAGGGAAGAGAAGACCTACCAGAACTCCAAATACAAGGAGGAGCTGCCAGATCAGGAAGCCAGTACACAGCGCCAGGAAACGGAGGCTTGGGCAAATGTTACACGGAGGAGTAAAAGGAACAAAAAGGTAACAGAGACTCTTAACCTACACAATCGCTTTGATGTACTTGGACTTACAGACAAAGAGGAGCACTACGCAGAGGGAACAGAATGTCAACAAGAAAGAATCCAACATCGGCAACAGGAACTAGATCAACGCTCCCAGCCTCAACAGAATGCTCAGGCAGTCCTGGTAAAACACGCTTATTGAGGAGTCCAGGGGAAGCCTCAGAAGAGGCGAGTTCTGGTTGTTGGGGACTCTTTGCTAAGAGGAACTGAAACAGCAATCTGCAAAACGGACAAGCTCAATCGAGAGGTCTGTTGTCTTCCTGGGGCCAGGATCAACCACGTAACGGAGAGGCTAACCAGGCTAGTCAAACCCACTGACTATAAGCCCCTCATTTTGGTTCATGTCGGAACCAATGACACTGCGAGGAGCAGCTTAAACCACATTGCAAAGGACTATGAACATATGGGGACGAAGCTTAAGGACCTTGGTGTGCAGGTGGTCATTTCGTCTCTCCTCCCTGTTCAAGGATACGGCGCACGTAGGGAAAGGGCAATAGTAGAGGTCAACAACTGACTCCGCACATGGTGCCGCCAACAACGGTTTGGGTTTTTGGAACATGGCCTGAATTTCCATGAACATGGGCTTCTGGCGAGGGATGGGCTGCACCTCACAAAACTGGGCAGGAATGTTTTTGCTAATAGTCTTGCAAGGAAGATTAAGAGATCTTTAAACTAAGTTCCACTGGGGAGGGGGACAATATTATTCAGGGCAAGGACTCAGAGAACACAGGGGGAAAAGGCCCAAATGATACTGGACAAGTAGTACAAGTGACCAATGGCGGGAGGAGTAGAATCAATAGTGCAGGACTTGCAGGAAGGGCCCAGGGACTTAAGTGTCTCTACACTAATGCAAGGAGTATGGAAAACAAGCAGGATGAGCTTGTACTCCTAGTACAAGAAAATAAATACGATTTGATAGGCATCACTGAGACCTGGTGGGATGAGTCTCATGATTGGAATACAGGAATAGAGGGGTATAGACTGTTTTGTAAAAATAGACCAAACAAGAAAGGAGGAGGAGTAGCCTTGTATGTCAAGGATGTTTTCACCTGTGAAGAGATCCAGGACTTAAACCCAGAAAGCCAGGTCGAGAGCATTTGGGTAAGAATTAAGGCAGCGAGAAACAATAGGGATATTCTGGTGGGGGTTTACTACAGACCTCCAACCCAGGCTGAGGACTTGGATGACGCCTTCCTCAACCAAATGACTGCACATTCAAAGAGGAGGGATACAGTAATAATAGGAGATTTCAATTACCCGGATATATGCTGGCAGTCAAACTCTGCCAAGACAGCAAGGTCCAGCAAGTTTCTTGCTTGTCTTGCGGACAACTTCATGGTCCAGAAGGTGGAAGAGGCCACAAGGGGATCAAATATTCTAGATCTGGTCTTGACCAACAGGGATGACCTTGTGAATGAGGTAGAAGTGGTTGGATCTTTAGGGGGGAGTGACCATGCCCTGTTGGAATTTAGCATTCAGTGGGAAGGAGAAGATAAGGGTAGCCAGACACTCATCTTAGATTTTAAAAAAGCGGACTTCTGTAAACTTAGGGAGCTGCTAGCTGGAATTCCGTGGTCAGGAATAGTGAAAGGGAAAGGAGTTCAGGAGGCATGGGAGTTCCTAAAAAGGAGATATTGAAGGCACAGTCTAAAACAGTGCCATTAAGGAGAAAAAATGGAAGGCATCTGAAGAAACCAGAATGGTTGACTAAAGAACTCTCAGCTGAGCTAAGAGTTAAGAGAAACATGTATAGGAAATGGAAGAAGGGGGAAACCACCAAAGAAGAATTTAAGCAAGTAGCTAGGAGATGTAGGGAGGAAGTCAGAAAGGCTAAAGCACAGAACGAGCTTAGGCTGGCCAGAGACATTAAAAACAATAAAAAGGGTTTTTTTAAATATGTCCGCAGCAAAAGGAAAAAGAAGGAGACAGTAGGGTCGCTACGCAGACAAGATGGCAAATTACTCACAGGGGGGAGAGAAAAGGCAGAACTACTTAACACCTTCTTTGCCTCCGTATTTTCCCAGAAGGATACAAGCACTCAACCTGATGGTTGGGGAGCAGGGGAGGAAGCAGAGGAAATGAGGCACATAATAAGTAGAGAGGTGGTACAGGAATACCTGGTCGCATTGGATGAATTCAAGTCTCCAGGGCCAGATGAATTGAATCCTAGGATATTAAAAGAGCTGGCAGAGGTCATTTCGGAACCGCTTGCTATAATTTTTGAGAAATCTTGGAGGACAGGAGAAGTTCCAGCAGATTGGAGGAGAGCAAATGTTATCCCCATCTTCAAGAAGGGAAAAAAAGAGGACCCAAATAATTATCGCCCAGTCAGCCTGACATCAGTACCCGGAAAGATCGTGGAGCAGATCATTAAGCAGTCAGTTTCTAATCATTTAGAAAGCAACGCGGTAATCACGAGAAGTCAACATGGATTTCTCAAAAATAAGTCATGCCAGACTAATCTTATCTCTTTTTATGATAGAGTTACTAGCTTGATAGATGAAGGGAGTGCTGTGGATGTAGCATATCTCGATTTCAGTAAGGCCTTTGACAAAGTTCCCCATGACATTCTTGCAACGAAGCTAGTAAAATGTGGGCTGGACAGGGCTACCGTTAGTTGGATTTGTAATTGGTTGACCGGCCGAACCCAAAGGGTGATCACGAATGGCTGCTTTTCGTCCTGGAGAGAAGTGACTAGCGGGGTGCCACAGGGTTCTGTCCTAGGCCCAGTGCTGTTCAATATTTTTATCAATGACTTGGATGAAGGAATAGAGGGCATGCTGATCAAATTTGCAGATGAGACCAAATTGGGGTGGGGGTTGCTAATACGCCAGGGGGACAGGATCAAAATTCAAAATGACCTGGATAGATTGGAGAGCTGGGCCAGGGCGAACAAAATGAAATTCAACAGAGAGAAATGTAAGGTCCTAGACTTAGGCAGAAATAATGGAATCCACAAATATAGGATGGGGGACACGTGGCTGGATAGCAGTACGTGTGAAAGGGATCTAGGAGTCTTCATAGACCACAAGCTGAACATGAGTCAGCAGTGCGATGCGGCAGCCAAGAAAGCCAATGCAATTCTCGGCTGCATCAATAGGAGTATGGTGTCTAGATCGAGGGAGGTACTGGTACCACTCTACTCTGCTTTGGTTAGACCCCATCTTGAATACTGTGTCCAGTTCTGGGCACCGCAATTCAAGAAGGATATTGACAAGCTGGAGCAAGTCCAGAGGAGGGCGACCAAAATGGTGAGAGGCCTGGAAGCCATGCCCTATGAGGATAGACTTAGAGAGCTGGGTATGTTTAGTCTACAGAAGAGGAGGTTAAGAGGGGACATGATAGCCATGTTTAAATATTTGAAGGGATGCCACGTAGAGGAAGGAGGGGACTTGTTTTCTGCTGCTCCAGAGACCAGGACAAGGAGCAATGGATTCAAGCTGCAGGAAAGGAGATTCCACCTGAACCTCAGGAAGAACTTCCTGACAGTCAGGGCTGTCCGGCAGTGGAATCTGCTGCCTCGGAGTGTAGTGGAGTCTCCTTCCTTGGAGGTTTTTAAGCAGAGGCTTGATGGCCATCTGTCGGGATTGATTTGAGGGTGTTCCTGCATGGCAGGGGGTTGGACTGGATGGCCTGTGTGGTCTCTTCCAACTCTGAATTTCTATGATTCTATGCTATATTTCCAAATGTTTGAATGGGAAAAAAAGTGCCTCTCCCAGGTTCCACACATGTTATTGAGCTGGTGGAAGCAGTTTTGTGCAGCAGTTACATGACCTGTATGAAGAATATTGAAGCTTAAAGGGACTGCAAACTTCATGACTGTCCTAAGTATTTTGACCTACGTGCAAACAATAGAGTGATAGACCTGGATTAAGGATCAACATGAATCTGACAATTGTGCACTTCAGTCCTATGCTTGTTTACGCACAATTAAGACTGACAAAATTTGATGGGACTGACAGGCAAATGTGTATAGGGTTGTTGCCATGTTGTGTCAATTAATAAAAGTCTCCCTGAGCACTTTCAGAGAGTAACAAGAGTGTTAGTTCAGTTGGAACACACTTGGGTGGGTGGATCTCATACTCAAACTTATAAGAATCAGAAATATTATAGAAAACCATGCAGAAATTTGATATCTGTGTTGTGCATTTTAAATTGAATTGGGAGGTAGTAAAGATGGTTTCTCATTTCTCTTTAAAAAGTTACCAGCATAGCACAGTTTTCCCTACATTGACCTTTGCAGCAGTAACTAGCATATTCTACAAATGTTCAGTGTGCTAGAGGCATGTTTATATGGGAATTTGTTGAACTAAAATAAATAAATAAGAGAAGCTCTCTTAAGAAAATATATGGATGATGGTCAGCAGCTGCTCATTATGTGTCTTGGACACCTCACCATATTCAGTCCATACTTGTTCTCTTCTGCTAGGTTGAGGGTGCTTACAGTTTGCAGGGAATAGACATAGTGAAAAAGTGTTTCCTCTCCTATGAGGATGAAAATGGGGAGGGGGTTAGAGAAAACACATAAGAAGCAGCAGCTTAGACCATGCTACTCAACAGCTGTTCAACAGTTTTAAAAGTTCCTTGTTATCTTTTTGAGTGTTTGAGTATTTCTTGGTTTCCCATGGAACACAAGCATATCTTTAAGAACGCCTTAGATTATTTTTTGCAGAAGTCAGCTTTTTTTTTTAAAAAAAAAAATCCAAACAAAGTTGAACATCTTGTTTCTAACTCAGCAAGAAGGCGATATGAGCAGTAGCATGTAAGCAGAGATTATTGCATGAGAGAGGAAATAAACCATCTATGGTATGAAAATGTGAGTCATGTTTGCTATAGTGTATGACATGCTACAGCTGATAAGAATGAACTTTATTTATATCAAATGCAAGAAACACATCTTGAAAAAGAAGGAATTTCAGGGAAACAAATCTTATTATTTTGCATATCTGAGAAGCTACCTGGCTGACCATATTGCACCTGCTCTGTAGATGTTTAGGTGATGCCTCAACCTTTCATCATGATAGTGACTAAATTGAATGGCATTGCTTCATCTGATATGGTTGAGCCTCTCCAGAATCCACTGAGTGGTCCTTCTAGTGACTTTTCATGCACTGACTATCATCCAGTCACACCTTGTGACTAAGGGAACATGTAGCTCCTTAGCCATGCCATGAAATACAACCAGCATGTCATGTCAAGTTGAAGATCTCTTTTTTTCCTTCTAATAAAAAGTCATCTGTAACTCCCTGATCATTTATTTGTTGCATTCACATACTGTTCTAATAACGTATTAAACATATTTGAAAATACAGGATGATATGGAGTACCTAGCAATTTGGCTTTATCAAAATAAAACCCTTGCCAAATATAAAGCCTAAATTTTATGGCTTTACCAAAAGACGAATTTCTGTTTCAATTAGCTAGAAGTGTTCCAGGGCTCCGTATCATACAAAGTGTTGCTTTGAAAGAAATGTATAGCTCATGGACCATAGGTCTGAGCCTATCAAATCATTCACAGTATATCTTTTGTCTATAGATGAGTCTGTATTCACCCAGTACCTTCTTAGCTACCGTGTCGTAGCCACTAAGCCTCAAAATCTGAACTGCTCATCATATCATAGCCATGCTGGCCCTAAACTTTAATGCTATGCCTTCAATATAATATGCAGTACTTAGTACTGATATATGGTACTATGAACCATGTCGCTACCCTTCTGTGGTGGTGGGATTGCATGATCTTATGAAGCAACAGGCTATGCTAATAGTAGTGGTGCTGCTGGTGGAGTCTCGCATGACAGACAAGCTTTTGGTGAGGGGCCAGACCAAATGTTCCAAACTGGGCAGCAGCAGTAGCAGGGAGCAACACTGGCAGAGTCTCAGAGACTATGGCAGCGGCATTGTAGGTAATGCTTGCACAGAAGAATGGTAAACCACTCCTGAAGTCTTACGCCTAAAAAAACCCTACAATGAAAATTCAAAGAATTCGTCCCCCGCCGTCTAGCTAGCGATGCCGTGGGGGGGGGACGGCCTTTGCTGCCCTCCCGTGATGCGAGATCACACGGGATTGGCCGTCGGGATGAGGAGGGGTGGGGCGCAGGAGTTTGGAGCTTGCGCCTCCTCCCCGACGGCCATTCTCGGCGATCCAGGCGAAGGAGGAGGTCGCTCTTGTGAGCTCTAGCCCACGTGGCCTATTAGAGGCCTGTGCTCCCTTCCTCCTTCACCTCGAATCTCGGCAGTAGCAGCGGCGGTGAATCGACTGTCGCTTGGCGGTGGCGGCTTCCTAAGCATCCGGCTGGGCAGCAAGGAGTTCGGGCGTCGCGTAGCCGTTTGGCAGCGCAGGCGGCTCTCCTGCGGCCTGGCCTAGTCTTTTGGACGCGTGAGGTGCCGTGACGGGGAAACAGCAGTCGCTTCTGCGGCCGCTCGGGTAGGGCCTCGGCTACTGTACAGTGGCTGTGGCGGTGGCGGTGCGGGCAGCAAGATCTGGCTTTAGGTCTTAGGCCTGCATTTGGAAATATGGGCTCTGAGGCCTGCACTGGGCTTAGCCACCTCGGTAAAGGGGCAAGCAGTCCCCAGTTTGGGCCCAGCGGGAGGGGATAGTAGCCTTCAGACCCCCCTTTAAAGCCTCAGACGGCAGCTTTGGGCCTTAGGCCTGTGTCTAGGAATAAGGGCTCTGAGGCCTGCACTGGGCCTAGTAATCTGCGGGGCAGCCGGTGGTGCCCTGTGAAAAGAGGCCTTAGTAGCCTGTCTTGTGGTGGAGGGGTGGCCCCCAGCTGCGGAGATAGAGGAGTCAGGTGGCTCTTGTCCCAGTTAAAAATAAAATAAAATAAAATAATAAAAAAAATTGGCAGAACCTGGTGCCTGGCATTTGCTGCATCGTGGCTTCCAGGAGGCGAGCAGCGGCCTCTAGAGGCCAATTAGCTGGCAAGAATCCCATGCCTGCGAAAGGGGCAGCCTCAGGCAAAGGGGCCTCCCCAGCTAAGAGGCAAAAGACAGCCAGGACTGTAGTTGCATCAAGCTCATTAGCTGTTCCAATGGACAAGCCTGATGCTAATGAGAGTGGATGTCAGGAGATGGGTCAAAGCAACAGGGAAGGGGGTGAAACAGTGACTTTGAAATCACATGATTTTGACTGCCTTATAGCTCGACTAGATGCCCTTGAAAAGCGGATGGGTGAAAGGGAGAGGACAGAATGGTCTCTGATATCCTAGGCAGACAGCCTGAATTCTAGGAGGACCATTATGGGAATAGGGACAGAAGTTATTTGATAATGGATTTGCATAATGGAAAAAATAGTCAAAAGAATCTGCTCTGAAGGAAAGGAGTCCTAAGCAGAGAAGAGAAGCAGCCCGGTACAGAGTATCCTTCCCTTTTCTTTTGTCTGATACCTGTGCCTCTAAGACTTTTTGCCAGAACAATATAAAAAAATATATATATCATGGAACATATGATCAGAACGTGGTAGAAAAGTATTACAATGAATGACTGATGGCCATCTCAAAAGAGAAACATCATTTTCTACAGCACAGATGCATTTGGCTTTCTTTGGGTTAAACCAAATTAACCATCAGGGTTGATATCCAAAGGTGCCTAGCAACAGCAGAAAAACTATTCCCCCTGGACAGATTACCTCAGTTTTATTCAGCCAATTGTCTCTACTCACCATATCCCATCTCCATATCCCATTCCAATCCAGCCAAGCTCCTGCCCCCCAGTAGGTGCTTTGCATTGGGATCCTGACAGTTGCAACAGGGAGGGGAGAAGTGAAAGCTTCATTGCATGAATAGAGTTGTACTCATGCTCCTTCAGATCTGAGCCTTGTTAACAAACTTGCTGCAAAACTTGCCTCATAAAACTGAGTGTTTGGTGGAACTCCCAAAACACACACAGAGAGAACAAACAAAACTTGTTACTTTAAATAAGAAACATACTTAAAACATATATATAACAATGAACAGAAATAATTAAAGAGAATTGAAAGATAACTTATTGAGACAAACTGATCTTTTACTGATTTTGTTTTTGTCCCATACTTTGCAGTTAAGGGTATATGTAAAAATATCTTCCTAAGATATGCTTATCAGTGTTTTGATCCTATAACCTTTTAAGTGAAGGGAGTGTCCCAATAAGACCTTCAGCAACTGTTCCATTGGTGTGTTCTTTGTACTCAATTAGGTTTTAGAATTCCTAGTTTTGGACCCCGTAAGTTTTACATGGCTAATAATCTTAAGTCTGTTATAGGTAGTGAAGATACAGTACGTCAGAAGATAGGTAAGGAGGTGGCGGAGGGCAGAGCGCTGGGCCCCTTTGACTACCCTCCTACACCTAATGTTAGAATTTCTCCACTGGGTATAGTTCCTAAAAAGGTAACTGGCGAGTTTAGGTTGATACACTATTTATCATATCCCAAAAGGGAATCCGTTAACGATGCCATCCCAGAGGAGCTATGCTCCGTGAGGTATACCTCCTTTGATGCAGCGGTTAGAGTTGTACGCAGGCAAGGGGTTGGAGCTGAGCTGGCAAAGGCAGACATTAAGTCAGCCTTTCACCTTTTGCCCGTTCACCCATCTGATTTTGAGCTTCTTGGTTTCGCCTTTGAGGGCAAATTTTATCTGGACCGATCTCTCCCAGTGGGATGTTCGGTCTCGTGTTCTGCCTTCAAGACTTTCAGTACCTTCTTGGAATGGGCTGTCAAGAAAAAATCAGGCATGAAAGGGGTAGTACATTATCTTGACGATTTTTTGTTTGTGGGACGTGGGGGTTCGGGGCAATGCTCTTTTTTTGTTGTTGTTGTTGTTGTTGTTGTCAGAATTTACAACATTGATGGAAGAGCTGGGAGTGCCTTTGGCACACGAGAAAACAGAAGGCCCCGCACAAAGGCTCATGTTTCTAGGAATCGAATTGGATACCATTAATCAGACTAGTAAATTGCCACCAGTTAAGGTTCAAGACCTTCGTTTAAGGGTGGCATCCTTTTTGAGCAGACGTAAGGCGACCCTTAGGGAATTTCAGGAGATCCTGGGGCATCTTAATTTTGCTTGCAGGGTGATAGCGCCCGGCAGGGCTTTTCTTAGGTGGCTTTGTGATGCCAACAAAGGCGTCAACAAGCTTCACCATCAAATTAGGATCACCAGGGATATGAAGATGGATCTTGAAGTTTGGCAAGCGTTTTTTATGGATTTCAATGGGATTTCCTTTTGGCTGGAAGAGCTCAGGGTAAGGGATGCCCTGCAGTATCTTCTGACGCAGCTGGTTCCATAGGCTTTGGCGTCTTCTTCAGAGGTAAGTGGTGTGCCCAGAGGTGTCCCCAGAGCTGCGGGGATGAGGGGATCACATCGGATCTCACATTTTTGGAATTTTTCCCGATATTGGTAGCTGTTCACCTTTGGCCGCATGAATTAGCTAATAATGCAGTTCATTTTTGGTGCGATAACCAGGCCACGGTCAGGGTGATCAATAAACTTTCTTCAAAGTCACAGCAGGTCATGAGATTAGTGCGGGCGTCCACACTACAATGTTTACGCTTTAACATTTTTTTTTCAAGGCTGTGCATGTGGCAGGTGTGGACAATCCCTTGGCTGACTCTCTTTCCCGTATGCAGATGGATCGCTTCAGGGAACTGGCCCCCAATGCTGCACTTCTACCAGAACCGATGCCCACGGGACTGTGGACCCTTGGCGGGGTGAGGTAACAAGGATGATAGGTATGTCTATCGCACCCAGCACCATGAAGAGCTATAGTAGAGCGGCTAGAGAATTCACCAGTTTCCGTAAGTCCAAAGGGCTATGGGACACCTGGTCAATTCCAGTGGACCACTTATTACAGTTTTGTGTCGCTCTCAAACAGGCAGGTCTTTCCCCTCACTACATTAGGTCAAAAATGTCGGCCTTGGCCTTTTGGTCCAAGGCACGGGACCTGTCAGATTACACAGGTGATTTTAGAATACGTAAGTTCATTGAGGGTTGTGTCAGGCAGCAGGGAACAGTCCGCAGCGGCAGGCAGCCGCTTTCTTCAGACATTCTTAGGGGTCTGGGTGAGGCATGGAAGTGTGTGTGTGCATCACCATATGAAGCTCTTTTGTTTCATGCAGCGGCCCTCATTGCATTTTTGGGGGCGTTACGAGTAAGCGAATTGGTGGTTCAGAGTAGAACTGACAGGTCGGGCAGGGCCCTTGAATTCCGGGACCTGTCATGGGGAGAACGACATTTCACTTTGGTCTTAAGGAGTTCTAAGACGGATCAGGCCAAGAGGGGCACTGGGGTGACCTTAAAGGAAGGCAATGATGTAGCACTGCATCCGGTGAAGGCGCTTAGAGCTTACATGGGTCACAGGGGAACCCACGTGGGCCCACTTTTTTGTCATGCAGACACAACTCCTCTCACCAGGTATCAATTTTGGACAGTTACCAAAAAGGCCCTGCTACGTTTGGGTTTGCATGAAGTCAATTTCGGCACACACTCCTTTCGCATCGGTGCAGCCTCTACCGCAGCACTCTTGGGCATGAAGGCTGATGACATTAAGAGGATTGGTAGGTAGAAGTCCTCGGCGTTCCGGCGCTATGTCCGGCCAATTGATTTGCATTAACAATTTTGATTCTCTTACAGATCGACCTGCTGCGGAGGTTAGGAAGCGGGTGTTGAGCTGCGGCCACAGTTTCATCTTTTGGGCTGAGCGGCAGGCTCGCAATGGTCTTATGGGCTCGAACCTGGGATTGGGTGATCGGGCATCCATATGTTAGTCTGGAAAGAGAGGATTACGGTGGCATGGCTTGCTACCTTTGTTGTTTAGGGAGTGCGGTGATCCTCCCCCGGATGTGCTGGTCATTCACCTGGGTGGTAATGACCTTGGATTGCTGAAGGGAAAGGCCTTAGTGATTCAGGCCATCCATGATATGCGATTCATTCAAGAGGTGTGGACTCACACTCTTATTGCATGGTCTGCATTGGTACAAAGAAGGACATGGGGTGGGAGTGCTGATCCCCGGTGTATAGAAAGAGCACGCCGGTTGGTGAATAGGGGATTCGTGTTGCTTTGAGACAGGGCTTGGGTTACTACATCCCTCATGATGATATTGTTTTTAGTAAACCAGAACTCTATTGGCATGATGGAGTACATTTATCACCTGAGGGTAATCGGATATTCCTATGGGATCTACAAAAGGGGTTGGACTTGATTCTGAGGGGATGGGGAGATAAGGACTAAACAGACACTTGCCCTTATCCATGGCTGGCTGGGGGGGGATTTAGGTTCGGCGTGTACCTATGGCACCCCCCCTTGTGGGGTGTAGGATAAATCATATCCTTGGGGAGGGCCCTGGGATCACCCCACTTGCTGCGAAGCGGGGGGTGGACCTTGGGGCTCGCCTTCCAGATAAGGGCTGGCCAAAAGCCATCATGCAACTTTAGCGGTTGGCTTTGGGGCCTGGTATTTCGCTCAACGGGCTAGGGGAGATGGTCAGGAGCGACCTTTGACCCTAGTCCGAGGATGCTGTATACCCCCCCGTTTTTTCCCCTCAGGTCTTTAAATGCAAGTTCAAGTTCATGTGCAAGTTGAAATTTAAGTTTAAGTTCAACCCTTGTTAAATAGGCATATTAATAAATTGCCCTAGTTCAACCCAAGCTCTGTCTGTGGTCTCGTTATTTCGTGGGTTGGGCAGCAATGTACAGTTTAAATTTTGAAATGAAGCCATAATTTTATTTGTTAAATATGCTAGGGCAAAAAAGAGAAATAAGATCTCACCAGAAGACATTGTTATATGTGATAACTGCTGCAAGATTGACATATGCACCATACTGGAAAGAAAGAAACTATGTTGATATAAAAGAATGGAAATTAAAAGTTCTGGATATGGTAGAGATAGAAAAGTTAACATTTTCACTAAAAAATAAGCCAATCCAGAACTTTGAAAGAGAGTGGAAAGAAGTCTTGACTGGATAAAGATATAATATAAGAAAAGGAAAAGGAATAAAATAAGACTGTATGTAATGTAAGTTAATAATGTTATAAGGTAATGTATTAAGCTATATTGTACCAATGTTAGATGTAACAATGTAAGATTATCTTTTAAACAGAAACAATGTATGAATGGAATGTAAACAAACAGACTCAACTGGAAAGAAAAAAGCTTGGAAGTGGGGAGGGGTGTTTTTTTTTAAATTTTCAACTTAAATTTCAAATATATATATATATATATATATATATTTTAAAAAAACAACCCCTACAATGAGACAATCCAAAATGCAACAAGAGATAGTTCCAGAAGATGAGATTCTCAGGTCAGAAGGCATTCAGTGAGAGTCTGGAGTAGAGCAGAGGATGAAAACAAGTAGCTCTGTGGCTAATGATGCAACTGTACTCAAGCTGCAAGGATGCTCAGTCACTGCTGCATTCAGAGATGAGAGCAAAGCTTGAGAGGTGGACAAAAGTACCCAGCTTGTTGGGGGGCATGTATAGAAAAATGTATCGAAATACATGCTATTTGTAAGTTGTTCACCACCTCGATCCATATGGAGAGGCAGGATACAAATAAATAATAAATAAAATAAAAATAAACAAAAGATATTATAGGAACATGGAATGTGAAAAGTATTCAGAGGAAAAGTAAGACATAGTATAACAAGGAATTGAATGTATAAAAATTGTAATACTTGAGGTGAGTGAGCTAAAGTGGATAGGAATGGAACATTTTGAGTTAGATAATTATACAGTGTTTTATTCAGGAAATGGAAATCAAAGAAGAAACAGAATGGCATTAACAGTGAGGAGACATATCTCGATTTCAGTAAGGCCTTTGACAAAGTTCCCCATGACATTCTTGCAAAGAAGCTAGTAAAATGTGGGCTGGACAGGGCTACTGTTAGTTGGATTTGTAATTGGTTGACCGACCGAACCCAAAGGGTGATCACGAATGGCTGCTTTTCATCCTGGAGGAAAGTGAATAGTGGGGTGCCACAGGGCTCTGTTCTGGGCCCAGTGCTGTTCAATATTTTTATCAACGACTTGGATGAAGGAATAGAGGGCATGCTGATCAAATTTGCAGATGACACCAAATTGGGGTGGGGGTTGCTAATACGCCAGAGGACAGGATCAAAATTCAAAATGACCTGGATAGATTGGAGAGAGAGAGAAGTGTAAGGTCCTACACTTAGGCAGAAATAATGGAATACAGAAATATAGGATGGGGGACACGTGGCTGGATAGCAGTACGTGTGAAAGGGATCTAGGAGTCTTCATAGACCACAAGCTGAACATGAGTCAGCAGTGTGATGCGGCAGCCAAGAAAGCCAATGCAATTCTCGACTGCATCAATAGGAGTATGGTGTCTAGATCGAGGGAGGTACTGGTACCACTCTACTCTGCTTTGGTTAGACCCCATCTTGAATACTGTGTCCAGTTCTGGGCACCCCAATTCAAGAAGGATATTGACAAACTGGAGCAAGTCCAAAGGAGGGCTACCAAAATGGTGAGAGGCGTGGAAGCGATGCCCTATGAGGATAGACTTAGAGAGCTGGGTATGTTTAGTCTGCAGAAGAGAAGGTTAAGAGGGGACATGATAGCCATGTTTAAATATTTGAAGGGATGCCACGTAGAGGAAGGAGGGGACTTGTTTTCTGCTGCTTCAGAGACCAGGACAAGGAGCAATGGATTCAAGCTGCAGGAAAGGAGATTCCACCTGAACCTCAGGAAGAACTTCCTGAAAGTCAGGGCTGTCCGGCAGTGGAATCTGTTGCCTCGGAGTGTAGTGGAGTCTCCTTCCTTGGAGGTTTTTAAGCAGAGGCTTGATGGCCATCTGTCGGGATTGATTTGATGGTGTTCCTGCATGGCAGGGGGTTGGACTGGATGGCCTGTGTGGTCTCTTCCAACTCTGAATTTCTATGATTCTATGATTCTATGACATGTAACAAAAGCAGTCAAAGGATATAATGCAAAGTCTGAACAAATAATATCAATAAGGCTTCAGGTAAAACTCATCAGTATTAGCATAATCCATGTTTATGCTTCAACAACTGAGGCATAAGTAGAACAAATCAAAAGATTTTACACCACAGTCCAGGTAAAAATTGATCACACACTATAACAGGACAGGTATTCACAAGAGAATGGAACATTAAAGCAGAAAACAGAGCAGAAACAAACACTGCAGGAGAATTTGGCCTAGGATCCATAAATGAAGCAGGAGAACAACTGGTTGAATTTTGTGGAGCAAATAGTTTGTTCATCACAAACACATTCTTCACACAACCAAAAAGGCATCTGGACATCACAGGATGGCCAATATATAAATCAGACAGACTACATAATTGGAGGTAGAAGATGGAGATGCTCCATTTTCTTTGAAAAAAAATGACCAGGAGCAGATTGTGATACAGACCAAGAACTGCTAATATAAAACAAATTAGAGTAAAGCCAAAGACGAATGCCAAATCAATCATTGTTCCAAAATACAACCTCCAGAACATTCCTTTAGAATTTAAAGATAAGGTTAACAATAGATTTGCACTATTAAGCCTGATTGACCAGGAGCCAAAAGAACTCTGGACTGAAGCCAGGAACACTGTGAGGGAAGAATGCAAAAAAAGGGACAGAAATAGGGTCAGAATCCTGAATGCAACTGTCCAGTGCAATGAAAATGAAAACAAGAACTACCATAATTATCAAAAGAGATGATAACAAAAACAAAAGAACAAGAAACCTTTTCCACAAGATCCAAGAAGTCTAAGGGAAATTTAAAAAAAAAATGGGGATGCTCTACAACCAGTAAGGGAACATATTACATGATCAAATACAAATAAAAAGATGATGGAAACTATATATTGAAGAACTATATAATAGAGATTAAAAGATGACAGATTCATTCAAGGAAGAACCATTTGAGGATGAATCTACAATTTTAGAAGATGAAATGAAAGCTGAACTCATGGCATTTGGGAGAAATAAATCACCAGGAACAGATGGCAGCTTCAATAGAGCTACTTCAAGCTGCAGAGGCAGAATCTACTCTAGTTCTAAAGAAAATTGCTCAACAAATATGCAAAACAAAAGAATAGTCTGCAGACTGGATTGTTCAATATGCAGTCCAATTCCCAAGAGAGGAACACCAGGGATTGCTGTAACCACTGGACCATTGCATTAATTTCCTGTTCAAGTAAAGTGATACTCAAAATTCTATAACAAAGACACTTACCACAGATAGAACAGGAAGAAACAGATGTCCAAGTTGGGTTCAGAAGAGGAAGAGGAACAAGGAATCATATTGCAAACATACATTGTTTGATGAAATGTGCCAAAGAGTTTCAAAACAAAATCAGGTTGTGTTTTATAGATGATAGCACATCCTTTGATTGTGTAGATAATGAAAATATATGGATCACTCTTAAAGAAATGCTTAGACCTCATCTTGAATACTGTGTCCAGTTCTGGGCACCCCAATTCAAGAAGGACATGGTCAAGCTGGAGCAAGTCCAGAGGAGGGCGACCAAAATGGTGAGAGGCCTGGTAGCCATGCCCTATGAGGATAGACTTAGAGAGCTGGGTATGTTTAGTCTGCAGAAGAGAAGGTTAAGAGGGGACATGATAGCTACGTTTAAATATTTGAAGGGATGCCATATAGAGGAAGGAGAGGGCTTGTTTTCTGCTGCTCCAGAGACCAGGACAAGGAGCAATGGATTCAAGCTGCAGGAAAGGAGATTCCACCTGAACCTCAGGAAGAACCTCCTGACAGTCAGGGCTGTCCGGCAGTGGAATCTGCTGCCTCAGAGTGTAGTGGAGTCTCCTTCTTTGGAGGGTTTTAAGCAGAGGCTAGATGGCCATCTGTCGGGAGTGCTTTGAGGGTGTTCCTGCATGGCAGGGGGTTGGACTGGATGGCCTGTGTGGTCTCTTCCAACTCTACATTTCTATGATTCTATGATTCTATGAAATGGGTGTGCCACAACATTTGATTGTCCTGATGCACAATCTATCCTCAGTAAAAGAGGCCACCATTAGGACACAATACGAAGAAACAGAGGCCCTTTTTGCATCTTACCTTCTCCCGCGACAGGGGAGGCCGTCTCGCGCGAGAAGCCTCTTTTGCGACGCTGCTGCTTCCCCTCTCCTTCCTTCTGCAGGGCGCTTCATGATGATGCGACTGTCGCACGAGCACCCCGCCCCTTCCTTCCTCAGGCTCCACGGGGAAAGGAAGTGCACGAGCATTGCGTGAGCACAGGCTATTTTTGGCTTCAAGCTGAAAATAAAAAAATACTCCCCCGCCCCACTCCAGCCATGTAAGCGCCGCACAAGTGGGAGTGCATCATGCACAGCGGCGCTCCCATTTGCACGGTGCTCAAGCGGTGCTCGCGCAAAAAAAAAAAAAGTGCGAAAAGGGACAGAACAAACAGAAACAGAAACAGAATGTTTTGCAATTGACAAGGAGGTCAGGCAAGGCTGCATTTAATCACCTATCAGTTTAACTTGCAAAGCAGGATTAAACTCTGATGAAGGAGATGTGAAATTGGAAGAAGGAACATCAATAATTTACGATATGCAGATGACACCATACTGGTAGTGGAAAATACTTGTAATGATTATGCTTGTAATGATTATGGAAGTAAGTCAAGGAAGAAAGCGCAAAGGCAGGTTCACCGTTGAACATTAAGAGAACAAAAATAATGATGACAAATGATTTGCAAAATTTTAAACATGACAATGAAGTTCCTGTGGAAGAAGTCTTACTTTTCATTGATGCTGTACATTTGAGTCTTTGTACTTTTTCAACATTTCACGTTCATGGCATGGCAGAGGCAGGTGGCTGGTGTCAACCAAGTAGTAGAAAGGATCACATTATTAGGGTTGCAAGGATGAATGTGGAACAGGGCACCTATTGATTTAATATTCAGTAGATCTTTAATGAGGAAGGCTTACTGTGAAGTTACATCAGGAGAAACTACAGCACCTCTCTTCCCTCGCCCCACATTAGGGTGAGTCTACACCCTCTAAATTTCACAGTGGCTGGGATTAACAACCATCAGAAGATTTCACTTCTATCACCACACATCAGACTGCCTGTGACAAAGCTCTGGGGGTGTAACTATCTGAAATGTCAAGGTAACCTAGAAGAAGGTTACTAGACAACCAGAATAGCACCTTAGGAGAGAAACTCAGCCCAGTACTTTGTGGAAGGGACTTGTGGCTGAGAGAAAAAGTCATATAAATTCAAGTACTTGTGGGTATTCATTCCTTCAGTGAGAACCTAGCAGGGACTTAGGGAGAAAAGTCCCTTAGTCAATCAGAGAGTGTAACTGTTTTGGGAAGGTTATTTCTAAGTGGAAGCATAATGAGAGACAAAAGAATAATTTATTCAGGTCAGAGAGTGTAATTTAGATTGGTGATTAAGCCTTTGGTGGGTGACTGGCCAAAGTGCTGCTATATGATAATTGTGCCTTATATTAAAGTCTAAAGATAAAATTGAACGGTTTCTGAGCAGAGAGTTACCTGTTATATTGTCTGAAAACTGTGCAGAGGAAATGTATCAGTCTTGATCTGCATATGAAGTCTAACACATTGCTTTATTCTTATTGTTGTCTTAATAAAATGTACAGCTTACCTTGGTAATCACTGATTTTGCTGAGTTGAATACAGTATATAAAGTAACACAGAAAACATGCTACCATAAAATCATTAAGTGGTTCTAAATATACATTGAAAATCCTCAACTGTTTACCCAAAGGTGGTGTTATAAAGGGGGATGCAGAGCTGTGGAGTAAAGACAGGGTGCCTTATCAGACTGGAAATCACCACACCAATCGAGGGGGAAGTAAGGGCCTGACACGTTGCCATACTAGCTGAAGGTTGGATCTGCTTATCCTGCTTACCACAATCTCCTGCTGCCCCAAAACATACACTTTGGAGGTGGGGATCTTTCCCTCTCACTGCTTTGCAGCAGCAGTAGAAAACCAATATAATGCGTTAATATTCTCCCAAGATATATTTTTCAAATAAGCAGCCTTGCATTGTTCATTTCAAATTGTACAGAGTTGCAAATACAACTATTATTATGTTTGGCAACACAATCTGACCAGAACATATTAGTGAGACATCAAATAGATGTGAACAGAATGTTGCTAATGGGAAGAGAAGTCTTTACACCTCAGAAAGCTGTTCATCCTTTAAAATATGATGTCAGACTGAAGCAAAATGAAGTGGTAATGATCCAAAGGGAGAAACAAATAAGCATAGGTTTGTATCACCACTATTGAGATGGAGATAAAATTAAAGGCAACAACTCTGCTTATGTGGACCTGAATATTTTCATATTATAAAGCTCTTGTTTGGAGAATCCCTTTTCTCATCTTTTTATTCATTAGGATTGTATTGCCTCAAAAAATGATAATTCTGTTTTTAATTATCCCTTTATATATATTCTTATAGAGCCATAGAATCACAGGCCCTTTTCACAGTTACCCTTTTGCGCGATGGGGGAGGGCATCTTGCACGAGAAGCCTCATCCAAAACGTTGCCGCTTCCCCGCTCCTTCGTACCGCAGGTCGCTTCCTGTTAGTGCAACCATCGCCCTAGCGCCCCGCCCCTTTGTTCCGCAACGCAGTCTGGGAGTTGTAGGCTGTGCTGTGGGAAGGAAGCGCGACTGGGCCGCCTTGCCGACACACCGCACAGAGGTAAGTGTGCGAGGGCGCCGCGAGCATTGCGTGAGCGCGGGGCATTTTCGGCTTAAAGCCAAAAATCAAAAAATGCGTGCGTGCCCCACTTTAGCCTCGTGAGCGTCGTGCAAGGGGGAGTGTGTCATACGGAGTGACACTCCCACTCACGCAATGCTCAAGGGGCGCTCATGCAAGAAAAAAAGGATGCAAAAAGGGCTACAGAGTTGGAATGAGCCTCATGGGCCGTTGAGTCCAACACCTTGCTCAGTGCAGGATTTGCCGCTAAAGCATCCCCAGCAGGTATCTTTTTTTTTTGAAGATGTCCTGAGAAAGAGACCCCACCCTCTCTCTAGGCAGTTGATTCCATTGTAGAACCATACTGTCAAGAAGTTCTGTTACCCCAAAATGTGGGTGGCTGAGGTGTTCATCCATGATGCCAGTACCTCCACGTGACAGAGGGAAATTAATTAGCTCAAAATTAGGAGGCCTATAAGAGGGGGGTGCATTAATGAGATCTTTCCACCAATGTTTACGGGGTCTTTGCAGGAAAGAACCAGCCAGGGATTCAAAAGTAAACTAAAAATGTGTTTTATTGAGGAGAATTCACTCATGCATGTATACAAGATACAAACTGTCACACATACACACAAGAGCTAAGCAAAGGATAAAAGGAGAAAAAATTATGAATAGCAAGGCTGAGGGTTTTGGGTTATAAGTACCAATCCAGAAGAGTAGTGAAGAAGCAGTGGAGTAGCTTAGACTTACGTCCGACAGCAGTACACAGCCGGGAATCAAAGTGGCAGAGAGACGTTCAGCAACTCATGAACTGCAAGCTAGTTGCTCAAAACTCGGGATTTTTATATTCTATCTCCCACCCTGAAAGGACGTGAGTTAATTGCCTTCTGACAGGGTGAAAGGGGTCTGGAATGGACTGATTGTTTCACTGTGTGGTTGGGCAAGGTTTTTGTAGGAAATGAGCACAGCAGGGGTGCTTGCCTGCTGCACACGGGCAGATTATTATTTTCTGAGGTTGGGCAGTAGATAGGATTAGTTTAGAGTCATTAAGTCAGGCTTTCTCAGCTAATCCACAGTGAACTTATGACCTGGCCATGCTGAGGTCACTTCTGACCCACTCCCAGCTAGCATCTTTTCTTCACAGGGCATTTCAGCCATAGGTGTGTATAATTTATATTTTATATCAATTAAACATACCTGCCAATTAACATATTTTGCCAATAAAATCATATCAAAGTGTGGGGGTGTACAGGTCCTTCTAGTGTCCAGGCTCGAAGGATAAGAATGGAATGAGTTATTTTGATGCTCGTACATGATAATATTTCCATCCAAGTACAACTATAGAATGCTGTTTATTTATAGAATGAGGAAACTTGAGTGCAAATATTCCCAATTGTTGTGTCATTTCTGCACCATACTGTTATAGTGCTGTTATTCCATTTCCAACATCCTGTGGAATTCTGGGGTTTGTAGTTTACTGAGGCGGAAGAGCTCTCTGGCTGATAATTCTAAATGCCCCTCTCTAAACTGCAAACCCCATGATTCCATAGGAGGTTGAAAGTGGGATAATAGCACTATAGTCAATGTTGGTCTGTGTGTTTGTCTGTTTGTCTGTTTGTCTGGGTCAGGCAGGCGAAGACCTCATACGATTGACTGGCTGTGAAGATTCTACAGAATCCTGGCATTGGCAGTTTGAGGGGCGAGCTTTAGAATTCTCAGCAGAGAGCTCTTGGACCTCAGGCTGGTTGCTATGGAGATGAGGCCTACCATCAATAAGGATGCCAGAAAACATTTGGGAGGCATATGTGAGAAACATTAAAGTAACATACACAGCATAGTTACAAGGTCTTTTCGCCTCACGCAGTAGATTGAATGGGTTCCATATGTGAGGAATCTTAAAGTTGAAATTCAAAACAAAAAATGCTTCCAGAAAAACGTGAAGCCATTGCACAAGTTCAACAGAAAGCAAAAAAATCAAAAGCCAGTACATCAATGTTGCCAGACAACACAGATTAGATTGGAGACTATGGCCCTTTTCGCACGGGCTTTCCCGGGCGAAATAGCCCCGTGAGCAGTGCGGGAGTGGGAGCGTCGCTCCGCACGACGCACTCCCACTTCCGGCGCTCTCACGGGGCTGCAGCGGCGCGAGCGCGGGGTTTTTGATTTTCGCTTTCAAGCGAAAATCACCCCACGCTCACGCTACGCTCCCGGCGCCCACACGCACTCACCTGTAGTGCGGTGCGTCGGGGAGGCGGCCGGGTCGCGCCTCCTTCCCTCCGCCCGTGCGGAAGGAAGGGGCGGGGCGGGGAGCTAGCGCGGTGGATGCGAGAGCATCCTGCTTCGCACGGGCAGGGGGCTGCTCGCGACAGCCTCCCGCTCGCGCGCGCGCGCGCAGAGGGGGCGGGCGCGACTGTCGCTCGCTCCTGGCGCGCGCGGGGGGGGCGGGCGCGACTGTCGCTCGCGCCAGGAGCGAGGGACAGTCGCGCCCGCCCCCCGCGCACGCCAGGAGCGACGGGCTCCTTTCTTGCGCGCGCGGGGGGGATGGAGTCGCGAGCCGCCTCCGGGACGGTGCCGTTTCCCAGCTGGTTCCTTCGGCTGCGGAAGGAACCAGCGGGGAACCGGCAGGCTCCCGAACTAGGCTTTTCCCGCAAGCCGCCCGCCCCCGCTCGCGCAAAAAGCCTAGTGCGAAAAGGGCCTATGGAGAAAAATTACAGGTACCGGAACAGGCTGGTTGCTATGGAGATGATACCTAGCAGCAAGGAAGAGGATAGTGTATTCCCACAGGAACCAAACCTCTATATGTTAACAACTACAAATACAGATTGGATTGGGGAATATGGGGATAGGTTACAGGTACAGAAATAGACCGGTTGTTATGGAGATGATGCCTAGCAGCAAGGAGGAGGACAGTTTATTCCCTTAGGAATCCAACCTCTGAATAAAGATTGGATTGAGGAATATGGGGAAAATTTACAGGTACAGGAATAGGCCGGTTGCTATGGACGCAAGGCCTAACAGCAAGGATAAGGACAGTGTACTCCCTCAGGAACCCAAACTGTGTATGTAAATAACTCTGAATACAGATTACATTGGGAAATATAGAGCAAAGTTACAGGAAATGGAGAAGACAGTCTGGTGAGTTTTTAAGAGGAAAATAAAAACCCCGGGCAACGCCAGGTAAATATGCTAGTAAATAAATAGACAAATAAATTTAAATAATAAATGAAACTTTTTTAAAAAAATTTTTTTACAAAATTATTTTAAATTTTATAAAAAACACATTTCACAAAGAACACTCAAAAGATAGTTAACAGTGTTTTAAAATCCACAAAAGAGCAATACCCTTAATGACCATCCAAAATGCACAAAATGCATCATGCAAACTTTCAAAACTCCACTGGCTTCTTCATCAGAGAAAAGATGTCAAAAACATTTGGCTTCACGAAGGACAGAGATAGCCTGGATCCCAAGAAAAGTTACTTTATTTCTGCTAATGGCATTTAAATTTTACCTTCCTTTGTCAGCCACCATGTAGCCCAGAAGGAAAAGGGCCTCTGCCTGCACTGAGATCCCACCAGAATAGCTGAACTACAATGGAACTAACATCTGATACAAAACGTAGACCTGTAACTCTTAATATCATCACTTTTCTCCTGCTGTAAGGTTTTTAATATCTTTGCCTGATAGAGAAGCCTTGAAAGCTTGCATACTGTATTTTTGTACATTTTGGTTGTCAAATAAAGATAACACTCTTTTGCGGATTTTGTATTTTGTTGTGTTTTGCTACATGGCCAATATGGCTATTCTTGGATATGTTTCCAGTGTTTTAAAAGAAAAAAGATCATGTCTCAAAAAGTCTTTGATTCATTCCCTGTTTTCTAGTTTTCAACCATTAATCAAAGCTTCCAGTTTATTGCTTGTTGGGAAATTTAATAAATCTTTATATCCCCATAGCTTTTAAATTATTCACTATGCTTACTGCTCTCCTTCTGAAGGGAGATTATCTTTTTTAATTGGAAATCTTCTATTATTTGTGTCTGAAATGTTTGAAAGTACATGTGTAGGCTCCTGTGCTATTAATACCCACACTGCCGGCAAGCATAATAAAGGATGAGGTTGCATGAAAGCTATTCATTGCAAGGCATATTAACACAGTCAGTTTCATTAATCACACTCCAAACATAGCACAGTTTAACAATAGTCCCACTTTTTATTTTATAAAATGTGTTTGCTGTTTCATTTCCATTTCTCACTTGCAATGTGAACGGATAACTTAAATAGCTGGACTCTCTTTCTGAGTACCTTGTGAGTGTCCCCAAGAAGCGTTACATGAAACCTGTTTACAGAATCCACTGTCATAGGGTGCATCAGGAGGTAGCACATGTGAAATTTGTGTGGCTTGTAGTCTTGCATTTAGTTCACCAAATCAAGTATCTTGCTTCTTGTGACAATGAGCTCTTCATGATAAGAGGCACTTTTATGGGTCCTGCAGTTTTCTAGGGAATTCTGTCATTTTCACATTCCAATATGAAATGCCATGAATCACACCTCCTAGCCTAATGTGCTGATGGAGCCCTGACTATCTCACAGATTTCAGAGTTCTCTGAGGACTATGATGCCATTTTAGCATATAAATATATTCATTTTAAATATGGCTTCCACATTCCATGTCCTGGTATCTCCCTCCCTTTGAATCACTGGAGTGCATTATTTGTGAGTCTGCTCTTGAAATAGCAGTTGGCACAAAATATGGCAGCTAGGATGCTGTCTGGAACTGGATATTACTTATTTTCTACTGGATTTGTATCCTGGTTTTCCTTCCAAAAGGGGATTCAGTGCAGTTTACAAGGGGACCAAAAGACTGGAGCTAAAAATACAGAGGTGGAAAAAAAGTTGTAATGGAAAATGATGAACAGCTGAGATTAAAAACATGAACAAATCCAAACATTCAAACATAGTTAAATTAAAAAAAAATATGATTTAAAACAATTCAGAACACATCAACTGAGGGGAAAAATAATAAAGCACCCAAATGACATGATCATTTTACTTTGATCCATGATCATTTTATGATCATACTCCAAGAGGATTGTAGCATGTTTACTGGTTCCCAGGTTTTTTCCTGGATCCAGTTCAAAGTGCAGGTGTTAACCTCTAAAGCCCACCACACCTCAGCACAACATTACTTGAAGGAGTGCCTTGTTACCGCAGTTTCTAGCCGAGACTTGAGGGATATTAGATATCACTTTGATATCAATAATTTGGCCTTCTTTACCTATTCCTCTCCATGTGCTGCGAGGTCCCCCGGACAAGCTCGCAGACAGACACGGCCGCTAATTGCTGTAATATTCCAACACAATACAGGCAGGCCAGAAATAGCCATCCCACAGCTTCAGGCAACCTCAAAGGCAAGTACTCTATTACGTATGCACGCTACTTACAAAGAACTCCCTGCCCCAAGCAGGCAGCTTGATTAGACGAATCCTCATCTGTCAAGCACTTTGCGTTTGCATACTGTCTACTCTATTGTCAATTCGGACTTAACTGACCTTTCGGAGGCTTTGTCTCCACCCCGAAACTCATTTTTCCCCCAAGTATGGACTAGCCTATGGCCACATTTTCCCCTATAAAAACCCCTGACTTTGAGAGCGTCTTCAGATCGTTCCTGACTTCCATCCTGCCTTGCTGCCACTTTGCTTGGCGAGCCTTCCTCTCAGTCCCATGTACTGAAAACTCCATAGCTCTGAACTTCTGCTACAGACTACCTGAGCTTCAGGACAGGTGTACTATTACTCAAACCAACAACTCCTCTAAAAATCCCTCTATCCCACTCCAAGCTTTATTTCTTTAGTTCTCTGCGTGAGTGTGTTGCATACACTGTTTGATTGTATCTTAATAAAAACAATTATTATTATTTCAATTCTGTATGCTCCTTGACTCGGCCTGACCCCGTAAACATTGGGTGAAAGATTCCGCTCCATTGCCCTGCCTCTCTTATTGCTAGCTTGTGCTCTTTGACTAATTTCCCCAACTTGTGTAATTTGGAGCGCATTTAGGTGTCCCTCCTGGGACCCCCAGAAAACAGGACAACAACCTCTTCTTATATACTCTTACCTAAACCAGTGTGCTAAAATAAACTAACAAGCCCTGAGCTTTTGGAACTGTTCTTTTGCTCCACTGAAGTGGGTTGGTCGCAGCAAGGTGACACTTCCCTGTCAGCACTCTGTGTAAACTCTGAGGAGCTGTTTCACACCAACCCTGACAGTCATCACCATCATCCAAAGCTTTGTCCTAAGTGTTCTCACATGCTGAGAGATCAATGGTAACTACTCAGTAGTGGGCTTTCTCAGTACTTGGCTCCTCTCCCCATTTCAAAATGACCCTCCATAGAAACATCTACCTGGCACCTACTTAGTTAATATTTTCATGCTCTCAAGACTTTTTCAATGTCCAGTGTTCTATACCTTTCTGCTGCTATGTTTTATATTTAGTAGTTTTATCATTGTGATATTTTTAGACTTTCTTTTAATGAGACCTCTTATTTTAGACTCTGCTTATGTTAACTGATTACTGCTTTTAACTGATTGTTTTATTATGCTTCTTTTGGTATGGCTTACATGATTCAAATTACTGTATGTACTCATGTATGGCTAGAAATTTTAAACAAAAAATCAACCCAAAAAACTTATCCATGGATCAATGTTAATACTGTATCTTAACTCTTATTAATAAAAAAGGAACCATCCCCTTTTCTGAATAGAGGGGTGAAAGACAAGAGCTTAGTTCATTGTGGGAGAACCTAAATGAAGCACCAACTCCTTTTACTGTCTCTGCTGTTGCACAGCTTCTGCCCTTTTTGAATGCCTGGTCAGGAAAATGGTGGTGGAGGAGGTGGTTGTTCTTAGGCATTTCCCAATCAAATGAGCACCAAAAGAGTCTGTCTCCCAGTACAGACTAAGCTCTGACATTTGACCACTCTTTTCCGAAAAGGTGATGGCTCCTTTTTTTGATAAGAGTTAATGTCGTACCTTAAATTTTAATCAAAAAAAGAAAAGAAAAAAGAACCATTCTCTTTTCTGAGTAGAGTGGCAAAAGCTCTTTTCTTCCTTGCAGCCTGAAGCAGCTCTGGCACTTTTCCCTGTCATAGAATGACCCTTATCTATGATTCATATCAAAATCCATAATTTTGGCCCCCCAAACCAACCTTTGATTTATACATGGTTAACTTATACATGAGTATATATGGTATTTGGGTTGTGTTTCTGAGAGCTATCAAATGCAGGGCAATATATTTGATATTTCTGATATATCCATTAGAAATTTTATATATATCTACTATATAAAAGTCAAAGTTCGTGAGTTTTTCCGTTTGTCTGTGTCAGGTAAGCTGAGACCTCATACGATCGGCTATGAGAGGCAAGAAAGCCTCATATGATTGGTTGGCTGTGAAGATTCTGGGATTGGCAGTTCAAGGAGGGGCCTTTAGAATGCTCAGCTGGAGAGCTCTTGGGCTTCAGGCCAGTTGCTATGGAGACGGGGCCCAGCAGCAAGAAGGGCAGTGTATTCCTTCAGAAACCAAACCTCTGTTATGTTAACAATTCTGAATACAGATTGCATTGGGGAATATGGGGAAAAGTTACAAGTACTGGAATAGGCCAGTTGCTATGGAGAGAAGGCCTAGCAGCAAGAAGGAGAACACTGTATTCCCTCAGGAACCCAAACTCTATATGTTAACAATTCTGAATATAGATTGGATTGGGGACTATGAGGAAAAGTTACAGATACTGGACAAGGTAGTTTGGGGAATTACAGACACAGGATATCAAATGTGTGTATTTCAACTGCATCTAATTCCTAAGGTAAGGTAAGGTAATTCCTACAGTATTTCTAACAAGTGTTACCTATGAGAAAATAAAATCCCGGGCAACGCCGGGTAAATATGCTAGTCTAATATATTTTAGAATTTAATTAAATTGTTTTGGGGTTTCAGCACTGTGCAGCACCCATCAAACTCTTGTGCCAACACACATCATTGTAGAGGGCAGAGCATCTAGAGACTATGCCTAGTGCAACAATAGATTATGATAGATTATTAAAATTACTGGATCAAAATGAAGAGAGGGAGGAAAAGATGTCACTGAACTCTTACCAGTGTTTCTTCATGGGCACCCTTCGTGGACACTTGACCTCATAGCTTGTGTAGCTGCAGCGTGGCTTAGGTTGAAAGCTTAGTGCAAACTTGGCTCTGAAGATATGATTTCAGATGTGCTGTAAATAACTGTTGTTTCTTAATTTGAAATGACAGCTTTTGGGTCTTGCTTTGGTTTATTGTCTAAGGACTTCATAGTCCAATAGTACAATAAGAAAAACATCATGATGATTTTATCTGATTTGAGACAGATGCAATGATGTGTTAAACCAAGCCTGCAGGTAGTCTCACTCTCTTTCTCTTTCTCTCTCTCTGTCTCTGTGTGTTTGTATGTGTGTGTGTGTGTGTGTGTTCTACTCTTTTGCAACAAAATATGTTCATCAAATGAACAGTTTTTTCCAGGTCTCTGAGGAGTGTTTTTCCCCACTGGGGAGTATGTACTTTAGTTCCCATTAACACTAATGGAAGATGAGAATGCATGTTTCAGAGGGATATTCCTGAGTGCTTTCAGTTGTTGTCTTGCAGATACACAAAGCTGGGAGCATAGATCAGCCAACAAGCAAATTCAAGCATGCCTATCATTAAGCCCATTGCCACAGATATTTCTCTGGCAAATATATCAACAATGTTCATATCAGATCATCACATTCATCTATTAAGTGTTTTTCTTTAAATAAGAACCCCACTTGTTGCTGGAGAATAAAGTTTAAATAATGTATACAAAAAATGTGTCAACAGAACAATTAGTTTGAAGGAAAAATGAGTTGCCGTCCTCTAAAAAGGGGATAATTGGCATCAACAAAGGAGATATTAGGGGCTTTTTCAGGACTGTCCCCATGTTCCCTAACTGATGCAAATAAGAGACCTCAAAGAGCTGACTTTAATGTAAAATTTGAAAATATGTCAATAAATGTTGTCTGGGGAGTTAAGACAACAATCTCAAACTATCATAAGCATCCAAGAAAAGGCCTTTTTTGATTTTTCTTCAGTGATAACTTCACGTATAACATATAAAATATTTAAATTACTCAAAAATGTTCCCTTCAAATATCAGACAGGAATTGCATTTATTCAAGTTTCTCAAACTCAGAAGAAAAGTAAGTTTAAATGTATAAGCAAGTGGTGTTACTGTAGTTTCTAGCCCAGACTTGTGGGATATTAGATATAATTTTGATATTTTTTTAATTATTTATTTGTATCCCATCTCTATACCCTTTTTTCCTCCACGTGCTTGTGAGGCCCCCAGACAAGCTCGCATACAGGCATGGCCACTAATCACTGTAATATTCCAAACAAATACAGACAGGCCAGAAATAGCCGACCCGCCGCTTCAGGAGACCTCAAGGCAAGTACCACATTATGTATGCACGCTACTTACAAAGAACTCCCTGCCCCAAGCAGGCAGCTTGACTCACCGAATACTCATCTGTCAAGCACTCTGCATTTGCATATTGGCTACTCTATTGACAATTCGGTCTTAACTCAATCATGTAAAATACTAACCTTTCGGAGGCTTTGTCTCCAGCCCGAAACTCATTGTTGTCCCCAAGTACGGACTAGCCTACAGCCACATTTTCCCCTATAGGAACCCTTGACTTTGAGCACTTCCTTGGATCACTCCTGGCTTCCATCCCGCCTTGCTGCTGCATCATTTGGTGAGCCTTCCCCTCAGCTCCAAGTGCTGAGAAACTCCATTTCCATGAACTAATTCTTCTGACTATGTGGGCTTCAGGACAGGTGTAGCATCTCCCATACCAAAACCTCTTCTAAAAATCCCTCTATCCCACTCCAACCTTTATTTCTATAGTTCTCTGTGTGAGTGTGTTGCATACACTTGTTTGGCTGTATTTCAATAAAAAACAACAATTATTATTATTTTACATCTCTTCGCTCCTTGATTCGGCCTGACCCCGTAGACATTGGGTAAAAGATCTCACTTTGTTGCCCTGCCTCTCATATTGCTAGCTTGTGCTCTTTGACTAATTCCCAACTTTGTAATTTGGAGCGCACTTAGGTGTCACTCACAGGACCCCCAGAAATCAGGGTAACAGAGGAAAATACTCTTAAACTTCCCCTATGTTTCCGAGATTTTCTAAAAAACAAGGGAAAGATATTTAGAATATCTTTATGCAGAACACAAACATTCACAGAGAGATTCCATCCAAGGGTTGAGCTGCTGATTTATTCATTGCTCGTTTGTTTAAAAAACCATTTCCCTCACATTGTGATGCTTTCCCCAATATTGGGGAGGTGATTAGGAATCAGGAGGATGAAAGGCTCTGGAAATCTTCATGTGCCCATGCCACCCATCCAAAGTCCTCTTTTCCTGTATTTCTGCACCAGCTAGGGATATAAATGTTCACTTATCTCTTCTTACTTTATTTTCCCATTTATTGTGCCTATATATTTGAAAGACTTGGATGTTGTACTCATGTTTCTGTTTTCTGTTGTTTTCATCTACCAGTAATGTGATCTTCCTATTTTCTACTGCCTTCCACTGTATCTAGCATTATCATCTTTTCCAATAAGTCATGTAGTCTCATGATATGTCCTAAGTATGATAGCCTCAGTTTAGTCATTTTAGCTCGAGTGAGAAGTCAGGCTTGACTTTCTCTTGGGTACATTCATCTGTCTTTTTTAGAAGTCCATGATATCCCTATAACCCTCCTCCCACAGCAACTTTCAGATGAGATGGTCTTCTCTATCTTTCAGCTGTCTCCACTGCCTACCACTCACAACCACACACAGAAATCTGGAAAAATAATGCTTGGATCATCTGGCCCTGGTTTTTGATTATGTATCTTTAGACTTGAGGGTCTTATTTAGTTCCTTCAAAGCTGTCTTTTGCAGTTAATGTTCTTTTAATTTCTGACAGTTTCCACTTCGAGTAAATGATTGAGCCAAGTATAGAAAATCTTTAATGATTTCAACATCTTCATTCACTTTTAAGTTACATAGATCTATCATGGTCATATATTTGTTTTCCTGGGATTCAGCTGCTTTTGAACTTTCTTCCGTAACTTTATGCATGTCTGAAGTAAATAATAATAATAACAACAACAACAGGAGCAACAACAACAACAACAACTAAACAACAACAACAACTAAACAACAATAATTTATTTCTCAACCATCTCTCCTCAAGGCTTGAAGTGGAGTACAACATGGATTAAAATACAGCCAAAAACACATAAAACCATTTAAAATACACTAATTTAAAATTTGTAGTCATAAACTGACTGAATAGGTAATGCCTTCCTTGCCTTTAACAGGATCTGCTTCCTGGTAATTCTGTGCAGTATTCCCAAACTGCAGAAAGAAAGAAAGGAAGGTAGGTAGGTAGGTAATGAGTGTAACTTCCATCAATGAGATTTACAAGAGCTTTGGGTGTTCATGTCCAAACAACCTTATTGCTCTGTTTCTTTAAATCATCGGTGCTAATACTTAAGGACTGAATTTCCCACATAGACATTTATGCTACTCTGTGAGAGGTGAAGTACTTCTTAACAGACGCATGACACAATAGCCTTTGTTTCACACCATGATGACTCATGCCACCATTCATTCTGATTGACTCTTCTGAACCATTGGCCAAAGATATTGGTTTTCACTAGGACAAGAGGAAAGCATAGCAATTATCTTTATTACTGAAGCACTGTACATGTGCGGAACAGGATAAGTAGGCAGTAGGAAAAGTGTCTATCAAGAAACAGTTCATTTTCAGGTGGTCATTTTTCCTGTACTATCCACTTCTAATTGGCAATTGCACACCTAATTATGGGGTAAATTCTATTGGGGTATCTTGACTGATACTTAGTGATAAAAGTATTTCAAAAGGCTGAGAGGGTTCATATTTAATATTACACAGCTAGAATTATTTAATTGTACTTGAAGTGAAGCTATTTTCCATCTAGGTATTAGAATTTTTTTGAGTACAGGGTTGGCTTGATGTATGACAAGTGGCATTTAAAAGAAATATGATCTTATGATTTATTTAGGTCATCATGCAGTTAATAATTAATGATGCTACACTGATTTGAAGGGAAGTTCTGAAGGACTCATTCACTTTGTTTCATATGCTTGAAATTCATAACTGTCTCTAGGGCCCTGCATTTATAATGAGTTATTCCATCCAGTATACTAATAGCAGCATCAAATGGTAAAGAAGAGTGAGGTGAAAATTAAAGAAACCCAGTAATACACATTCATGCTTCCCAGTGCAGATATACATATATTCAAACTTACATTATTTTATTAGAGGTGCGTAGTATATTGCACATAATTTTTCTTAGAGACATAAGGTAAAGTGTGGGGGGAAATTAATGAATAATTTTTAGTGCTACTTGTAATACATGCAGGATTAAAATAGTATTTAAGAATAATTAAAGTAAGGCTGATTTTAAACAGTGGTGTGAATTGTGTTCCCAAAGGAACATAAGTGGTGAATTGTGTTCCTAAAGGGAACTCTGGGATCAAATCTTTTTGAACTTTTAGTATATGATGGTTCTCAAAGGTTTTGAGAAACTAGACATGTTGGAATTTGAATAAAATAGAAAGAGCAGATTACTTCTTTTTTATATGATTCTTTCTGTAGAAAATACGGTTGACTAGTACTCACTTTGATTTTAAATAGGGCTGTACTACATTTTAATGTTTTTTTTTTTTAAGTATCAAAATGTACAATTTTAACCAAGTGCATTTTTATTATGAAACAAAGGATCCCACTTGGGAGAAAGGTGGGATATAAATTCAATCAATCAATCAATCAGGAAATCATGTCAAAATCAATCTCTGAAGCTGTTTTCTACTTATAAAAGTGAAAAACAATCTCCATCAATTTTACACTAGTGTTACTTTAGTGATACTTCACATGGGAGGACCTAGTCCACCGAAACAATTATATACTGTTAAAACTGGATGGAGTTATGCTGTTGGTTGACACATTCATCAATATATGCTTGCAGACCCAGTAATTAAAGGGGACACTGAAGGGGAGTGAGCACAAAGAAGCATATTGTTGGCATAAAAATGGCCAAATTCTGTTGGCCACAACTGTTAGAGTCTTGGCACTATATAGGGCACGGGTCTAGCCTCTGGGAAATGCATTTGGCATCTGATGAAGCCCTTTGCTTTGGAAACTGTGAGATGGCAGGAAATCAGGTTCTCCATGGGCATAACCTAGAGTGTGACTTCCTCTACCAGCTGGGAATGAAGACAGTCCAACAGTCTCTTACTGGGGGCTGTTTGAAAAGATTTATCCCAAAGATCCCTTAAAAGGATCCTAAAAGTGGAGAGATGAGCATGGAGGCCCCTCCATGAACAATCTGACTGAAGGCTAAGCCCAATTAGAACAGCAACAGGAATACAACAGGAGCAACTTGAATGCCACAGTGACAAAACTAAGCTAAAAGAGGGAGTTTAGGGAAAGCTGGAGATCACTGAATTCCAGCTGCACTGCAGGAAATGCTTTTCAGCTCCTTGGATGGACCAGAGTGAAGACTAGATCAGCCCGGTGTACTTACTGAGGTCACATCCCCAAGCCTATTAACTTGCCTCTGATTAGCTAAATGGACCCTGTATGATCTGTGCCTATGCAGATCCCTGAAAACCATAGTGAGCCAACAGGGGGAATAAAAAGTGACAGCAACACTTGTTGGGGAAATTGAAAAAATATTTGAATATTGAGAGACCTTGGTAATGAGACTCTCAATCAGCAGAGTATTTTAGTAATTGCACAAAAATGGAAGTTGAACAGATCACCAGTCCCACTTCTTTAACACCACCCCAAACACACTTAATCTAGCCCAAAATAAACACAAAAACAGTTTGGTTAAAATATAAAAGAGTTTACTCACAAAATCTTGTACATAGTCTATACAGGTTCAATTCTTGAAGAAGGTAGGAAGAAAATTAAGCACTCACATGCTTGCTGACAATAATCCTTGTTGGGAAATCTCAGAGCATGCTTTCAGGTCAAAAGGCAAAGACAAAAAAGAGGAGTAAATGGCAAGAGAACCTTTTAAAAACAAAGAATGCGTACGTGCTGGAGGAAGAGGTGTTAACCAACAAACAGGAAGTTCTCTCTAGGCTATCTCTCTATGCCTACAATAGACATGCAAACAAACTAGCCATTTAATTAGGCATGCAAAGGTTGCCACTCCCAACAACACTTTGTTGCCTTCATATTCCCCTCTTTGGCCCATTAATGGGAGCCCAGGTAAGTCTGGGAAGTATGTATGGTAGAAAAAAATAGCTGAACATCTATTCAAAAGTGAAAGGCAGGATGTAGGTATTTGAGCATAATCTAGGCTATAATTACAGACCTCCTTGGCATGAGGAAGACCATTTATAGCTCTAGCAGGAAGTCTTATCTAGTAGCTTGTCCTTAGCTACTGGAGGAGAACAGAATTTAGATTTCAATGCAAAACAAAACAAAACAAAACGAATACGGACACCAGTCTCTATCCAGTTCCAGTTGGTGCTAGGGCTCTCTCCTTCGGTTGAAATCTACTATATAAAAGTCAAAGTTTGTGAGTGACCTTGTCTGTTTGTCTGCATTAGGAAGGCAAAGACCTCATATGACTGGCTGTGTGAGGTGAGAAGACCTCATATGATTGGCTGTGTGAGGTGAGAAGACCTCATATGATTGACTGTCTGTGAAGATTCTCTGGAATCCTGGGATTGGCAGTTCAGGGAGGGGCCTTTAGAATTCTCAGCCAGAGAGCTCTGAATAGGCTGGTTGCTATGGAGATGAGGCCTAGCAGCAACTCCCCTCACAAACCCAACCCTCTGTATATTAATAACTCTGAATACAGACTGGATTGGGGAAAAGTTACAGGTACTGAAAAAACACAGTTTGGGGAATTACAGACACAGGATTTCAAATCTGTGTATTTCAACCGCATCTAATGCCTAAGGTAAGGTAAGGTGGTTCCTATGGTATTTCTAACAAGTGTTACCTATGAGAAAATAACATCCTGGGCAATGCTGGGTAAATACACTAGTATATTTATATAAATGTTTGTGTAATTTTGATTTACCTATATGTCAAACATCAGGGAGTGAAACTCTTGGGATCATCATACCATTTTGATCAAAACAGGGAGTAGAATGTTTCTAACTAATTAGTCTTCTTGCTGTACAAGCTCTGACAGTTGTGGTATAGGGCTGAGATTTAAATATTCCCAAGGGCCGGTGGTGGTACACTGCACAATCTGGAGCAGAACTGAGGTGTGTGTATGTGTGTGAAAAAAACTCTTCAGTATAAAGTAAAAGGCATTCCCAGAGGATTCCACAACTTGAAGTGGTTCTTGATTGCTCATGGTACCAGCATTCCTGTCTTGAAAGCTTAAGGGATGGAGGGGTCATAGAGATAAAGAGAAGAGTGACACATAAGCCAAACTTCCACCTACCATTGGCAAATAAACATAAAAAAAATAGAGTCTTTCTCACATGCATATGCACACACAGCCTTTTATTCCAGGTGCCACCCTGTCCCCACCCACACTAGGTGGCTTCTCAAACCTTCTGCACACATTGGCCCTTTCCGCACTGAGGCTTCTAGCGCAAGCGGGGAGGCCGGCAAGCGCAAGAAGGCTCGTCCGGGAGGCTGCCGCTTCCCCCCTCCTTCCTTCCACAGGCGAAGGAACCAGCGGGGAAGCGGCACCGAAGGAGGCTTGCAGCGCAAGCCGCCCTCCCCCCATGCGAAGCAGGAGACCTCACGCCGGATTCCCACCCCGCACGCGCGAAGCGGGCGGCGTCCCGCCGGATTCCTCTCCCCACGTGCCGGATTCCTCCCCCCCGCGCGCGCGAAGCGGGCGTCGTCGCGTCCCCCCGCGCGCGCGCGAGCGGGCGGCACGTCCGTCGCGCTACCTCCCCACCCCGCTCCTTCCTTCCGCAGGGGCGGAGGGAAGGAAGCGCGACCCGGCCGGCTCCCGGAGGCTCCGCACGAAAGGTAAGTGCGGGTGGGCTCCGGGAGCGTTGCACGAGCGTGGGGTGATTTTCGCTTGTACGCGAAAATCAAAAAACCCGCGCTCGTGCCGCTTCAGCCCCGTGAGCCGGGCGGAAGTGGGAGTGCATCGTGCGGAGCAACGCTCCCACTCCCGCGAGGCTCACGGGGCTATCGCGCGCGCAAAGGCCCGTGAGAAAAGGGCCATGCTGTTCTCTCCCTCTTCCTTCTGTCCCCCTCCATAAGGATAGAGCATGCCCAGTGGAGATATCCTGTTCTGCCCAAATTTGCCTGAGGGAGGGATGTTAGCACCGTTTGCTCCTCCCCGTTCTTTCAGCTGAGAGCAAAGCAGTTCCAGAGATGATGGAGAAAATCTGGGTGGGTAATGGGGCATGCTGGGATGGAGAAGCCTGGGCAGCCTGGCTGGACATCCTGCCTTCTCTTCCATGGGAGTGGGAAAATCTCCTCAGAGCTCACAGAAGCTCTCTGATGGAGTGATGGCTGGTGGGTGGGTGGGGGTACAATTTATGGAAATGGGTTACCAAGGGGTACACAAGTGAAAAAAGGTTGGGAAGCATTGCCCTATGCTGCTATGTTCTCTACTTAGTTGGGTTCCACCCACATTCTTGGCCCAGTGTCCTCATGTCTCTTTCCTTAGCTGACCTGGAAGTCTACTTCCCATCTTTTTGTGACAAACAGCCTGCAAGTGTGACATGACAAGGATCCACACCCTATAATATCACAAGTTGTTACTGCAGTTATGCTATGTCTGATGAGAGCACTAGATATCTCTTGATATCAAATAATTTGGCCTCTATGTGACCTTTCTCTGCCACCCTACTCCGCGTGTTTGCAAGGGCCACCGGACGAGCACGTAATAGTAATGGTTGTACATTCCAAACCTCAGGCAGGCAGGCAACTTAATGCCTCTCCGATGCTTTAGGGACCATTCCTTCTTGCAAACTGCCTTGCTTAGCGCGACTTTACACAAAGACGCACGGCCAAGTGCCGAGCCAATCCTTTATGTTGGGCTATTTGCATACTGGCCATACTATTGTCATCCAGCGCTAAGCCCATCATGTAAAACCTGACCTTTTCCAATACCTTTGTCCCGCTCTAAATTTCCTTTGTTCTCACTGAGCATGGCACAGCCTGTAGGTAAAATCTACCCTATAAACCCCCCCCGATTCCGAGCACTCCTCGGATCGCTTTGGACTTCCATGCCACCTTGCTACTGTTCGGTCTGATGAGCTCCCCTCAGCGAATCACGCTGAGCTTTCTTCTCTGCAACTCTCCGTTTTCTCCAGGACTACGAGAAAAGGTGTCATATTACCCATCCCCCCGAAACGCTCCATTTCTATTTCTCAGTTAGTTAGTGTATGTTGTGTCCTTTGTGTTGTTTGTTTCCAATAAAAATATTGTTTGTGGCTCTAGAACTTGTCTAGCTGCTCTCTGACCTGACGCTGTAGACATAGGGTAAAAGATTGCAGCTAAAGTTACCCTGCCTCTTGTTAACTTGAGAGAGTGCTGGAGTCTAATTTCCCCCATCTTGTGTTTTTAGTTGGTAATTTGGGCACCCCTCCCGGGACCCCCAACATACAGGGTAACAAAGTGACCACCCCTGTGACTTCACAGACTCTCATCTCATGGGATTTTGGATCTGAAATATCACAGAATTCTGGCCTGATAAACAGGAAGGAACCCGTCATGGCTGCCACACTCTGAACTAGCAATGTTACTCCTTGACTTTTTAATCCTTGCAAAGAGGAAAAATAACCATAAATATTTCTTCATTGTTTCCTTCCATATTCAAACGTCATAAAGTGTTTCATGGGATTATTCTCAGCAAAATTACAGGAGAGCTTCTCCCGCACCACAAAGAATATGCTTTCTACACAGAAAGCATTTTCTTTGCACTAACCCCTCCCCGTGTATATTTCTGCACAGAATAATACCCTGGAACACTTCTAAACATTTGAATGGGCAAAACTACTCAAAATTCTTGCTGTTCTACTGCCCTTCCCAATAGAGTTTCCAGATGGTTGGGACACTCATTTATTTTTAATTTTTTAAATTTATTTTATTTATTTATTATATTTATATGCCACCTTTCTCCCAGAGTGTGACCCAAGGCAGTTTCTGAAAAAAGTTAAAAACACTTTACATTTTTTTAAAACAATTAAATTTTTTTAAAAACATATGAAATTATAAAAACAACAATTTTTAAAAACAGCTTGATAATTTTTTAAAAAAATACAAATCTCCCTTGCTCATATATTAAAAGCCTGTTTGAAAAGAAATGTCTTTGCCTGCTGGTGAAGGGAAAGCAGGGAGGGGACTGTTATTTCGGCCATGGCACCCTCAGTGAGGACCCCCAGATATCCTTTCGATATCATTTAATTTGGACTTAACTGGACTGGTTAGTGATTACCTCACTTCATGTGTTCGCAAAGTTCTCCGGATAAGCACGGACAGAGAAGCGGCCGTTAATGGTTTGTATTCCATTTCTCTTTGTGGCCAGCACCCAAAACTCACCCGAAGCTTTAGGGAACTTCCCGCCACAGACTCCTCAATAGCCATATGGCTCTCAGGCAAACTACTCTTGTAAGTTGGGCCATTAACGTCTCGGCCAAAGGTATTGTTTCTACACGCATATCCCATCACGGACTACCTGACCTCACCAAATCCTTTTGTCCAGCACCGAAACCTCTTTTGTTCCCTTTGGGACTGCCATAGCCGAAAGGCACGATCTTCCCTATAAAAACCCTTCATTTTTAACCAATCCTCGGATCACCTTTGACTGCCATCCTGCCCTGCCGTTGGTGTGTTTAAGGGACTCCCCTCAGCGCCCCACACTGAGTCTTCTTCCCCGAATCTCCAACCTCTCCCCAGGACTACGGAACAGGTCGTATTGCCTCTCCCTGCAACTCTCTTCCTTTTCTAAGTTAGTTAGTCTATGTTTGTCTTCTGTGCTTTGTTCTTAATAAAGAATTGTTATTGTTTGGAAACACCTTGTTTAGTCACTCTCTAACCCGATGCTGTAGACATAGGTTGAAAGATCTCGCTTAGTTACCCTGCCTCTCACTAGCAAAACAGTGCTCTAAGTCTAATTTCCCCAAATTTGGCATTTCTAATTGGCAAAGTCGGGCGCCCCTCGTGGGACCTCCAGTTTTCAGGGTAACAGGGCCAGCCTAGCCTCCTACAGAAGAGAGTTTCACACGGTGGGAGCAGCCACTGAGAAGGTGCTTTCCCATGTCTTCTCCAGGCAAACCTGGGATGGTAGCAGGACTGAGAGAAAGCCTTCCCCTGCAGATCTTGGAGATATGTATAAAGAGATAGAGTCTTTCAAATAGTCTGGAACTAAGCTATATTTTGGGCTCATTTGGTGGTGGTGGGGAAACAAATCTTTCCACTCTTCCGACCCCTAGTCCCAGCTGTCAGCACTAACCAATCAGTAAGACCAACTATTTAACAGTGCCAGCCAAATCAATAGTCCCAAAGTTCTCCATGTGGAACAGTATAGGGTAGGGAGAGAAAAAAGAGCTGAAACTGACAGCTTTGGAGAGCAAAAATTCCCACCCAACCTTGAAGCAACCAGCAAAACCTGCATTGACTTTAAGGTTGGACAAGTGGATGGAGCAATATCATGGAGGCCAGAGTTGGGCTTCTCTGCCTGCATGTTGTGGTGACACCATGATGTCATTTTTGTAACTCACTCTGCCAGGGAACATAACGGGTAGATGGTGTCATCACGGGGCAGAAGTTTTTTTTTTTTTTTAAAGAAATTGAATCTTCCAGAATCTAGCCAATGACCATGTTGGCCCAGGGATTTTACCACTTGTACAAGTAACTTTTCCAAGCATGCCCATCTTAGGCTGTCTGGGTCTTTCTGTTCAAGATGATAACTGCTGGTTTGAGCGGCACAGTATATCTGAAAACTCTGTTTTTGTGTTTTTTTACAAGTAACAAAGCATGAATTCGTGCTTTTCTAATTTCCAAAGACTTGGAAGGCTGTTTTGAAACCAGTTTGGAGCAATTTCATTCAGTTCAGTAGTTCAGAATTGCACATAATTAAAATCTATTGCATTTATTTGGTATTCCCCCACAAATCCAGCCATCTAATTTAAGAGCTAAAATTGTTTCCATACAAGCGGATGGAGTAATCATTTCTTTGTTATAGGAAAGATAAAGGCTTTCATAACTTAGCTTGAGGAAGCTCAGTGATAATTGCAATGTTGCAATGGTCTTCAGGCTAATCCTTCTAATTGCTAATGATGATTTTGAGTCATGAACAGAGCTGCATCCCACCTGAGGAGGTTACTAATGTCAAGGGAGGTGAAGCCATATTTAGTGCAATATAGCAATTAACTTCTCTCGGCTATTCTTTCAAAGGAAGGGACTGCTTATCAAGTAACTAAATAATTACAATTATTCAGGCTATTTGCATTTATGATTCATACATCTGCCATGTGTTTTCCTGTGAAAACAGAACCAAACTAATTACTCCTGTGGCACTGAGATGACTTTTTAGGGTTACCTACAGCAACAAAGTTTCAGGAGAATTGGCCAATTAATATTTAATCAGAAGGAGGGAAATAAAGCTGTCTGCTCTGCAGTTGGATCGATGGTTTCTGCCTTTCATTCAGAGGCAGATCTGTTGGCATTTTAATTACTCTTTCAGCTGCAATTCCTTCCCATTGTATTCTTGCTGGGCAGAAGGCCCTCAATCAAACCCTTCAAAGATTAGGTCCTCTACAGAAAGTAGCGCCAGTTCTATCCATTTTACACTCCAAAATGTAGGCACCCTACATTATGATTTTTAATCACCCAGGTCATTCTACAAGTGTTATTATCCAGGCTCCATAAAAATGCTAGCAAAAAGCCTACAGAAATGGCAAAGGGCTAATGTTTTAGAAAGAAAGTACAGAGTCCTAAGGGAATCTAGAATAAGGAATGGAAGATTTTGCTCTCAAAATCTGTGAACATTCTATACTTACCTGTTGCCCTTTCAGATTACACTATTATAGCACTATGATTCCATTTTAACGGCCCTGGCTACACCCTTTGGAATTCTGGGGTTTGTAGTTGGTGAGGCACTGGAGCTCTTTGGCTGAGAATTAAAAAACCCTCTTACATGCACTGCAAATCCCAGGATTCCATAGGATGTTGCTGTGGCAATTAAGGTTTAACCATAGCATAAAGGAGCCCCCCCCCTTGAGATGGGAACCTATGGCATAACCACTTAAGCTATATTGCCTCCTTCCATTCAAACATGAAGAAATTAGGAAACAGCTTACTCAAGATCAGATCATTCTTACTCTTGCACACTGTAAAACCTTTTCAGGCACAAGGGTGAAAGCTGCTTCCTCTTGGAATTCAAAGGAAGGTAAAAAGATATGCTATAGAAGTTCTTCAAGATACATGGAAACTGTGTACTTTTATAGAGAGCAAAGAAGGCACTGAGTATCTCAACCACTGAAAACCATGCCCAATCCTATTTGTACGTTGATTATGGGGGGTTATGGGGGAGGAGGAGAAGATCTCATTCTCAACATCTTTTAATGTTATGCTGTTCATGCTCTATCAATTAAACACAGAAAACATAGGACTTTTACATATTGCAGCTCATGAAAAATAAAGTGTCCATAAAAAAAAAAAAAAGGGTTTCTTTAAAGCTCAGAGACTACCTTCAAAATGTCCATGAAAGTAGCACATTCTTCTCTTCAGTTCTGCTCTTTGCAGAAACCATTTTGTGGAAACCAATCAGTGATTTATTTATTTATCTCACAAAGCTACATCTTTTTAAAAGAGTTTCCAATGTTATTCAGTATACTTTAAACCCAATCAATCAATATCTCAATAATGCCATGCACTATGATGCATGCTGAGGTAATTATCTGTTTAACATCTCCAGCTGTCCAGTACAGATGTCACTAATGGGGTCTACTTCAAAATGCATTCTTTACTGTCTCCATGAGGTAGATGAATAAAAGAATACTTGCAATCTATTTTTCTTCTGGTCTGTGGAATTA